>CM054134.1:79078032-79080532 GCA_028751875.1 Rapana venosa | reverse complement strand
GATAATGGAATGCATTATGTGCTTTTTACGATCCAGTCCTCTGTGTATGCGTTGTGTCAATTTTTCATTGTTAGCACCCGGATATCCATACTCTTTCGAAAACCGGTACATTAAGTGTCAAGATTTTGTAGAGGTGAGTATATTCGTGTTGTTGTGTTGCCCTTGATTCTATCCTTCTTCTTCCATACCTTCTCTGTCACATTATCTAGTCTTATACCACTTCTCTTCTTCTTGATTCTCTCTCTCTCTCTCTCTCTCTCTCTCTCTCTCTCTCTCTCTCTCTCTCTCTCTCTCTCTCTCTCTCTCTCTCTCTCTCTCTCTTCTCCTCTCTCTCTCATAACTGTCTCTCTCTCTCTCTCTCTCTCTCTCTCTATCATTATATATTTATCTCTTCTCCTCTCTTTCTTTCTCTTTCTTCTCTCTCTCCCTCCCTCCCTCCTTCCCTCTCCGTCTGTCTGTCTCTCTCTCTCGCCATGTGCTTGTTCTCATTGTTATGCTTGCGTTTGTGAATGTCCTTTTTATAATGTAAATCAAATCCTTATGAAAAACAAGAAACTCATTTATTCAGCAATATTGTCATTGCTTTTATTTGTAAGATTGTGACGACAATAGAACACTAAATTTTGCGCACACACACACCCTCTCCCCCCTCCTCCCCTCCCCCCCACTCACACCGTTTTCGTGTCCATCTTTTCCACTGTTGTGTTCGCGATTGTGTGAGTGTTATCACTGTTGCCGCAACCACCACCACCACCACCATCTTCACCACCACCACCACCACCATCACCATCACCACCATCATCACCACCACCACCATCACTACCACCACCATCACCACCACCACCACCACTACCACCACCATCACCATCATCACCACCACCATCACCACCACTACCACCACCATCACCATCATCACCACCACCACCATCATCACCACCACCATCACCACCACCATCACAATCACCACCACTACCACCACCACCACCACTACCACCACCACCATCACCATCACCACCATCACCATCACCACCATCATGATCACAACCACTACCATCACTACTCTACTCTACTTCTTCTCCTTGATTTTTCTTATTTCTGATTACTAAGCTACCGACGCTTTTACCTGATTGAAAAATGTCATATTCTGATTAAATTTATGGTAGCCGATATGGTTTGGGATGTTTTGTTGGTTGTTTTTTTAACCTATATTGAAGCAAGAACAAATCGAACGAAAACTGGACAGAGAGGAAAAGACAGAAAGAAAAGGATAACGAAACTCAAAGCGTGTTAGCGTGTTAACCAAAGAGACAGAAAGAGAAACCCTTGTGTGTGTTGGGTGTGTGTGTTGGTGTGGTGTGTGTGTTGTGGTGTGTTGTGTGTGTGTGTTGTGTGGTGTGTGTGTGGTGTGTGTGTGTGTTGTGTGTGTGTGTGTGTGTGTGTGTTGTGTGTGTGTGTGTGTGTGTGTTGTGTGTGTGGTGTGTGTGTGTGTGTGTGTGTGTGTGTGTGTGTGTTGTGTGTGTGTGTGTGTGTTGGTGTGTGGTGTGTGTGTGTGTGTGGTGTGTGTGTGTTGGTGTGTGTGTGTGTGTGTGTGTGTTGTGTGTGTGTGGGGTGTGTGTGGTGTGTGTGTGGTGTGTGTGTTGGTGTGTGTGTGTGTGTGTGTGTGTGTGTTGGTGTTGTGTGTGTGTTGTGTGTGTGTGTGTGTGTGTGTGTGTGTGTGGTGTTGTGTGTGTTGTGGTATGTGTGTGTGTGTGTGTGTGGTGTGGTGTGTTGGTGTGTGTGTGGTGTGTGTGTGGTGTGTGTTTGTGTGTGTGTGTGGTGTATGTGTGTGTATGTGAGAGAGAGAGGGAGGAAATGCTCACATGCATACATGCTGCACGCACACAACCCCATACACGCACACAAACACACACACACACACCACCACCAACAACAACAACATTAACACAACACACCACACCTCACCACACCACACCACCAACAATAACAACAACACACACACAACACACACACCACCCACCCCACACCACACCACAACACAACACAACACACACACCACACCACAACACAACACACCACAACACAACACACACACGCACCCCCCACCCCTCCCCACCCCCTTACCCCCACACCCACCCCCACCCCCCACCCCCACCCCCCATCCCCACACACACAAAACCTGACCATGCTAAAAAAAACCTGACAACACATGTTGGACAACTGTTTGAGACGGGGAGGGAGGTGAACAGTAAGGCTGCAGTGAGGATGGCTAGTCCGTCTTGCTCGCAGAACCAGTGAGGGGCTTACAGGCGGCTGTGGCAAAACCAGTTCTTAACCTTGTCACTAATCAATCCCCCTACTAGATGTTCTTTTTTTTTCTTTTAAAGAAAAGCATAATGTGGGTTGGGAAGTCGGGAATGAATGCTTCAGGCTAGAAATTAAAGGCCTGAAAAGGGAGCCCCCCCTCCCGGAATCAAAGAACTTCGGCTTTAAGCAGGTGACC
>CM054134.1:79065532-79070532 GCA_028751875.1 Rapana venosa | reverse complement strand
TTTTCCCTTGGAGTTAACATCAGTCCCTACTCCACTCCCCCTAAAAGTCCTTCCGATGAAACTATAAACCGAGGTCCTGTGTGCGGACGCACGCAGAACATCTTGACAATGACAATGACAAATTCTTTCTTTTATTTCGAGGATAATGAATAAGCACCCATGTGCTTTTTTACATCCAGTCCACGTCCTTAGGGATATATCAGAGAGAGAGACAGAGACACAGAGAGAGACAGAGAGAGAGTGTGTGTGTGTGTTGGGGTGGAATTGAACCTAAGACTGTTCGTGTTTTTTGTCCACCTGCTGGACAAGACGCTCAGTCCACTTTCCCAATCAGACTGGGGAGAAAGGGAGAGGCGAACCTCACGTCTTCAACACCGGCAGACGAGCGTCTGAACCATTCTGCCACCTTCCTCCTTACATCTTGCGCATACGTTGAAACCTGTTCCGCTTTTCAGAAAAGTAAGCCATTGTGGGCCGGTGGGAATGGCTGACAGCATTTTACAAAACTGCATACACACTGGGACTGGCTGTAAAAAAATAGCACATGAGTGCTTATTCCATTATCCTGGAAATAAATGAATAGATAAATGAATGAATTAATTAATTAATTAATAAAATAAAATAAAATAGCATGAAACGCGGAACTGTGCCAGACCGAAATAAGTATACCTGTGGGAACGTAAAACCATAGTCATTCTCTTCAGTGACCTAAATTGCCCACCATCATGTCAACAGTAAGAGATTACGATTTTGAAATACCAAAGACTCCTATCTGGTTGAAGTGTTACACCATTTAACACACTATCGTCATGCCACAGTTATACACACACACACAGCTACACACACGCGCACGCGCACACACACACAGCTACACACACGCGCGCGCTCACACACACCAACATACACACACGCGCGCGCACACACACACACTCACTGTCTAAAATCACCTTTTTGTGGATAAACGTGAAACGAACACACACAACACATACGCACACATACACACATACACCTACACATACACTCACACACACACACACACACACACACACACTCACACACACTCCACACACACATACACCTACACACACACACTCACACACATACAAACACACACACATACTTGTCCAAAATAACTTTTTAGTGCATAGACGTTAAAACGAACACACACACACACACACACACACACACACACTACACACACACCTACACACACACTACACCTACACACATACACTACACATACACACACATCACACACACTACACCTACACACACACACACACACACACACAACACACACACACACACACACACACACACACACACACACACTACACACTCACACATACACATACACACTTGTGCAGAAATATTGATTCTAGTCTCTGACTAAAGTACAGCAGCATTAGTCCCATTGTCCTTGTTTACAATTCAGTAAGAGCTTCACTGCCACCACCCCCCACCCCCAACCCCCCCCCCCCCCCTCCTGCAGCGAACAGCAGTACCCACTCCACTCCCCCCCCCCCCCACCCCCCACCCCCCACAGTCCTTCAGATCAGACTATAAAACCCAGGTCCAATGCGCGAACGTACGCACGCACGCGCGCACAACATCTTGCCTACACGTTAAAAACCTGTTTCTGCTTTCAGAAGGGCAGGCCATTTATGTACGGGTATGAACTGGTGACAAAAAAATGTTCAAAACCGTGTGCGCACGGGGACTGGATGTTAAACAGTACATGGGTGTTTTATTCCATTTTCTTGGAAATAAGAGAAGTTTTAAGGATTACAAAGAAAAAATAATAAACAGGGGCGTGCGCTCCCACAACCACACACACACAACACACACACACACACACACACTCTCTCTCTCTCTCTCATCCATCTCTCTCTCTCTCTCTCTCTCTCTCTCTCTCTCTCTCTCTGTATGTGTATGTGTGTGTGTGAGAGAGAGAGATTGTGTTCTTTCGATTTAACGTCTTTTCACTATAAGAGATTGTGTGTGTGTGTGTGTGTGTGTGTGTGTGTGTGTGTGTGTGTGTGTGTGTGTGTGTGGTGTGTGTGTTGTGTGTGTGTGGTGTGTGTGTGTTGTGTGTGGTGATTCGCTTTCGTGTGGGGATCTTCTAGCACCTGCAACATAGATACCCTTATTCTCAGTTCCTGTGCCAGACTTGGGACTTGCTGAAAGTGTTTCTGGTTCCCGACAAAAGTGAAGACAAAACTGAAGGGGGGTGGGGTGGGGGGGGGGGTGGATGATCCTGTTGTAGTAGGGGTTTTTGACCTCCGAGCATGGCACTGATAAGTCTTCTCTCTCTCTCTCTCCTCTCTCTCTCTCTCTCTCTCTCTCTCTCTCTCTCTCTCTCTCTCTCTCTCTCTCTCTCTCTCTCTCTCCTCTCTCTCTCTCTCTCTCTCTCTCTCTCTCTCTCTCTCTCTCTCTCTCTCTCTCCCCCTCTCTCTCTCTCTCTCTCTCGATGGGTCCTTTTAGTCAGAGACTATCATCATCAATATTTCAGGGCTCTTCTGTCTCTCTCTGTATGTGTGAGAGAGAGAGAATCCCATTTTCATTGTAGGTATGTATGTAGTTCGACAAGAGCTTCACTCTACAGGATTTCAGCTGATTTCCCTCTTTACTCCTTGAATTATGTTGGGGGGAGGGAGGACATGGGGGTCAATCCTCGGCTAGAGCTCCGAGGTTCACCAGTGGTGAGATTGTGCGTACGCGACCGGGTATTTTTTTCCTCACACCTTGAAGGCAGCCACCATCCAACTTCCGGGAGAGAGAAATGACTAAAAAGAAGGAAGGTGGCAGGATGGTTAAGACGTTTGCCTGCCAACAAGTAAACCGTGAGGTTCTGGGTTCGATTCCTAGCCTCGCCCGTTCTTCCCAGTTTGACCCCAAAAAATCAAACTGAATGTCAAAGTCCTTCGGATGAGACTATAAACCGAAGACCCGTGTGCGAACGCATGCAGACCATCTTGCGCACACGTTAAATCCTGTTCCGCTGTTCGAAAGAGTAGGCCATTGTATGCCGGTGGGAACAGATAACAAAATTTTAAAAAACCGCATACACACACATAAAAACAAATGTTTAATTAAAAAAAATCATCTGAGCGCTTTGATTTGTTGCTTTACAAGATTCAGCGCTATATAAATTCCATACATTATTATTATTATTATTATTATTATTATTATTAAATGATATGATCAGGACCAAGCATCAAAATGTTCCGCCAGTCAGTGTGTCTTGGGAAGGTCAGCCCTGGAGAAGCTTGCCCCTCTCCCTGGGTGGTCAGTTGCCCAGTGGATGTGTCTATTATATCATCCGCACCACTGGCCATAGCTGACCCTTTAGAATCTAGGGAAGATTCCTAGGTGTGGGTTGTTTTGTTGTGTTGTGGGTGGGGTTTTTTTCTCTTTAATTTGTGTACTATATTGTTGGCTGGGGGCAGGGATGGTTCAGTGGTCAGAGCACTCGCTGTCCCCAAGATGAGGTTATAAGCAGCGTGGAGCGTGGTTTGCCTCTTGGATGAGTGACTGTTCGCGGTGCCTTGGCTTCAGTACAGTCCCCACCAAGTTCTTCCTCACTTCCCCTCACCTATCCTTAGTCCTGTGGACCGTGAGGGCACCAATGAAGATTTTGCAACCAGCTTCCTCCACTCCCCGCGCGCCGCGGTCCTCTGCTTTCTGTAGCAAATCGTTCTCCACTCAAGGCCAGTCCACTCTCTGATGTCTTCCCATCGTTTTCTCTGTCTGCCTCTTCGTCTCCCTCCTTGTACTGTTCCCTGAAGGACAGTCTTGGCCAGTCCAGATGTTCGTTTGACGTGCCTGTACCACTGAAGTCAGGAGCTCTTCATATGGTCCCATGGCGTTTTCAGTTCTGTTTTTCATTTCCTCATTAGTAATGTGATCTCTGTGTGAGAACCCAAGGATACCTGCCCTCTTTAGGGACAGGGAAGGTAAAGCAGCACGAGAGAAAGGAGACGGGGTGCCATCTTCAAATTATTGGCTTGTAGAAAAGCTGAGGTCTCTGATACCTTGCTCTCTGTCGACCGTATGTGTTATGCCAACACTTTTATCTTTTTACAATATCATATATATATTATATATATATATATATATATATATATAATATATATATATATATATATGTGTGTGTGTGTGTGTGTTGTGTGTGTGTGTGTGTTGTGTGTGTGTGTGTGTAGTCTCGCCGGAATGAATAGCATAGAAATGGAATTAAAAACTAAAGTCAACTCCAAGGGGGAAATGTATCCCCTCAAAAGGGACACCCCAGCGGAGGGAGGGAGATTCGAACCCACACCCCCAGTAATTGTCAGACCACGAACGTGACGTTCTAACCACCAAGCCCATCCACTGAGAGGTACAGTTCTAAAACACCAAATACTCTCTCTCTCTCCTCTCTCTCTCTCTCTCTCTCTCTCTCCTCTCATCTCCTCTCTCTCTCTCCTCTCTCTCTCTCTCTCTCTCTCTCTCTTGCTGCTCTCCCCCTAGAGGCTTAAGTGTTCTACAATTTGACACATTTATCATTATACCAAGATTGTAAACAGATGGGGATGAAAGTGTTGTGCAATGTTGAGGCACTGACTGGCATATATAGATAGATACATAAATTATATATACCCTTGGTGACCTTATCCTTGAAGCATTGTGGGGGATGTGTGAAAACTTTGCTGTGTAGGATAATGATTCAGAGAGAGTTGTCATTTCTTTTAATGTGGCTGTGATGTTGTGGCGATTATGAAGAGGATTTGATTGAGATTCTTTTATTATTTTTATTACTATTATCATTATTATAATCATCATTATCATTAGTATTATTATTACTGCCATTGTCATTGTTAGTCTTGTGTGTTTGCATTCTCTCCCTGCACACACACTCACACTCACACACACACACACACACACACACACACACACTGTATCTGCACGTATATACACATAATCAAGAAGTTGAAAACGTTTTGAACTATAAGTATCTGGGA
>CM054134.1:79053032-79055532 GCA_028751875.1 Rapana venosa | reverse complement strand
GTGTGTGTGTGTTTGTGTGTGCGCATCTGTAGAACATTAACTAAAATTGTACTCTTCTGTCGTGAGATTAGGGGAGAAGTGACTTTACCATCATCATCAGCATGACAAGAACTGAAGAACAACTCTCTCTCTGTCTCTCTCTCTCTCTCTCTCTCTCTCTCTCTCTCTCTCTCTCTCTCTCTCTCTCTCTCTCTCTCTCTCTCTCTCTCTCTCTCTCTCTCTCTCTGTCACTGTTAAAATCTCCCTGTACGGGTGTAAGCGATGTTTAATGCCCTGGCAAGCTAAAGCAAAAGAACAGCTGGCAGCAGACAAAACAAGAAACGCCGCTCACACACACACACACACACATACACACACACATACACACACACAAACACACACACACACTCACATACACACACACACACACACACACAATCACACACACACAGACACACACACATACACATACACACACACAAGAAGGAAAGGCAGTGCATTCCGCAGAACTGGTTTATAAACACACCAAAAATAAACTCCCCCAAAAACCCCACAACCAACTACCCGTTTGCAGCCAGGTGTAATGAGCACAACAGAATCGTTGTTATGGTTTGTCGTTTGTGTGTGTTTGTGTGTGTGTGGGGGGGGGAGGGAGGGGGTAAGGGTAGATGTGTGTGTATGGGGTGAGTAGGTGTGTGTGTGTATATCTGCGTGTTTGTGTGTGTGTGTGTGGGGGGGGGGGGGGGGGGGGGGGGAGGGGTAGGTGTGTGTGTGCGCATGTGTGTGAATAGGTGGAAGGGTAGGGGATAGATGTGTGTGTGTGTTTGTGTGTGTAGTGTGTGTGTGTGTGTGTGTGTGTGTGTGTGTGTGTGTGTGTGTGTGTGTGTGTGTTGTGTGTGTGTAGTGTTGTGTGTGTTCCTGGCTTCTTACTGGAGAGGGGGTGAGGGGGGGGGGGGGGTAGGTGTGTGTCTATGTGTGTGTTTGTGTGTGTAGTGTGTGTATGTTTGTGTGTGTGTGTGTTTGTTTGTGTGTGTGTGTGTTTTCTGGTTTAGCTCACTGTTTGCTAAATGGAAGAAGAAGAAGAAGAAGAAGAAGAAGAAGAAGAAGAAGAAGAAATTTAACAGGGTTGTGTTGCATTCCTTTTTGTAAGTGCGCGCGTGTGGTGCGGTCGTGTATGCACGCGTGCGTGTGTGTGTGTATTCGCTGTGCGCGCGCGTGGTGTGTGTATGCGCGCCCGTGTGTGTGTATGCGCGCGCGCGCGTGTGTGTGTGTAGGGGTGTGTGTCTGTGTGTGTGTGTATCCAGTGTGTGTGCGAGTCGGGAGGGGGGGGGGGGGGGGGGGGGGGTTCCTGGTTTCTTACTGTTTTCTGAAAAGGAAGAGAAAAAAAATTGTTTGCCTTCATTTTCGTAAGTGTGTGTCCGTGCGCGCGTGCGTGCGTGCGTGCGTGCGCGCTCGTGTGTGTGTGTGTGTGTGTGTGTGTGTGTGTGTGTGTGTGTGTGTGTGTGTGTGTACGCGCGCGCTCGTATGTGGGTGGGTGGGTGGGTGTGTGGGTGTGTGCTTGCGTTGTTGTTATGTTTTCTTTCTTTCTGTTCTCGCTGTTCATTAAACTGTGTTTGAGTGTCTCCCTATTCTCTGTTTATCTCTTCTCTCTGTTTCTCCATTTCTTTGTTTGATGGTGTGTTATGTTAGTGGGCTTTTTCGGGGGGGGGGGGGGGAGGGGAGAGGGGAGTTGGGGGGTCATTGGGGGGAGTGGAGGGGGGATTACCCTCTCTGTGTTTATGTGTTTCTGTCAGTCTCTGCTTCTCCCTCTCTCCATCCTGTGTCTCTCTGTTTTCCATCCTCTGTTTGTGTCTGTCTTTCTGTCTGTCTCCCTTTCTCTGTCTTTGTCTCTTCTGTCTGTCTGACTCTCTGTCTGTCTGTCTTTCTCTCTCTCTCTCTCTCTCTCTCTCTCTCTCTCTCTCTCTCTCTCTCTTCCTCTCTCTCTCTCTTTCTCTTCCTCTCTCTCTCTTCTTTTCTTCTTCTTCTTCTTCTTCTTCTTCTTCTGCTTTTTCTCTCTTCTCCTCTTCTCCTCTTCTCCTTCTTCTCTTCCTCCTTCCCCTTCTTCTTCTTCTTTTCTCCTCCTCTTCCTCCTCCTCCGTCTTCTTCTTTGTAATCTTCTTCCTCCTCCTCCTTTTCCTTTCCTCTTTAACTTCTGTTCCATTCACTGATAGCGATCTAAGGCACTCCCATGCATACGCGCACGCACGCGTGTCTGTGTGTGTGTCTGTCTGTCTGTATGTCTGCCTGTCTGTCTGTATGTATGTATGTGTGTGTGCTTGTACGCACGTGTGTGTGTGTGTGTTAGTGTTTGTGTGTGTGTATGTATGTATGTGTACAGGCGCGTGTATATGCGCGTGTAAATGCACATGCACGTGTCTGCCTGCATGCGTACGTACGTAAGTGCGTGCGTGCGTGCGTGCATGCATACGTGCATACACTTACACTCACCCTGCACTTATTCAACCCTTTTTTTTTTATAATA
>CM054134.1:79048032-79050532 GCA_028751875.1 Rapana venosa | reverse complement strand
TTGTTAACAATATTGTACAGCTTGCTTCGGCTTTCACCTTCTCCATCTTCACTTATCCCGTAAGTCTTCTCGACCGTTAAAGGCCACCACTGAAGATTTTGCAACCAGCTTCCTCCACTCTTCGCGGTTCTCAACTTTTTTTGTGATATGTGGTTCCACTCAAGGCCGGTCTTCCACGCTCTCTGATGTTGTCTTCCCATCGTTTTCTCCGTCTGTCTCTTCGTCTCCCTCCTTGTGCTGTTCCCTGTAGGACAGTCTTGGCTTGTGGATTGATAGTCGCTGTTAATACCTGGTAGTGTGACCGTCTTGACTTCTCCCGTAACTCCTTGAGGAGTCATTGGGGGATGCTGCACTGAATTTTTCATGTACTGAGTTGTGGTGGTGGTGGTAAGTGTGAACAGAGCGAGCGGAGCCCATATTTTATTAATTTATTCTTTTATATCGAGGATAATGGAATAAGCACTCATGTGCTTTTTTTTTTACATCCAGTCCCCGTGTGTATGCGGTTTTGTAACTTTTGTCATCTGTTTCCACCGGCACACAATGGCCTGCTCTTCAGAAAAAGTGGAACAGGATTTAAGTGTGCGCAAGATGTTTGCATGCGTTCGAAACACGGGGCATCGGGTTTTAGTCTCCTGAAGGCTTTGACATCAGGTTCGATTTACTTTAGTAGCGCGGGATTGTGGGGTAAAATGTGCTGGTGTGGCCGAGTCGTTCGTGTGACACTGGGGTTAACTCTTCTTAGACAATGGATGCGTTGTAAGTGTGTGTAATGTGTGTGTGTGTGTGTGGGGGGTGGGGGGGGTTGAGTGTTTGTGTGCGGTATTTGGTGGTGTGTGGGGTAAGGGTGGGGGGGGTGTTGTTGTGGGTTTATAAATGAGTGTTGTGTGGTGTTGTGTGTGGGGTGGGTGGGGTGGGGGGTGGGTGTGTGTGGTGGTGGGTGGGTGGGTGGGTGTGTTGTGTGTTTTGTGAGTTGTGTGTGTTGTGTGTGTGTGTGTGTGTTTGTGTGTGTGTGTGTGGTGTGTTGTGTGAGTGTGTGTTTGTGTGTGTGTTTTGTGAGTGTGTGTGTGTGTATGTGTGTGTGTGTGAGTGTGTGTGGTGTGGTGGTGGGGGGGTTTTGGTGTGGGTTGGGAGGGTTTGGGTGTATGTGTGTGTGTGTGTGGGGTTTGTGTTTGTGTGTTGTGTTGTGTGTGTGTGTTTTGTTTGTGTGTGCGCATCTGTAGAACATTAACTAAATTGTACTCTTCTGTCGTAAGATTAGGGGAGAAGTGACTTTACCATCATCATCAGCATGACAAGAACTGAAGAACAACTCTTCTCTGTCTTCTCTTCCTTTCTCTCCTTCTTCTTCTCTCTCTCTCTCTCTCTCTTTCTCTCTACCATCTCTCTCTCCTCTTTCTCTCTCTCTCTCTACCCTTCTCTCTCTCTCCTCTCTCTCTCTCTCTCTCTCTCCCCTGTGAATTGTGTGTGTGTGTGCGTGCGTGTTTGAAGCTGCAATGATCTGATAGCTGGGTTGTTGTTTTTTGTTGTTTTTTTTAAATTAATCTGCTTGCTGATGCAATGACGTCAATTGCTGCATGCATGCGTGACTCGGTAATGACGCTTCTCTTTGGGGACTGTAATGACATCACAGGCAGGCCGATTTGCTTAATTGCATTGCTCACGCTTTTACTCTGTGTGTGGGTGTGGGGGGGGAGGGGGGTGTGTGTGTGTGTGTGGGGTGTGTGTGTGTGTATGTGTGTGTGTGTGTGTGTGTGTGTGTGTGTGTGTGGTGTGTGGGTTGTATGGTGGTGTAGGTGTGTGTGTGTGTGTGTTTGTGTTTTGTTGTTGTGGGAGTGAGTGGGTGTATGTGTGTTTAGGTGTGTGAGTGAGTGGTGGTGTGTGTTCAAATTTATTAACGTGTGTGGGTGTGTTTTGTGTTTTTGTGTGCGTGTTTTAGGGGGGGATGTAGTGTTTTTTGTTGTGTGTAGTGAGTGTGTGTGTGAGTAGTGTGTGGTAGTGTGCCGTGTGTTGGTGTGTGTTGTATGTGTGTGTGATATGACTGAGTCACTGCTTTCGTCACTTGTGGTTCTTCATGTTGTGTTAATGTTATTTTATATGTGCATCTGTTAGCTTTTGTTTTTATTCTCGTTTTCTGCTTGGTTTTCTTGTTTTTGTTGTTGTTGTTGTTGTTTTCTATTTCTCGGCTAGATCTCGGAGGTTTTCTACCAATGGTGAGATTTTTGCATAACATTATACCACCGTTACTGCTTACCATGAAGGTAGCCGTATTCCGACGTCACGATTCTTGTTCTTTTGTTTCGTTTGTTATGGGGATTTTTTTTTTTTTTGTCTTTTGATGTTGGTTGTTGAGGTTTTGTTTGTATATGTTTTTTATGAAGTTGTTGTTGTTCTGTTCATGTCTCCATTATCCTCGGAATAAAAGAATAATACATAAAAATAAGATAGAATTTTTTTTTAAATGGGGTGTGGTTTTTGTTTGGTTTGGTTTGGTTTTGAT
>CM054134.1:79018032-79020532 GCA_028751875.1 Rapana venosa | reverse complement strand
AACTAACACTAGAATCGTCAACACCATTTACATTTCCCACAAAAACTACAGAAGTACATGAAAAGAGGAAGAATAAGCATAGCAACAACAATAATAACAACACTAAGAATCGGCAACAACAGTATCCACAAAAAGTACACAAGTATATGAAAAGGAAGAAAAGCATAGCAACAACAAAAACAACAATAGAATGGCAACAAAAGTATCCACAAAAAAGTACACAAGTACATGAAAAGGAAGAAGAATAACAACAACAATAACAACACTAACAATAGAATCGGCAACAACAATAGTATCCACACAAAAGTACAAAAGTACACAAAAAAGAAGAAGCATAGCTATAGCAACAACAATAATAACAACACTAAGGTAACAATAGAATCGGCAACAACAATATTCGAAAAATGTTTAGAAGTACACGAAACGGAACAAGAGTAGGTCAGAGTCTTGTTAACCGGCTTACAACTGCGGCTTTTCCTTCTTTTGGTTTTTTTTCATTGCTTGTTGTTTGGGCTTTTTTTTGGTTGGGTTTTTTTGTTTGGATTTTTTTTTTTTGGGGGGGGATGGGGGGAGAGGGTATGGTTTGTTCTTTTCTCTATTCTCTTCTCCTCCTCCTCCTCCTCCTCCTTCTCCTCCTCCTCCTCCTCCTCCTCCTTCCTCCTTCCTCCTCCTCCTCCTCAACAATAATAACAACACTAAGGTAACAATAGAATCGGCAACAACAATATTCGAAAAATGTTTAGAAGTACACGAAACGGAACAAGAGTAGGTCAGAGTCTTGTTAACCGGCTTACAACTGCGGCTTTTCCTTCTTTTGGTTTTTTTTCATTGCTTGTTGTTTGGGCTTTTTTTTGGTTGGGTTTTTTTGTTTGGATTTTTTTTTTGGGGGGGGGGGATGGGGGGAGAGGGTATGGTTTGTTCTTTTCTCTATTCTCTTCTCCTCCTCCTCCTCCTCCTCCTTCTCCTCCTCCTCCTCCTCCTCCTCCTTCCTCCTTCCTCCTCCTCCTGCTTCATCTTCTTCTGCTGCTGATTCTTCTTCTTCTGCTTCTTCTTTGCAATTCTTTTTCTTCTTCTTCTTACTCCTCCTCCTCCACCTTCTCTTCTTCTTTTCTTCTTCTTCTTCTTCTTCTTCTTCTTCTTCTTCTTCTTCTTCTTCTTCTTCTTCTTTCTTCTTCCTCTCCTCCTCCTCCTCCTCCTCCTCCTTCTTGGCGTTCTTCTTTGCATTCTTTGCATTCTTCATTACATTCTTTTTCTTTGCATTCTTATTCTTATTCTTATTCTCCTCCTCCTCTTCCTTCTTCTTCTTCTTTTTTTCTTCGCATTCTTCTTCTTCTCCTTCTTCTTCTCCTTCGCATTCTTCTTCTTCTTACTTCTTCGTTTTCTTCTTCCTCTTCTTCTCCTTCTTCTTCTTCTTCTTCTTCTTCTTCTTCTTCTTCTTCTTCTTCTTCTCTTCTTCTTCTTCTTCTTCTTCTTCGCATTCTTCGCATTCTTCGCATTCTTCTTCTTCTTCGCATTCTTCTTCGCATTCTTCTTCTTCGCATTCTTCTTCTTGTTGTTCTTCTACTTCGCATTCTTCTTCTTGTTGTTCTTCTACTTCTTCTTTGCATTCTTCTTCTTCTTCTTCTCCTCCTCCTCATTCTCCTCCTTCTTCTTCTTCTTTGCAGTCTTCTTCTCCTCATCCTCCTCCTCCTCCTCCTCCTCATTCTCCGTCTTCTTCTTATTCTCTTTCTTTTCTTTCTTCCTTTTTTTCTTTCTTTCTTCTTTGCATTCTTCTTCTTCGCTTTTTCAAACCTGTTAAATGGGACACTTTTTACAGTAAAAAAAAAAAAAAAAGTCAGGTTTGTCACGTTTCAGGTCCTCAGTTTGGTCAGTCAGAGAAAATGAAGACGAAAAATGAGGAGGGGGGAGGGGGGGGAGAAGGGGGAGAGGGGGGTTAGAAAGAAGCATGTCGGATGGACGTGAAAGGTGTAGGGGGGTGGGGGGGGGGGTAGGAGAGAAGGGGAGAGCGGGAGGACAAAGAATACACTCATTCTCCTGTAGTGAATATAATCGCTCAACAAGCACGTAGGCAGACTCGCGAACGGACAGACAAGTAGACAATGTACGAGCCCAGGATTACATTTTGTGTACGTGGCATGCACTTAGTCTGTTGGGGTTTTTTTCGTTTTTTTTGCACACGCACTTTGCATATATATATATATATATATATATATATATATATATATATATAATTTATATATATATACTGACTCACGCTGTTTTCGTGCTTAGAATAATGATTATTCAAAAGGTTGAGATTGAATTAACGCCTTCTGCGTCGTTTTGTGTAAGTGTGTGCGTGCGTGCGTGCGTGCGTGTGTGTGGGGGGGGGGGGCGTGTGTGTATGTGTGTGCGTGCGTGTGTGTGTGTGGGTGCGCGTGTTTGTGTGTGTGTGTGTGTGTGTGTGCGTGCGTGTGTGTGTGTGTGTGTGTGTGTGTGTGTGTGTGTGTGTGTGTGTGTG
>CM054134.1:79005532-79010532 GCA_028751875.1 Rapana venosa | reverse complement strand
TGCGAATGGTTTATTCAAAAGGCCTAGGCCACATTTGAAGGGGAAAAACACAAAGCACACACTATCATACAAGTAATATTCACATAAACAATCAATTCACAAAACATTATCAACACACGATAATTTTTCAAGAATTAATAAGGGTGCCCCGCAATCTAAATGCTTTATATAGAAAGAGAGAGAGAGAGAGAGAGGAGAGAGGAGGGGAGGAGAGAGAGAGGAGAGGAGAGAGAGAGAGAGGAGAGAGGAGAAAGAAAGAAAGAGACAGACAGAGACAGAGACAGAGAGAGCGAGAGAGAGAGAGGGGGGGGGGGAGGGGAAAGACTACAAGAAGAACATCACACGTTTTGTTATGCTTGCAAAACCAGTTTCAAATTGGACGGGGGGTCGGGTTGGGGGGGTCGGAAACCAAATTTTTTTTTAAGATGAAGAAGAACGAAGGGGGAGGGGGGTGGGGAGGTGATGTATGCAAAAACCAATCATCATGTTTAACTTCATGCACAAAGAACTGTTTGTGAGCGGGTGCCTAACTAGATTCGGAGAAAATACGTCCATTTTTTTTTTTTCTTCCTTTTTTGGGGTCTTTTCTTGTATTCGTTTTCTCTTTCTTTCTTTCTTTCTTCTTTCTTTCATTCGTTCATTGTTCTTTGTTCTTTCTTGTCTGTCTTCTTGCTTTTTTTTGTACTTCCTTCTTCCCTTTTTTTGTTTTTTTTTTTTGCTTTTCTTTCGGTTTCTTCTTTTAACTTGTCACTCTCTGTTCTTGTGTGTGTGTGTGTGTGTGTGTGTGTGTGTGTGTGTGTGTGTGTGTGTGTGTGTGTGTGTGTGTGTGTGTGTGTGTGTGTGTGTGTGTGTGTGTGTGTGTTGTGTGTGTGTATTCTCTCTCTGTGTCTCAGCGTCTCTGTCTGTCTGTCTGTCTCTCTCTCTCTCTCTCTCTCTCTCTACCCCCCCCCCCCCCCATATGGATGTATTAAGAGTAAAATAGGGGGTGAGGGTGCAGTTAAAGTTATCCTAAAATAAATTATCATATTTTACAAAATGCACACAGAACATTTCGTAAAAAAGGTTCGTAACTAGATTGAAGGAGGGGAAAAAGGCCCAGCCTTCTGTGGGTATTTATTTTTTATTCATTCGTTTTTTCTGTCTTCTTTTGTTTTCCTTTAGTTTTTTTTTCTTCGTTCTTTTTAGTCATTTCATTCTGTGTTGTTTTTTCTCCTCCTCTTCTCCTCCTCCTCCTCCTCCTCCTCCTCCTCCTCCTCTCTCCTCCTCTCTCCACCCTCCTCCTCTCCTTCTCCTCCTTCTCCTCTTCCTCATCCCTCACTCCTCCTCCATCTTCTTCTTCTTCTTCTTCTTCTTCTTCGCATTTTCTTCTTCTTTGCATTCTTCTTCTTTGCATTCTTCTTTCTTTGCATCTTCTTTGCATTTCTCTTCTTTGCATTCTTCTTCTTTGCATTCTTCTTCTTTGCAACTTCTTTGCATTCCTCTTCTTTGCATTCTTCTTCTTCTTCTTCTTGCCATTCATAAAACAGAACTGAGTATTATGTACTTTTATCAAGTGTGTGTGCGTGCATGCGTGCATACGATCGCGCGCATGGTTTTGAAATCTGTTGTTCATTATGTTTAAGGAGAGTTGCATGCCTGTAAATGATTGAGTGCAAGCGCTTTGATTTGTTTGGTTTTTTTACAAGATTCAGCGCTATATAAATTCCATATATTCTTCTTCTTCTTCTTCTTCTTCTTCTTCTCTTCTTCTTCTTCTTCTTCTTCTTCTTCTTCTTCTTCTTCTTCTTCTCTTCCTTCTTCTTCTTCTTCTTCTTCTCTTCTTCTTCTTCTTCTTCTTCTTCCTCTCTTCTCTTCTTCTTCTTCTTCTTCCTCTTCTTCTTCTTCTTCTTCTTCTCTTCTTCCTCTTCCTCTTCTTCTTCCTCTTCTCTTTTCTTCTTCTTCTTCTTCTTCTCTTCTTCTTTCTTCTTCTTCTTCTTCTTCTCTTCTTCTTCTTCTCTTCTTCTTTCTTCTTCTTCTTTCTTCTTTTTCTTCTTCTTCTTCTTTTTCTTCTTCTTCTTCTTCTTCTTCTTCTTCTTCTTCTTCTTCTTCTTCTTTCGTCGTCTTCACGTAGGCTCCCTCGCTTGCTCCACATATCTTTGGAGGGTAATTGTAATGATAGGGGTAAGATTACAGAGTCATTCCACTTTTTGTTGAAACATGTCCTTATGACTATCTCGTCATTCTTAAAGTCAAACGATTGAAGGAACAGCCTCTGATGAGCTACATACAGTGGCTGGTTTCTGTTGAGCTCATCAAGTTGTCGTTAATTAGACGTTAACCCTCGTAAATGTTCTTGTTTTGTTTTGTTTTGGGGGTGTTGTGTTTTTCATTGTTCTGCTTTTGGTTACCAAAAAGCACTTGATAAACGTACATAATACTCAGTTCTGTTTTATGAACGGCAAATGTCTATATATTTTCCATCATGGCATTAATGATTGTGGCATGTTATTATGCTGATTGGCGCGATATAAGCTCTAAGCTTCTTATTTTTGTTGCTCTGACAATGTATTATATTGTGCAGCTGTGAAGTTCTTTTCTCTTCAAGAATAAAGGGAAAGGTGTTCTATAACCTATGTGGTCATAGGAGAGCGAGGCATCAGAGACTTCAGCTTCTCTAGGGGGCCAGCATATTGAGGGCGGCGCGCCCATCTCCTCTCCCTCGCTGCTTTACCTTCCCTGACCCTAAAGAAGGCAGGTACCCATGTTTACAGCTGGGTGAAACTGGGGGAGTGTGCTGAAGCCAAGGCGCGCAAACGGTCACCCATGCACGCTCGATGCTGCTTAACCTTAGCTTGGGGAAAAAGCGAGTGCTCTGACCACTGAGCTATCCTGCCCCCACTCTTCAAGAATAGAGATGTTTAAACCCAGAGCTGGCACGACTCTGCATTGGCCAGACATCAACCCAAAAACAGTCTATAGATGTCTGGTATCTCTCTGGCCTGTGTAATCCACTTTGTTCTCTGTAGTACATCAAAAGTCTATGTCATAATACATTGTAACGTTGCTTGAGATAACCTGTGATCGGATATATCGTCTGTGTGTGGAGGGATCGGGGATGGGTGGTGGGGGCGGGGCTGAGGGTGGGGAGGTGTGTGTGTGTGTGTGGTGTGTGTGTGTGTGTGTGTGTTGTGTGTGTGTGTGTGTTGTGTGTGTGTGTGTGTGTTGTGTGTGTTACGTGTGTGTGTGGTATGTGTGTGTGTGTGTTTACGTGTTGTGTGTGTGTGTTTACGTGTTGTTACGTGTATGTTACGTGTGTATTAAGTTGTGTTATGTATGTGTGTGTGCCTGTCTTTCTGTCTGTCTTCCTATCTCTCTGAGTCTGTTTCGATGAGTCTGTGTGTGAGCATGCGCCTGCGTGTACATGCCTGCATGTGTGTGTGTGTGTTTGCGTGTGTGCACTTTTTGTATGTGCACATGTGTGAGCGCGCGCGCGCGCGTGCGAACCTGTGTCAAAATACATAGAGCGCGCGTTTTAACATTCTCCCCGAAAAAGGAAAATCATTAATAATGTGAGCTGTCTACCTGATGTCACTCTAGACCTACTTGCTCCTAGCTAAAAAAGAGTGAGAGAGAGGGAGAGAGACAGACAGACAGAGGTGGACAGATAGACAGACAGAGGCAGATAGATAGACAGACACAGACAGACAAAGGCAGATAGATAAACAGACACAGACAGACAGAGGCAGATAGATAGATAGATAGACACAGACAGACAGAGGCAGATAGATAGATAGATAGACACAGACAGACAGAGGCAGATAGATAGATAGACACAGACAGACAGAGGCAGATAGATAGATAGACACAGACAGACAGAGGCAGATAGATAGAAAAATAGATAGATAGATAGATAGATAGACACAGACAGACAGAGGCAGATAGACAGACACAGACAGACAGAGGCAGATAGATAGATAGACACAGACAGACAGAGGCAGATAGATAAACAGACACAGACAGACAGAGGCAGATAGATAGATAGGACACAGACAGAGGCAGACAGAGACAGACACAGAGACAGAGATAGAGGGCGTGACAGGGTGAAAGATAGCAAGAGACAGAGACACAGAGGCAGACAGATAGAGGCAGACAGACAGACAGAGACAGACAAATAGAGGCAGACAGACAGACAGAGACAGAGGGGCGTGACAGGGTGAGAGGAGCCAGGAGCGATAGCGAGAGACAGACAGAACAGACAGACAGACATAAATACAGGACAGACAGACAGGCAAACACAGAAAGAGGAGAGAGAGAGAGAGAGAGAGAGAGAGAGAGAGAGAGAGAGAGAGAGAGAGAAAACAGAGACAGAGGGCACGACAGTGTGAGAGATAGCACAGAGACAGACAGACAACAGACACAGATACAGACAGACAGGCAGGCAGGCAGGCAGAGAGACACAGAGAGAGAAAGGGAGAGAGAGAGAGAGAGAGAGGAGAGAGAGGAGAGATGAGAGAGAAGATGGACAGTCGGAAAGACATAGACAAAGAGACAAGACAGACATGACAGAGAGACAAAGAGAGAGAGAGAGAGAGAAAGACAGACAGACAGACAGACAAGATAAACAGACAGAGACAAAGAGGGAGAGAGAGAAAGAGAAAGACAGACAGACAGAAAGACAGGGACAGAGAGAGGATGTGACTTAAAGTAGCAGATGAGACGGTTAAGAAAGCGTGACTCGTTACGTGACACGATTTAAATGCAATAGCAACAGCATTAGCTCGTGTTGTTGTTTTTCTTATCTTTTTTCTTCTGTTTTCTTTTAGTTTTAAAGAGCAGGAGAGATACAAGGGTGACATGTTATGTATGTACATTTGTCTGTGTTTCGCCTGGTTGCAAAACAACAATGTTTCCCTGTTTGTGTCATGTGAGTGAGTGTGATTGTGTGTGTGTGTGTGTGTGTGTGTGTGTGTGTGTGTGTGTGTGTGTGTGTGTGTGTGTGTGTGTGATTGTGTGTGTGTGTG
>CM054134.1:78990532-79000532 GCA_028751875.1 Rapana venosa | reverse complement strand
GTCACACCTTCACATACTTTTTTTTCAAAAGTCACACCTTTTTGACAATAGTCACATCCTTTTTGACAGTATTCACATCTTCACATTCTTCTAACAAAAGTCACACCTTTTTGACAATAGTCACATCCTTTCTGACAATTGTCCCATCTTGACATCTTTGCTACAATAACCCCATCATTCTGAAAAGAGTCACACATGACATAACTCTTCCTGAGTTTTGTCGTCCCCCAGTCTCGCCTATATTGAAGACGATTCAACAATAGTGCTAGACCACAAACTTAAAGATATCTTTCGTACGACAACAAACATGGGGGGGAGGGGGGAACAATATAGCCAAAACACAAATGTCTGGAGGATCCATCAAGTTGTGGACTAGCCACAAAACACTTTTTTCAACTGGAAACGAAAACATGACAAAGGTTTTCTATGGTAGCAGGATACGCGAGAGGCTTCCTACTGCCAATACTTTCAGCAAGCTGGCACTCATTTCATACAAGCAGTTGTTTGAGAGCTGATTGGTGGTGGTGGATCATGGGATGATTGAAGTGTTTTTTTGACTTTGACTTGACTTTGACTGGTTGAGTGTTATAGTTTCTAAATCGGACAACTCCGCTGGGACTATATCATAATCACCAAACAAACAATCTCATTCCGTCGTTACAGGTAAAGCAAGCTCCAACATTTCAAACAATCAAGCTTAGCTTAGCTGGGTTTTGTTTTTTTAAGTAGTTGACATTTGGTTACGTGATAAAACAACGAATGATTTATTTTTCTTTTGAAAGGTTTCACAGAAACTTACCCTCAGACTGTAAAACACGGTAACTCTATTTTCCAGTTTCGAAAAAGTCCCATTTTCCTGTTTTCTTCCATAAATCAATAGATGCTTAATATTACATTTTGAGTTTACTGCCGTCCGAGATAGCTTAATACGGGTCTACAATTTGTAAAAATGGTCTGTGGTCAAACCCCCCAAAACAACTTTGGAAAATAGAATTACTTTGTTTTACCAGGCAGGAGCATTTCGTCACGATAGCTCGTAAAGGTCTACATTTTGGGGGAAAAACACCAAAAAACAAAACAAAAGTTTGGCATCAAACATAAAACTGTGAAATAGGGAGTTGCAATGGTTTTTTTATATATTGAAGGGGGATTTCGTCCAGATAGCTTATAGGTTCTATAAAATGTCTTGCAATCAAACAAAAATCTTTTCAGTAAGGAGTTGTACTGCTTTATAATAACGTGAAGGCATTTCGTGCAGATGGCTTCTAAATTCACAAACTGTTTCGCGATCAAACAGAAAAAAAAATTCTAATAAATATGGAGTTACACTGTTTTACCATTCACCTAGATAGCTTATAAAGATCTACATTTTGCAACCCCCCAAAAAAGTGTTGGGATCCAGCACACACAAAAACCCTGTGGAAGGAATATGGTGTTGCAATATTTTACTATGTGGAAGGAAGCCTAGAGACCAGTCTCGGCTGAGCCTTCAGCAAACACTGATAAATCATTCTGTGATCCATGCCTATCGATCAGCTAGGGGAACAGCAGGGGGTACTCTTTTTCAGAAGAAAGAGGGGAGGGGACTAGAGCGAATAGAGTGACAGAGCCTGTGGGAGGGTATACTCCTCAAAATGATGCAAAGACCTCTTGCTGTGCTTCTGTCTGTGAGGTGAGGTAGACTTCTCTAAAAGAGGTGAAGACTTCTTTGTGTGTGTGTGGGGGGGGGGGGGGGTTGTCTGTGAGGTATACTCCTCAAAATGATGCAAAGACCTCTTTGTGTGCTTCTGTCAGTGAGGTGAGGTAGACTGCTCTAAAAGAAGTGAAGACTTCTTTGTGTGTGTGGGGGGGGTTTTGTCTGTGAGGTATACTCCTCAAAATGATACAAAGACCTCTTTGTTTTCTTCTGTTTGTGAGGTGAGGTAGACTGTTCTAAAAGAAGTGAAGACTTCTTTGTGTGTGGTTTTTTTTTGTCTGTGAGGTATACTACTCAAAATGATGCAAAGACCTCTTTGTGTGTTTCTGTCGGTGAGGTGAGGCAACTGCTCTAAAAGAAGTGAAAACTTCTTGGTGTGGTGGGGGTTTTTTTGTCTGTGAGGTATACTCCTCAAAATGATGCAAAGACCTCTTTGTGTGCTTCTGTCTGTGAGGTGAGGTAGACTGCTCTAAAAGAAGTGAAGACTTCTTTGTGTGTGTGGGGTTTTTTGTCTGTGAGGTATACTACTCAAAATGATGCAAAGACCTTTTTTGCTGCGCTTCTGTCTGTGAGGTGAGGTAGACTGCTCTAAAAGAAGTGAAGACTTCTTTGTGTGTGTGTGGGGGTTTTTTGTCTGTGAGATATACTACTCAAAATGATGCAGAGACCTCTCCCGGTGCTTCTGTCAGTGAGGTGAGGCAACTGCTCTAAAAGAAGTGAAAACTTCTTGGTGTGGTGGGGGTTTTTTTGTCTGTGAGGTATACTCCTCAAAATGATGCAAAGACCTCTTTGTGTGCTTCTGTCTGTGAGGTGAGGTAGACTGCTCTAAAAGAAGTGAAGACTTCTTGGTGTGCTTTGTTTGTCTGTGAGGTATACTACTCAAAATGATGCAAAGACCTCTTTGTGTGCTTCTGTTGGTGAGGTGAGGTATACTGCTCTAAAAGAAGTGAAGACTTCTTTGTGTGGGTTTTTTTTTTTGTCTGTGAGGTATACTACTCAAAATGATGCAAAGACCTCTTCCGGTGTTTCTCTTTGTAAAGTGTACTATACTACTCAAAATGATGACAAAGACTCTTTGCTGTGCTTCTCTCGGTGAAGTATACTACTCACAAAGATCTGAAAACGTCTTGGCGTGCTTCCATTGTGTGTCGGGGGGAACAGATGACAGAATTCACAATTCCGCATACACACGGGGACTGGATGTTTAAAAAAAAGCACATAAGTGCTTATTCCATTATCCTCGATATAAAAGAATTTTTTTTAATTTAATTTTTTTAAATAAATTAAATAAAAGTATACTACTCAAAATAATATTAAGACCTCTTGCTGTGTACTTCTTTCAGTCCTAGCATACTACTCAAAAAGGTGCAAAGACCTCTAATCTTGCCTCTCTCAGTGAAGTATAAAGTCCTTCGGATGAGACTATAAACCGAGGCCCCGTGTGCGAACGCATGCAGAACATCTTGCGCACACGTTAAATCCTGTTCCGCTTTTCGAAAGAGTAGGCCATTGTGTGCCGGTGGGAACAGATGACAAAATTTACAAAACCGCATACACACGGGGACTAGATGTAAAAAAGCACACGAGTGCTTATTCCATTATCCTCGATATAAAAGAAATAAATAAATACTACTCAAGATGATGCAAAAACCTTTAAGTACGCTTCTCCCGGGTAAAATTATCCTACTCAAAACGGTGCAAAAACCTCTTTGTTTCCTGTAGTGAAGCGTATCACTCAAAACTCAAAACGATGCCGAGACCTCTTAGTCCGTTTCTGAACGTCTCCATAGGATGCACGTTTCCGGCGCCTGTATTCTGTCCTCCCTCCTTATACATTCCAGACACGGGTAAACTGAGACAGCTCTGCGCTGGTGAAGCCTCGAGTGCGTGCGGTGTTTCATTATACTTCCAGCGCACTCTGTGAGAGATCTACAGCTTTTGAGCAGTATAGTTGTTTTGTTGTTTGGTGTTGTTGTTGTTTTTTGGGGGGGGCTGAAAAGTGCAATATGCGTTGTGAAATGATCGAGGACTCAAAGGCAGAGTTTGCCCAAGTGCTTGCTGTCTTAAAGCAAGGGAGGCGGGAGGGGGGCGGGGGGGTGATGTAGTGGCGCTCTGCGCCCGGATTGAGTTTTGAGAGAGAGAGAGAGAGAGAGGAGGGGGGGGGGGGGAGAGAGAGAGGGGGGCGTGGAGGGGGAGAGGGGTGTGTTGTGTTGGATGTGTTTGTGGTTGTGTGTTGGTGAGGTGTGTGTGTTGTGTTGTTGTTTGTCGTGCGTGTGTGGGTGGGGGGGAATGGTGATGGGTGTGTGTGTGTGTGTGTGTGTGTGTGTGTGTGTGTGTGTGTGTGTGTGTGTGTGTGTGTGTGTGTGTGTGTGTGTGTGTGTGTGTGTGGTGTGGTGTGTGTTTGTGAGTGAGTGTGTGTGTGTGTGTGTGTGTGTGTGTGAGTGTGTGTGTTTGTTGATTGTGTTGTGTGTGTTGTTGTTGTGTTGTGTGTTGTGTGTGGTGTGTTTGTGTGGTTGTGTGTGCTTGTGTGTGTGTGTGTGTGGATGTGTGTGTGTGTGTGTGTTGTGGTGTGTGTGTTGTGATTGTGTGTGTGTTGTGTGTGGTGTGTGTGTGTGGTGTTGTGTGTTGTGTGTGTGTGTGTGTGTGTGTGTGTGTGTGTGTGTGTGTTTGTGTGTGTGTGGTGTGTGTGTATGTGTGTGTGTGATTGTGGTGTGTGTGTGGGTGTGTGTGTATGAGTATTTGCATTGTTTGTTTATCTGTGTATGCTGTGCGCGCATGCACACGCGGTTATATACGTGCAAGTGTGTGTGTCTGTGTCTGTGTGTTTGTGCATGTGCGCGCACACGTGCGCGTATGTGTATATATAATCATATTCTCTGTCTACTGCATTCTTCCATATTTTTCTTATATTTTCTTTCATACAACAGATATTTCTCTTTCTTTTTTTTTACAAACTATTTACACGTAATTCGATCAATCTTGAACGACTGTATTACAATCATAACGTATGATCCCTCGTTTTGTTGGGTGTCTTTTTTTCCTCATTGTGAGTGTGTATATATTTGTTTATTTTCTTCCAGAGGTGGTATTTTCTTTTCCTATGAAGTTTTCGCTTGGAACAAGATTATCGTGGTCGTGGAATACTTTACGTGTGCTAAGCACATTCTGCAGACAAGACGTGGCTTATTGCTTCAGAGGAAAAACACAGGCACCGTGCTTACCTTTGGAGATCAAACAGAACGAAAAAAGTAAAACTTCAATTTTGAAAATAGTTGGAAGCTTAGAAAACTTCAGTTTCAAAACGGTTTGAAGCTTTACACACACACACCCCCCCAACACACACCACTCACATCAACACATGCGTGCGTGCGCACGCTCACATACGCACACATAATTATACACAAACACACACAGACACACGCACACACAGACGTACACACATGGGGCACACACACACATCACACACACACTACACAACCACCATCACAATCACACAATCACACACTCCACAAACACACACTCAAAACATTACCAGCATCAGCAAGAAAATGAAGAACAATCCACTACCATCCCCTTTTTTTCATCCTCTTCCTCTCCTCCACCTCCTCCACCACCACCACCTCCTCCTCCTCCTCCTCCTCCTCCTTCTCCCCTTTACGCCATTCACATCTTAGGGTGTGTGTAAAGAATTAGCTGGCATGAGCAAAAAAAAGCACACAAATACACACACACCACACACACTAACGCACACACACACACTACACACACACTACACCACACACACACACACACCACGCACGCACACCACACTCACTCACGCACACACGCACTACACACACAATCACACACACACGCACGCGCGCACGCACACACACACACACACACACACACACACACACACACGTTGCGCCTGCTTTTCCCATTCACAAATTATTCTGCACTTTGCTGTTCCGTCTCACAGAGAGAGAAAGAGCGAGAGAGCGAGAAAGAGAGAGAGAGAGAGAGAGAGAGAGAGAGAGAGAGTGAGGAGAGAGAGAGAGGAGAGAGAGAAAGAGGGAGAGAGAGAGATATAGATAGATAGATAGATCGATAGAGAGATAGAGGAGAGAGAGAGCCTGACAGACAGAGAGATAGGCAGACAGACAAAGACACATAGACAGACAAACAAACAGAGACAGACAGATACAGAGTCTGAGAGAACCAAATTCAGACTGAGAGACAGACAGACAGACAGACAGACTGACACGGACACAGACAGACAGACAAACAGAAGAAGGGTGATTGATGGCGGGGGAAGGGGGGGAGTAAAACAGCTGAAACAACAATTTATGCAAGTTGTAAAACCATCTTTGAACTCAGGAAGTGAGTTTACCCTCTTATGATTCTAGCCCATCGACCCTCTCGTGCTTGATACACACGCTAACACACACACACTGCACACACACACACACACTCTACACACACACTACACACACACTACACACACACACTACACACAGACACACGCACACACACTACACTACACACATACACACACTACACTACACACACACACTACACTACACACATACATACTACACACACGCATACGCACACACAGCGAAGAGAAATATTTTGGCCGTACAGATAGATAGATAGATAGACAGACAGACAGACAGACAGACAGACAGACACATAAATACATACATACATACATACATACATACATACATACATACATACATACATACATACATAGATAGATAGATAGATAGATAGATAGATAGATAGATAGATAGATAGATAGATAGATAGATAGATAGATAGATAGATAGATAGATAGATAGATAGATAGATAGATAGATAGATAGATAGAACGCAAACGCAAACGCAAACGCAAACGCAAACGCAATTTTATTTCATGAGGGTAATGGATTAAGTAACAAGACTTTTTTTCATCCAGCCCTCAAATAGATAGATAGATAGATAGATAGATAGATAGATAGATAGATAGATAGATAGATAGATAGATAGATAGATAGATAGATAGATAGATAGATAGATAGATAGATAGATAGATAGATAGATAGATAGATAGATAGATAGATAGATAGATAGATAGATAGATAGATAGATAGATACGTACATACGTACATACATACATACATACATACATACATGGGGGAAAAACACTACAAAACTTTAAATATTTCCCTACTTGTAAAGACGTTTATTCACAAAATTCAGCTGTTCTCCTAGGAAGGAACGTACGCCTGATATACAGTACAAGTTTACATAGTATTATAGATCATAGCAATAAGAGAAGAAATAAGCTAGACAGCCCATCACGTCATGTTAGAAGTAAACCATCATCTCCGAAGTCGGAATGTGGCAGCCTTAATCATGGAAAAACGGCGGCAAACGTGAACATAATGCTTGATGTGAGCTTAGAAATGTATTGTAGCCGAAGAATAATGATGACACGTCGATGGTGTCGTTAACTGGATTCCTTGTCGTTAACTGGATTAGGACGTTCAACTGCGCGAACCTTGTCCAAAAAAAACCTTCAAATTATTTTTTTAAACTGCTTAGCACATGGTTTTCTACCAACATATATGAAAGCACGACCCAAAATAATGGCAATGAAAAAGATTTTACATCTTTAAAAACAAAACAAAAAAGTCAGAGACTGTGAACGTAAAACGAGTACTCCCTAACTTTCCCGGGGGGGAAACAATCTGTTAATTTCCCGGTTCGCAGGCTCGTAAAGACAATAGGAATTGTCAGGTTTGGAATCGTCCGTATTTCCATTTGCAATCTGTGCATTAGCAGCCCATTCTGTGACGGAAAAGAGAAGAGGGTTTGTTTTTTCCCTGCAAGAAAGTTCCAGGCCCAAGAAGGTATTCTTGTCTCCGTTGAGTCTGACCACATTACGACATTAACCATTTTACGACACAACACACAGTCGTCTCTTCCAAACATTCTATAATGACTATCTCCTTCAGCTTCTTCTTCTTTCTTCGTCTTCTCCTGTTTGTTTGGTTTTTTTCTTCTTCTTCCTTAACTTCCCACGGAGTCGTTTGGGGCACTAGGGGAAGATAGTAAAACAATTTAAAAAATTAAAAATCCCCACCCTTGATTCACCAGATTCCCCCGTGGGAATACCGAGGGGGGGGGGGTCTGTCAGTATAAATAGCATCCCACGTTCTGGAAATCCTGTGCCAGAAAGTTCCTCTTTTCTATCACTCTCTTTGTTTCTGCCTTGTTCCTTTTCTTCCTGTCACCTCCCTTCTTGTCCCATTTTCTGCTTTCTTGGTCCATTCTCCTGCATGTTTATTGCCCAGAAAGAGTTTTAAAAAGAGAACACTTTTCTCCTATGCCGAAGTCGAACGCGCTGGGCCTGACTGACTTGTCAGGCGCTTCAACGGCAGCGTGACACATTCTCGCTCTTATAACAGACAACAATAGTTGCTGTCTGTCGTGTTCGATGAAGATGAAGAAGAAGAAGAAGAAGAAGAAGAAGAACAAGAACAAGAACAAGAACAAGAACAAGAAGAAGAAGAAGAAAAAGAAGAAAATTCACCAGATCCCCGCAGCCGAGATTCAAACCCACGACTTCAACGGAACCGCGAGATAAATGAAAGTCCAACGCTCTTATACACTCAGTAATAGCGTCTGTCACTCAAAACTTTCCTAACTTTCTATGACAATCTTAGGCCTAGATCATTGAAGTGGATGGACGGGTGTCATTGTTGATTGAACCTGCTCGAGAGAAGATGGAAGTATATAATAGCGTGTGAAGCTGGAGTATATAGCGTGTGAAGATGGAGTATATAGCGTGTGAAGATGGAGTATATAGCGTGTGAAGCTGAAGTATATAGCGTGTGAAGCTGAAGTATATAGCGTGTGAAGATGGAGTATATAGCGTGTGAAGCTGAAGTATATAACGTGTGAAGATGGAGTATATAGCGTGTGAAGATGGAGTATATAACGCGTGAAGATGGAGTATATAGCATGTGAGGCTGGAGTATATAGCGTGTGAAGATGGAGTATATAGCGTGTGAAGCTGGAGTATATAGCGTGTGAAGCTGGAGTATATAGCGTGTGAAGCTGGAGTATATAGCGTGTGAAGATGGAGTATGTAGCGTGTGAAGATGGAGTATATAGCGTGTGAAGATGGAGTATATAGCGTGTGAAGATGGAGTATATAGCGCGTGAAGATGGAGTATATAGCGTGTGAAGATGGAGTATATAGCGTGTGAAGATGGAGTATATAGCGTGTGAAGATGGAGTATATAGCGTGTGAAGCTGGAGTATATAGCGTGTGAAGATGGAGTATATAGCGTGTGAAGCTGGAGTATATAGCGTGTGAAGCTGGTGTATAGCGTGTGAAGCTGGAGTATATAGCGTGTGAAGCTGGAGTATATAGCGTGTGAAGCTGGAGTATATAGCGTGTGAAGATGGAGTATATAGCGTGTGAAGCAGACACATTTTTTCCTATCTCGCAGCTCCGAAACGACAGCTCTTCTTTATCCTTTAGAACGACTTTGCTGGCTGTAGCGGGTCTGTGTGCTAGGTCATAATGTAGGTGGTGGTCTGTTTGGTGGGATGGTATAATTATCGTTGGGGTCGGTAGAGAGGGGGGGGGGTGGCTTTTTGAATGATCTTGTGATTTTATTGACGTTTTTCCGCCAGGTTGTTTTGATTTGTTGTGTTGTTTTCAGATGGTCCTTCAGGATTGTTAACTAACGGGGGGGGGGGGGGGGGGGGGGGGGGGGGGGGGGGGGGGAGGGGTGTGTGTGTGTGTGGTGTTGTGTGTGTGTGTGTGTGTGTGTGTGTGTGTACGTGTGTACATGCGAGCGCGTGTGCATGTGTTCTATCTGTCCTTTCTCTCTGTCTGTACATGTATGGTGAAAATACAGTTTTGTAGGGAAAAAAATTATATTAGGCTTTTATCGTCTCAACTACACACTAACACAGACTTCTCTGTATGAATATGGACACGACCTGCTGCTGTTCCGGTGAAGAGTAGAATTATCGCCACGCCATAGCCCAGCGCCGCTGTTTGTTGTTTTTTTCATGATTTGAGTGTTCGTGTGGCCTGTCTATGACAGCGTGTTCTTACTACTGCTGCAACATTTTCAGCAAGGGGAGTTTGCTCTTCTGGTCTTCCGTTCAGTAACGCCAGCTGAATGTCTGTTGTTTGTGGGAGGGACACCAGTTCTGGAGAATCACACGTGCAGGCGCGCGCGCACACACACACACACACACACACACAGGCATGCACACACAGGCATGCGCAGACGCATGCGCACACAGATGCAC
>CM054134.1:78970532-78983032 GCA_028751875.1 Rapana venosa | reverse complement strand
AGAAGAATAAGAAGGAAACAAGCAAGGATGGGAGGAAGGAAGAAAAATAGAAGGATCGAAAAGAAAAAAAAAGAAATGAAAGGAAGAAGGAAGGAAAGAAAAAAGAGAGACAGACAGACAGAAAGGAGAGAAAGAAAGAAAGAAAGAAAGAAAGAAAGAAAGAAAGAAAAAGAAAAAGAAAGAAAGAAAAGACAGAAAGAAAGACGGAAGGAAAAGAAAGAAAGAAAGAAAGGAAGGAAGGAAGAAAGAAAAAAAGACAGACAGACATACCGGTAGATAGACAGATAGATAGACAGACAGACAGACAGGTAGATAGACAGATAGATAGAGTGGGCTGATAGGGCTGCAAAGAAAGGTGCACGTAATGAAAAGGGGTCTATAGTACTGCATGTCCCTCTATCCATTGCAGAAGGTTATCGGTTGTTAGAAGAAGCATCCTTTAAAAAAAATATGAAAAGTTATCAGCAAAACAATCGGCTTTCACATTCAACTCTGAGTGTGAATAGTGTAGTTGAATACATTGAAGACTTAGAGATTCATACAAATGCTGTAAAAGAAAGACAACTCAAGGCCTTATTTTTTAGGATAAGATTAAATGCATTTACAACAAAATTCAGCAAGGATGTTAAATGCTTATGTGGTGATTATATTTCAAATACTCATATCATACTTGAATGTGAGAAGCTAAAACCTCATCTCCCTGCCTTTTCTGAGAATTCCGTTGAAGAAATTTTGAACAATGTTAAGTTAACAATTGATATTGCTAAGGGTTTATTGTTAAGTCCTATAGGGCATTTATTGTAGTTATTGTAGTTATTTTTTAATTTCAATTTTTTTTAATTTTAATTTCTGTTCTTGATTTGTTCATGTTAAGAATACTATTTCCTTTGTTATTACTATTTATTACACACACGAGCGCGCATGCATGTAGGGACGCCCACGCACACTCACACACAAAGAGTAGATTCTCTCTCTCTTTCTCTCTCTCTCTCTCTTCTCTCTCTCTCTCTCTCTCTCTCTCTCTCTATTCTCACATATTCAGTCTCCTATTTAAGGATCGTCTGGTATCACTTTAAGTGGAAAGACGTTAAAATTGAAGACTTACTTACTACTTACAGATAGATAGACTGACAGACAGACAGAAAGACAGAAAGAAAGACAGAAGAAATGGATAGAAAAATAAAAGATAGGATGGAAAAAAGAAAGATACAAAAGAAAGAAAGAAAACAAAACAAAACCAAAAAAAAGATAAAAACGAAAGGAAAAGGAAGAAACGAAAAAGGAAGGAAGGAAGGAAGGAAAGTAAAGAATCTTGGTAAACAGATAAAAACTCATGTTTATCTTGTTGTATGTGTGTTTTTTTCCGGCTGTGAGACAGATTGCAAAAGTCGGACAGCGTATTGAGTACTTTGTCTGCAAACTTTGGAAAGTATTTTGTGAGGGATAATGTTTCCGATGTTTGATGGGAGAAGGGGTACGGTGGGGGAGGGGGGGAGTGGACTAGAGAAAGGAGATTTTAAAATATATATATAGACAGGAGACATGTGGAAAGAAAGAAAGAAAGAAAGAAAGAAAGAAAGAAAGAAAGAAAGAAAAGAAGAAAGAAAGAAAGAGAGAGGAGAGAGAGAGAGAGAGAGAGAGAGAGAGAGAGAGAGAGAGAGAGAGAGAGAGGAGAGAGAGAGAGAGGAGAGAGAGAGAGAGAGAGAGAGAGAGAGAGAGAGACAGGCAGACAGGGAGGGAGATAGAGAGAGAGAAGATGAGAGTGAGAAAGTGCGCCAAGGAGAAAGACAGACGTACAGACAGACAAAAAGAAAGAAAAAGAAAGGAAGGGAACTGTAGAGAAAATAACGGACGAACTTTCAGTTTTCATACAGGGAGTGAACATCAAGTCTGATGATATTAATGTTTTCCGAAAAAAAAAATTTGGACTGCCTATGTCCCAAATGTCCAATACTGATGGTTTCTTAAACTTTTGACGTCTTTGCCCCAAATGTCTGACAGTGATGTTTTCTTAAACTTGACGTCTATGTCCCAAATGTCTGACAGTGATGTTTTCTTAAACTTGACGTCCATGCCCCAAATGTCTGACGGTGATGTTTTCTTAAACTTGACGTCCAGGCCCCAAATGTCTGACAGTGATGTTTTCTTAAACTTGACGTCCATGCCCCAAATGTCTGACAGTGATGTTGTCCTAAACTTGACTGTCTATGTCCTAAAAGCCTGATGCTTATGTTGTCCTAAACTTGACTATGCCTCAAACGTCTGATTCTGTGATGTTTTCCTCAACTTGACTGTCTCTGCCACCAACATCTGATACTCATGTTTTGCTAAACCTTATCGTCTATTTGCTGCCAAAAGTCTGATACTGATGTTTTCCTAAACTTTACTATCTTAGTATAATATGCCCCAAAAGTTGTTTTTATTATAAAAGGAAGAAGAAAATTTTACTTTTAGAATCGTCATCGCGAAAACGTATGCAGAATCTTGAGCATGAAAGGGATGATTACGTAGATGTGTGTGACCGTGTAGCCGCATAAACACATATCATTATCATGGTCCTTTGCTCGTCCGCTATAACACGATAATAATGAAATAAGTAATAAACCAGAAGTGTCATGGTTCTCTGAGTGCAGTGCACGGGTTAGATAGTCAGGGTTTGATGTTCTGGCCATCGTGTGTACGCTTTTACGAGCTTGTGACACTGGTGTGCTGTGTGTGGTGTGTGTGTGGTTTGTGGTGTTGTGGTGTGGTGTGCGTGTGGTGGTGGTATGTGTGTGGTTTTGTGTTCTCTGCTATGTTGTGCTGTGCTGTTGTTGTCTGTGCTGTTGTTATGCTGTGTTGTGTTGTTGCTGCTGCTGCTGTTGTTCCTGTTTGGCTGCCGTTGCTGTTCTGCTGTGTTGTATGCTGTGCTGCTGTTGTCTGTACTGTTGTTGTTGCTGTTGTGTTGCTGTTTGCTGTTGCTGCTGTTGTTCTGCTTGCTGTTGCTGTCTGTTGTTCTGTTGCTGTTGTTATGCTGTTGTTACTGTTGTTGTTGCTGCTGTGCTGTTGTTCCTGTTCTTGCTGTTGTTGCTGCTGCTGTTGTTCCTGTTACTGCTGCTGCTGTTGTTGTTTCTGCTACTGCTGTTGTTGCTGCTGTTGTTCCTGCTACTGCTACTGCTACTATTTGCTGTTTGCTGTTGCTGCTGCTGCCACTGCCGCCGCAGCTGTTTTTATTTGTTTACTGAATTCTTGTTTTCATTCCTCTCAGGTTTACCAATAGTCACATGAGATTGTTTTTGTCCTACATTAAGGCAGTAGCCGCATTCCAACTATAGGGATTATGTCTTAAAACACGACATCAGTGTGCATGCGTGGTTTTTCTTCTTTTTTTAAATTTTCTCATCCGTTCCTACCGGCACCCTATGGTCTACTCTTCTCAAAGGGCGGAACGGGTTTTAACGTGTGCCCAAGATCTTCTGCGATGCGTTTGCACTTGGGACCTGGGTTTATAGTCTCATCCTAAGGGCTTTTGGGAGAGTGGAGGAGGCAGTACTGGTGTTGGCTCCTAGGGGATAAATCCCCTTAAACGGTTGCCTCGGTGGTGGCTCGATCCCGGGCTGTTAGATCAATATATTATTACAGTGATTTGTACTATTATTACTATATTGTTATTACAATGTATTATAATGTAATGCACCCTAACACATCACGATACAAAACGATGCAACACAACACAATATACAGAATATACAATACGCAATATAACATATACAATATACAGGAAATCGAGGCCCCGTGCGCGAACGCACGCAGAACATCATGCGCACACGTTAAACCCTGTTCCGCTTTTCGAAAGAGTCGGCCTTTGTGTGCCGGTGGGGGAAAAAGATGACGAAATTGACAAAACCGCATACACACGGGGACTGGATATATTTCTTTTAAAAAGCACATGAGTGCTTATTCCATTATCCTCGAAATTAAAGTATAGATAAATAATATAAAAGAATAAATAAATAAATGAAGAAAGAAAGAAATGAACAAATAAATAAACAATATAGTATCATGCGATGCGATTCAACACATACAAGAATAAATGAATAAATAAATAAATACAGACAGAAATAAACAAACAACATAGTATCATGCATTGCGATGGAACACGTAAAAGAATAAATAAATAAAGGTATAAATAAATAAATAAATAAACAAACAAACAAACAATATAGTATCATGCAATGCGATGGAACACATAAAAGAATAAATGAATGAATAAATAAATAAACAAACAAACAATATAGTATCATGCAATGCGATGGAACACATAAAAGAATAAATGAATGAATAAATAAATAAACAAACAAACAATATAGTATCAAGCAATGCGATGCAACACATACCAGTACCAAATCAACACACCGCAATACAACGACACAACATACTGCAACACAATACAATCTTCTCAAGCACTGTAATTATATATGTGTGTGTGTGTGTGTATCTGTGTGTTGTGTGTGTGTGTGTGTGTGTGCGTGTGTGCGTGTGTGTGTGCGTGCGTGCGTGCGTGCGTGCTGGTGCGTGCTGTGTGGTGTGGTGTGTGTGTGTGTTTGTGTGTGTGTGTGTGTGTGTGTGTGTGTGTGTGTGTGTGTGTGGTTGTGTGTGTGTGTGTGGTGTGTTCAGGACAACGAACTGGGAGCGGTTCCATCTGGGCATCCACCAGCACTTTCTGTACGATCCGGATGACCCTGCCGTGGACAACCTCCTCAAGGACCTGGCTGAACGGGAAATTATCGACGCTGGTGAGTCCGTCCGTCTTGTCTGTCCGGCCTGGGTGAATCAGATTCACGATCAGAAATCAGAAATCGGAAAACTGAAAACTGTATTGCTCGCTAAGTGCCCGTGCTGGCTTATAAAATCCCTGTGTCTGCAACAAAGTTGGGGTTGCTTTTTTCCTTATCTGATTTATGGTGGGGGGGTTTTCTGTGTGTGTGTGGGGGGGGGGGGGTGTTTGTGTGTGTGGATCAAACTTTTTTTTTAAATTTTCAGGATGTGTGTGTGTGGGGAGAGATAGAGAGGGTAGGGGTCGGGTGGGTGGGGGGGGGGTGCGTGTGTGTGTGTGTGTGTGTGTATGTGTATGTATGTGTGTGTGTGCGCGCGCTAGTTAAAGAAAACATCACACAACACACACACACACACACCACACACACACACACACACACACACACTCTAACTCACAGAGAGACACACAGAAACACAGAGAGAGAGACACACACACACACACACACACACACACACACACACACACACACCACACACAGGGATACAGACAGACAGAAACAGAGAAAGAATGGGTTACAAGGGAAAGAGAGGGGTGTATGTGGTGTCGTTAAATCGATTCCGTGCCGTTAACTGGATTAAGACGTTCAACTGCACGAACCTGATCACAAAGTAATTTGAAACTATTTTTTTAACTGCTCAGGACATCGTATTCTTCCAATGCGCATGAAAATTCGCGCCAAAATAATGGCCAAATAAAAAAGATATTACATAGATAAAAAAATAAAAAATCTCAGTAGACACTGCGAACGTAAAACCAGTACTCCCTAACTTTCCCGAGAAAATTTGTTTTACCCGATTGGCAAGCTCACAAAGACAATAGGAATTGTCAGATGTGGAATCGTTTTTCTTGCAGTTTGCAGAATTAGTAACCCCCCAGGTGAAAAAAGAAAGGGAAAGATTGGGTTTTTCCTGAGGAACTTTCCAGACTTTAGAGAGAAGGTTTTATCTCCGTTGATCTTTTTCACTTTACGACAATAACCACTTTATGACACACAAGCAGGCGTGGTTGCTTCCCCTTGAAAAAAACAAAACATTTTCCAACATGCGTAAGCAAAATCTTTACCCGTATTACAGGACAAACGCAAAACAACCACTCCTTTAGATGTCAAGAACTCCGAACCACTCCCATGGATTCTTTTAAAATGTTCTCTTTAATTTTCACAACTGATCGTGCCCTCATGATGTGCATTCTTCACTGAAATGCTGACGCCTAGTGGACAGATCTTTACATAGATAGCTATCTCCTCCTTTCACCTTGCTTTACTTCTCGCTTGCAATCGTCAAAACCGGACCATAGATATATAGATAAACGAATGCTCATCGTTTTGTTTCGTTTTTTAGGCACTAGTTTGTTTGTTTGTTTGTTTGTTGTTGTTTTGGGAGGGAGTTGTTGGTTGTTTTGGTTTTTTTTTTGTTGTTGTCCCTTCTGGCTGTTGACTTCAAACCGGAACTAAAAGCTAAACAACCAATATCAACAACCAAATGAAATGAAATCAAATCAAATTCATTTTAGATTTGTTTTGCAGTGCACCGTGATACTGGAGATGGTTATCTTCAAAAGTCCAGGATGCTAATGGGAAAAATGAACATCCGTAACATGGCTTGATAAACATCAACGTGAAACTAATAATACAAAAGTAAATAAAAAATATATTAAAAAATTGCTAGCAGAGATGCGAGACAAGAGTAAAAAAAAAATTGGCATCAAAACATCTGCTGTACAACAAACAAACAAACGAACAAACAAGCCAGCAACGATTGAAAAAAACTAATAAACAAACAACAAAAGTGGGTTTTTTTCTAAAAAGAAAATAAGCCAACTGCTGTATGAGTAGAGAGTGACGAAAAAATAACAACAATGACAGAAAGATAGATGACAATGAAAAAAATAGAATGAATGAATGAATGAATGAATATAAATGAATGAATGAATGAATGAATAATCAATGAATGAATGAACGAATCAATGAATCAATGAATGGGTGTGTCTGTTTAAACGGGACAAACATTTTGTTTACGAAAAAAAACCTGCAGCTATCTGAAATCTTAAGAGAAGCAAAGAAATGAACAAAAATGATTACTGACAAAAAGAAAGAATTAATTAATTAATGGGTGTGTCTATTTATTCGTCCCAACTGTGCAAGGCGCAAGTGTGTTGATGAAAAGACAAGCAGGTGAATGAATAAATGAATGAATGAATAAATAAATAAATAAATAAATAATATAAATAAATAAATAAATAGATGTGAGCGAATAATAGGTATGGGGTGGTTCTAAGAATCGTGACACTATTCAAAAAGTAGCTTTAAGCGATCTCTCTGTCTCTGTCTGTATGCATGTCTGTCTGTATGTCTCTCTGTCGCCTCTCTCTCTCTCTCTCTCCTCTCTCTCTCTCTCTCTCTCTCTCTCTCTCTCTCTCTCTCTTCTCTTCCTCTCTCTCTCTCGCTCTCTCTCCCTTCTATCTATCTATCTATCATCTATCTATCTCTCTGTCGCTCTTCGCTCTCTCTCTCTCCTCTTCTCTCTCTCTCTCTCTCTTCTCTCTCTCTCTCTCTCTCTCTCTCTCTCTCTCTCTCTCTTTTCTCTCTTTAAACTTGATTGATTTGTGTTTCCATTTCAATTTCGTTCCTCTGCTAGAGCTCAGAAGTTCATCGATTGTGAAAGTTCTAGCAAATGGCTCACCCACAACAGATGATACAGGCTATGCCGATCAGGGGACTAACAGCCGTAGCAATGCCCTTTTCACACCAAGTGCTAGATGGTAGAGGTGGCAGACAGACAGAAGAGAGAGAGAGAGAGAGAGAGAGAGAGAGAGAGAGAGAGAGAAGAGAGAGAGAAGACAGACAGACAGACAGACAGACAGACAGACAGACAGACAGAGAGACACACGCTGGGTAATATCTACTTCTCACACCTCTAGTTTTCCCACCATCAAACTAGCCACATGCCGACTTGGGGGATGATGGCAGTCTAAACACAACACGCTGTCAGATGACGAGCTCAACACTTTAATTTAACCACGGGGCTGTCCTGTTCGCTTCTACCTCCTCCAACAACAACAGGGTGTATCGGTGGTCTAGAGGTAACGCACCTGCCTAGATAGCGGAAAGTCTGGGTTCGAAGTGCGCCAGTGGTTCGAATCCCGTTTGGTCCCGAAACTTTTCCCCCCATCCATTAGTCTATGAGTGGTGGTCTGGGTGCTAGTCTTTCAGATGAGACGATAAACCGAGGTTCCGTGTGTTTTAAACATGTACAGCGCACGTAAAAGAACTCCCGGCAAGAAGAGAGTTGTTCTTGGAAAAATGATGTAGAAAAAAGTCACTCTGATAGAGAAACGAATACATATACAATCAGGACAAAAGAAAAAAATGATGGGTGGCGCTGTCTTGTGGCGACGCGCTCTCCCAAGGAAGAGCAACCCGGATTTCCCGCATAGAAATCTGCCGTGACTTTAAAGTGGTATACAATACAATACAATACAATCTATATAGCATCAACGCTGGAGTGCAGAAGGAATGTATGTATATATGCGTACATGTTTTCACCTGTAGGAGTATAATTATGCGAGGCACGGTGGTTAAAGGGGATGATGATGCGTGATACTAGAGTTGTGCGCAGTAGAGATTACCAGCTGTCTCTCTCTCCCTCTCCTCTCTCTCCTCTCTCTCTCTCTCTCTCTCTCTCTCTCTCTCTCTCTCTCTCTCTCTCTCTCTCTCTCCTCTCTCTCTCTCTGCCACCTCTACCATCTAGCACTTCGGCGTGAAAAGGGCATTGCTACGGCTGTCAGACCCCTGATCGGCATAGCCTTTACCATCTGTTGAGGGCGAGCCATTTGCTAGATCCGTCCCGACGTGACCGCTGTGACCGGGTAGCATGCGACCCCCAGGACAGAGCACTACAGATCTAGAGGAGACTAACCTCGATAAAAGAAAAATCCAGACAACGAAAAGTCTAGTATAAAACCCTTGAGGGAGGAGACTTGGCTCCCTTAACGTGCGGCATGCAGGCCCACCGGTGTGTGGATACATATGCCCTGGTGCCCACAAACCAGCCCCCAGGTATGGGTCAAATACCAAGAGGAGATTCAACCCAATGGCGGAACAGGCGGAAGAGGAGAACCTGTCTGTCTCCCAACGGCTGTGAAGGCAGAGGAGGAGGAGGATGGCCTCCAGGGCAGACTGTACTCTTGCAGCTCAGTGAAAGCAGCCAGTTTAGGAGAACGAGCACGCCGATGTAAAAACACGCCGAAGTCGGATGCGCTGGGCCTGGCTTGTCAGGCGCTTAACGGCAGCGTAATGCTTTTTCGCTCATAAGTATGACAGACGCTGAGCGTTCGACGAAGAGGGAGAAGAAGAATATGGTGAGGCACAAGAGATATTTATGTTGTAATGTGATTTATTTTTTTAATTATCTTATTAATGGCTGGATGGGTGGTTTGGTTCATTCATTAATAAAACCATTCACTCATTCGTTCATTCTTTCATTCGTTCTTTCATTTAGGCCTATTCATTCCATTCATTAACATATTCTTGTGTTTATACTTTTTGTAGATTACATTCATGATTTTTATTGGCGATTTTGATTATTTTAATTTTTTTATCTATTTATAACCGACTTTTCTTTCATTTGATTTTTTTTATCTTATAATACCCCCTACACCCATCTCTTCCCTCGCCCGTTCCATGTGAAGACGTCGGTGTCCCTTCCAGTAAGCTACATTATCTTCTGTAGACAAAAAAAGTGTGCTAAAGATGTCTTCGTCTCTGTCACTCTCTTTGATGTTTCCGTTGCGTGTTTCCTGATATTGTCTGCCTCCCTGTTGCTTTTGGCCAAAGGCAAGTCTTGCGGGGATTTTTTCCCCTTTTATCTTACTGTCTGTGACAGTATTCAAGGTGTGGTATGAGGTAAAGATATAGACGTGTATTGACTGTGTGGACTGATGAAGTAAAGATGTAGAAGCGTGTTGAAGGTGGGGTATGAAGTAAAGACGTAGAAGTGTATTGAGGGTGTGGTATGATGAAGTAATGATATAGAAGTGTATAGTGGTGTGGTGTGAAGTAAAGATGTAGAAGTGAATTGACAGTGTGATATGAAGTAAAGACGTAGAATTGTATTGACAGTGTGATATAAAGTAAAGACGTAGAAGTGTATTGACGGTGTTGTATGAGGTAAAGATATAGAATTGTACTGACGTAGACGTAGAAGTGCAAAAAATCCTACAAAAATCCTCTCTGTGACATGCCATAGGTACTAGTTTGTTCTGGCTACTTGCTAATGTGATTGTGAACACAAGAGTGGACACAGAATGGCCGATCTGCAATGTCATTAGCTTGTGTGTGTTTTTATTGTTGCACAAATAGTATTTAAGAACATCACCATCACCTTCAAAGATCGGACTGATGCGTTCCCTGATCATGTCCATATTTTTGTAGACATGTGAAACGTGGAACATAACAGCAGCCGTTGAAAGAAGGATGCAGGCAATAGAGATGAGATGCTTTCGCAAACTCTTTGGTATCTTGTACAGAGATCACAATACTAATGAGGAAGCGAAAACCACAATTTAAAACGCCATCGGACCATATGAAGAGCTCCTGAAAAAGCGCAAACTAAAGTAGTTTAGTTCGGGCACGTCACACGAACATCTGGACTGGCCAAGACTGTCCTACAGGGAACAGTACAAGGCGGGAGACGAAGAGGCAGACAGAGAAAACGATAGGAAGATAACATCAGAGAGTGGACTGGCCTTGAGTGGAACGACTTGCTACGAAAAGCAGAGGACCGCAGGGAGTGGAGGAAGCTGGTTGCAAAATCTTCATTGGTGCCCCCACAGTCCACGGGACAACGGGATAGGTGAAGGTGAAGGAAGGAAATACTGTTTTGGAGCAATATTTGTAAAAAAAATATATAGATATATAGATAGATAGATAGATAGACAGACAGACAGATAGATAGATAGATGTTCTCTGCAATTTGAACTAAAGAAAAGCCTTCGTGAGGCGGGATAGTCTGGTGGTTTATTTTATTTTTTTCTTTTATTTCGAGGATAGTGGAATAAGCACTCATGTGCCTTTTTCATCCAGTCCCCGATTTTATGCAGTTTTGTAAATTTTGTTACCCGTTCCTACCGGCACACAATGGCCTACTCTTCCGCAAAGCGGAACGGGTTTTAACGTGTGCGCAAGATGTTCTGTGTGCGTTCGCACAGGGGACCTCGGTTCATAGTCTCATCCGAAGGACTTTAGGGAGAGTGGAGTCAGCACTGATGTTAACTCCAGAGGTTAGGGCGTGGAGCTCGTGATCTGACGGCCCGGTTGGAGCCATCTCTGAGACGTCCGTTCTGATCTAGGGGACTGTTTCCTTCTGCAGTCAGCAGTGTTCCAGCTATTACACGTCAGCGCTCTGAGAATTTCCTTTAGTACTCAGCAGTGATTCAGTTACGAAACATCATCTCTCCAAGCATTCCTCTTGACGTCATCAGCTCTCCAAGCATTCCTCTTGACGTCATCATCTCTCCAAGCATTCCTCTTGACGTCATCATCTCTCCAAGCATTCCTCTTGACGTCATCATCTCTCCAAGCATTCCTCTTGACGTCATCATCTCTCCAAGCATTCCTCTTGACGTCATCATCTCTCCAAGCATTCCTCTTGACGTCATCATCTCTCCAAGCATTCCTCTTGACGTCATCATCTCTCCAAGCATTCCTCTTGACGTCATCATCTCTCCAAGCATTCCTCTTGACGTCATCATCCTCCAAGCATTCCTCTTGACGTCATCATCTCTCCGAGCATTCCTCTTGACGTCATCATCTCTCCTAGCATTCCTCTTGAAGTCATCATCTCTCCTGGCATTCCTCTTGACGTCATCATCTCTCCAAGCATTCCTCTTGAAGTCATCATCTCTCCTAGCATTCCTCTTGAAGTCATCATCTCTCCAAGCATTCCTCTTGAAGTCATCATCTCTCCAAGCATTCCTCTTGAAGTCATCAGTACTTTTTCGGGTTATAACACATTTCTCCGAGCATTTCCCTCTGTAGTCATCAGTGTGTCAGTTACGACACATCATCTCCCCCCCCCCCCCTCTCTCTCTCTCTCTCTCTCTCTCTCTCTCTTATATTATATATATATATATTATATATATATCTATCTACTATCTCTCTCTTCTATCTATCTATCTCTCTCTATCTATCTCTCTATCTCTCTATCTATCTATCTATCTCTCTCTATCTATCTCTCTCTATCTATCTCTCTCTCAATCTCAGTATTTCCCTCTGCAATCGGAAGTACAGTTTCGGTCACAGCATGTCATGTCTCTAAAAGAAAAATCCGTATTCTTTGATATCATAGTCAGTGTCCCAGCTGTGTCACATCCCTCAGACAGAAAGAGAGAAGAGCAAGAAAACAGTGAGATGAAGGTAGAGAGAAACGCACACACACACACACACACACACACACACACACACACACACACACACACACACACAACCAAATCGATATAAAAGAATAAAATAAATAAATATAAAAGAATAAAAAATAAAACACAACCCCCCCAAACACAACACAATACAATATAACACCACACCACACACACACACACACACAACACCAGACCACACACACACACACAAACACACACACACACAAAAACACACACACACAAGCACAATACACACACAACATAACAC
>CM054134.1:78958032-78965532 GCA_028751875.1 Rapana venosa | reverse complement strand
CCTTGAAAAATAAATCTCTCTCTCTCTCTCTCTCTCTCTCTCTCTCTCTCTCTCTCTCTCCTCTCTCTCTCTCTCTCGCCCTCTCTCTCTCTCGCTCTTGCTCTCTACCTCTCTCTCTCTCTCGTTCTTGCTCTCTCTCTCTCTTCTCTCTCTCTCTCTCTCCTCTCTCTCTCTCTCTCTCTCGCTCTCTCTCTCTCTCTCTCTTGCTCTCTCTCTCCCCATCTCTCTCCCTCTCTCTCTCTCTCTCTCTCTCTCTCTCTCTCTCTCTCTCTCTCACCATTGCTCTCTCTTTCTCTCTCACGCTCTTGCTCTCTCTCTCGTTTTCTCTCGCTCTCTCTCTTGCTCTTCTCTCTCTCTCGCTCTCTCTCTCTCTCTCTCTCTCTGTATCTCTCTCCCCCCATCTCTCTCCTCTCTCTCTCTCTCTCTCTCTCTCTCTCTCTCCCCATCTCTCTCTCCCCCATCTCTCTCTCTCTCTCTCTCTCTCTCTCTCTCTCTCTCTCTCTCCTCTCTCTCTCTTCTCTCTCTCTTCCTCTCTCTCTCTCTCTCTCTTCTCTCTACGTGCATGCATGTGCACACACTGCATGTGGCGTGCACGTGTAGGTGATATCCATGCGACTTGTTTTGTGTGTGCACTCACTGTGCTGTTACCAGATACAGGTTTGGTTTATTATTTTTAATCTTCCATATGTTTTTCAAGCGTAAGATACAGCTGTGTCTGCGTATGTTATCAAGTTTTAAACGAAAGGAATTTAACTCACACACACACACACACACACATACACACACGCGCGCGCGCGCGTGCAAGGAATTTCACACACACACACACACACAACACACAACACATGCGAAAGGAATTTTAAACACACCCACACACACGCACGCATGCACGCATGCACACACACACACACACACGCGCGCGCGCACACACGCACACACAACACATACTCACACACACACACACACACACACACACACAGAGAAAAACCGGCTACAATACCTACGATTGCATGTTGATGATCTGTCGTGGGCTTGTTGGCACCTGCTCTGAAACATAAACAACAGCGATGCTGCTTTAAGAGAGCGTGCTGGTTTTGTCAGAAAACATTGGCGTGAAAAACTCACCATTTATTTGTGTGGGTTTTAACGCTGAAATGTATCACCCTTTCACACAGGAGGAAGTGTTTTAAGGTTTATGCGTTTGGGTTTTTTTTTTTTGCTTTGCTTTTATTTTTGGGTGCTTCATTTTGGTTTTTAATTTCTTTTAGTGCTGTCCTGTGGGGTGTTTTTTTATTTTACTATTTTTAGTTTGTTTGGGGTTTTTTGTTGGGTTGGGTTGGGTTGGGTTGGTTGGTTTTTTTTACTGTATTTCCTTTATTTTCTTGTGCCTTATCTTAAATACATCATTCAAATTCAGTTTGCTATATTTCTGTCTTTTTTGTTTTGTTTTGTTTTGTCTTATTAGTACATTGTTTGGTAAAGTTGATTTTTTTTATAAAGTAAATGATAGACAAAAAAATGAATCGCATTTGTCCTTAACAGAAACAGACAATTTCAAACCAGTGACACTCACGATATACAAGTCACCCGGTATACAAGCAGACTTATAAGGAAAGTTGAAGGGAGAAACCGAAAATGTATCCAAAAGAAAAGGCTATGATTTTATCAATAGAATATGATGATGATGATGATGATGATGATGATGATGATGATGATGATGATGATGATGATGATGATGATGATGATGATGATGATGATGATGATGGTTGGAATTAATATAGCACTATATCTTGCAAACCACCGTGGGACTCCTGGGGCATGCTTGCAAAGCGAGCATTGCAAGAATAGGATCCCTACCCTCCAACCAGGCATGTCGTAAGAGGCGACTAAGGTGGAACCCTTCCTCCAGGTTGGGGGTTGGGCACAGGGCCAACAACCCTGTCCCGTAAAAGAAGAGAAGTTACGAAACAGCAACGTTGCTGCCCTACACACCACTGGGTGTAATGGTTAATTATGATGATATCTTGCAAATGTGTGCCATCACCATTGACATCGAGAAACCTGAAAATTATCCTAAAGAACAAGCTCTGATCTTATCAGTAGAATATAGGTTTATGTGTGCCAACACCATTGACAACGAGAAACCGGAAATTTATCAAAAAGAAAAAGCTCTGATCTTATCAGTAGAATATAGGCTTATGTGTGCCATCACCATTGACAACGAGAAACCTGAAAATTATCCTAAAGAAAAAGCTCTGATCTTATCAGTAGAATATAGGTTTATGTGTATTAACACCATTGACAACGAGAAACCGGAAATTTATCAAAAAGAAAAAGCTCTGATCTTATCAGTAGAATATAGGCTTATGTGTATTAACACCATTGACAACGAGAAACCGAAAATTTATCAAAAGAAAAAGCGCTGATCTTATCAATAGAATATAGGTTTATGTGTATTAACACCATTGACAACTAGAAACCGGAAATTTATCAAAAAGAAAAAGCTCTGATCTTATCAGTAGAATATAGGCTTATGTGTATTAACACCATTGACAACGAGAAACCGGAAATTTATCAAAAAGAAAAAGCTCTGATCTTATCAATAGAATATAGGTTTATGTGTATTAACACCATTGACAACGAGAAACCGGAAATTTATCAAAAAGAAAAAGCTCTGATCTTATCAGTAGAATATAGGTTTATGTGTATTAACACCATTGACAACGAGAAACCGGAAATTTATCAAAAGAAAAAGCTCTGATCTTATCAGTAGAATATAGGTTTATGTGTATTAACACCATTGACAACGAGAAACCGGAAATTTATCAAAAGAAAAAGCTCTGATCTTATCAGTAGAATATAGGTTTATGTGTATTAACACCATTGATAACGAGAAACCGGAAATTTATCAAAAAGAAAAAGCTCTGATCAATAGATTAAGGTTTATGTGTGCCAACACCGTTGAGAACGAAAAACCGGAAAGTTATCAAAAAGAAAAAGCTATGGTATTAGTCACAAAGTATAGGTTTATGAATGTCGTCATCATTGTCAGTGCACGGTATATACAAACTGAAATCCTTTGAATAACCGTACAGACTAAAAGTGTGACCCAACATTGAATATGAAAAGTGTTGGGCTGCTTAACTGAACTGATCGATTACGCAGCGCATAAAATTCAATCAGCATTGTTTAAATGGTTTTGGATGGTGTAAAGAGTGATCAGAACAGATTGAATGATTGTGCGAAGCAAATCTATGAATGCTTGGATGATTGTGAAGAGCACAAAGTGTCATCAGAATCGATTGAACGATTTTGCAGGCAGGAAATATGTAACCAAAATTGATTGAATTATTGTGCAAAGCAACAATTTTCAGTAGAATTGATTAAACCATCGTAAAGAGTAAAATACCTTATCACAATTTATAACATGATTGTGCAGAGCAAACAAGTAATCAGAATTGATCCAATGATTGTACAGAGGGAACATGGTGATCAGAATTGATTCAATGACTTGTGCAGAGCAAACAGGGTGATTAGAATTGATTCAATGATTGTTGTGCAGAGCAAAGAGGGTGATCAGAATTGATTGAATTATTGTGGTGCAGAGCAAACAGTGATCAGAATTGATTCAATGATTGTGGTGCAGAGCAAACAGAGTGATCAGAATTGATTCAATGATTGTGCGGAGAAGACAGGGTGATCAGAATTGAATGAATGATTGTGCGGAGAAAACTGGGTGACCATAATGGATTGAATATTCTTCTTTTTTTTATTATTCTTTTATATCGAGGATAATGGAAGAAGCACTTATGTGCTTTTTTTTACATCCAGTCCCCGTGTGTATGCGGTTTTGAAAAATCTGTCATCTGTTCCCACCTGGCACACAATGGCCTACTCTTACGAAAAACGGCACAGGATTTAACGTGCGCGCAAGATGTTCTGCGTGCGTTCGCACACGGAACCTCGGTTTATAGTCTCATCCGAAGGACTTTTGGGGAGAGAGTGGAGTCTGCACTGATGTTAACTCTAGAGGAAAATATCCCCTTGAACGGGAATCGAACCCGGGTCGTCAGATTGCGAGGTCAATGTTCTAACCACTAGGGTTGATTGATTGATTGATTGATTGATTGATTGATTGATTGATTGATTGATTGATTGATTGATTGATTGATTGGTTGATTGATTGATTGATTGATTGATTGATTGATTGATTTGTTGGTTGATTGATTGATTGGTTGGTTGGTTGGTTGATTGATTGGTTGGTTGGTTGATTGATTGATTGATTGATTGATTGGTTGATTGATTGATTGATTGATTGATTGATTGATTTGTTGATTGATTGATTGATTGATTGATTGATTGGTTGATTGACGGACTGATTGATTGTTTGATTGATTGTTTGATTGATTGATTGATTGATTGACGGATTGATTGATTGGTTGGATGATTGATTGATTGATTGATTGATTGGTTGATTGATTGATTGATTGATTGATTGATTGATTGATTGATTGTGCAGAGCAAAAGGAAGGGGGCACGCAGCTGAAGCTGATCATCACCTACAACGATGAGGGCCAGGCTCTCTTCAAACCAATGCGGTGAGTTAGGCCTGATAGTAGGCACATACGCTGTTACTTTGTCATATGTGTGTGTGTGTATGTGTGTGTGTGTGTGTTTCTGTGTGTGTGTGGGGGGGGGGGGGGTGAGTGAGTGTGTGTGGCGTATGTGTGTGTGTGTGTGTGTACGTGTGTGTGTGTGTGTGTGTGTGTGTGTGTGTGTGTGTGTGTGTGTGTGTGTGTGTGTGTGTGTGTGTGTGTGTGTGTGTGTGTGTGTGTGTGTGTGTGTGTGTGTGTGTGTGTGTGTGCTTTGTGTGTGTGTGTGTTTCTGTGTGTGTGTGTGTGTGCTTGTGTGTTGTTTTTTAATTAATTTATTTTTTATTTATTCTTTTATATCGAGGATAATGGAATAAGCACTCATGTGCTTTTTTTACATCCCGTCCCCGTGTGTATGCAGTTTTGTAAATTCTGTCATCTTTTCCCACCGGCACACAATGGCCTACTCTTCCGAAAAGCGGAACAGGATTTAACGTGTGTGCAAGATGTTCTGCATGCGTTCGAACAAGGGGGCCTCGGTTTATAGTCTCATCCGACGGATGTGTGTGTGTGTGTGTGTGTGTGTGTGCGTGTGTTTCTGTGTGTGTGTGTTTCTGTGTGTGTGTGTGTGTGTGTGTGTGTGTGTGTGTGTGTGTGTGTGTGTGTGTGTGTGTGTGTGTGTGTGTGTGTGTGTGTGTCCATGTGTCTGTTTTTGTGTGTATTTATGTGTATGTGCGTCTGTGTCCTTGTGTCCGTGTGTCTGTGTTTGTCTATCAATCTCTCTCTGTTTCTGTGTCTCAGTAACTGACTGTCTGTCCATGTCGGTCCGTCTCTCTCTGTCTCTGTCTCCATCTGTCTTGGGGGGGGGAGGGGATGGGGAGGGGAGGGAGGCGGTGCCGTTATTGAGATGGGGTTTTTTTTTGTTGTGTATTGTTTTGCTTTAGTTTGATTTGGTTTGGTTTGGTTTGAGGGGCGGGGGTGGGGGAATGGAGAGAGAGGATTTTGTATGGTTGGTTAGCTGGTGGCTTGTTTATTTGATTAAAATTTGTACGTTATCATGTCCGTCGCATTTGTGTTTTGTTTGAGTGTGTCAGATTGTAGAAATGTCCTGCTTTCGTTATAGATTTTTGTCTATATAATTATTTGCTCGATTTTTTTTTTTTTAGTTTTTTTTTAACCTGCCTCATTCGGTCAGTCAGTAAGTCATTTGTTCGTGTTTTTGTTTTGTTTTTGGTTTGTTTTGGGGGGGATTTTTCGGTTGTAGATTTGCTTGATCGGGGTATTTTTTTCTCGTGTGCTCATTCATTTGTATATTCACTTGTTATTTAGATATTGGGGAAATAGTAGTGGAGGTAAATAAGTTCAGGTAGCCACTTATTGTTTTTTTTATCGAGAAATTCTTCTGTTGTTTTCTTTCATTGACTCATTCTGCTTTCATTTCTCTTTAATTTTTTTAGATAAGAAAGTATCCGTCTGCTTACTTTTTTTTTTCTTCCATGTGTCTCTTAGTAAGTTTGTCTGCTAGTCTGTCAGTCAAAGTATGTATTTTCTTTTCTTTCGTTGGCTCACTCGCCGCATGTCACGACGAGTGAGTCTATGACTTCGTCCCTTCTTCGAACGCTCAGACAACAAAACTGTGTAAATGTTATACGTTGCGCTGCCGTTAAGCGCCTTGTATCCGACTTCAACATAAGAGAGAATTGTTATCTTTGGTTTAAATAGTTTTTATTGTTATATTTGAAGTCTTTCTGAGGGAAAAGAAAAGAAAAAAGGCAGGAGAATGGACCAAGAAGGCAGAAAATAGACAAGAAGGAGGTGACAAGGGGGAAGGAAAAAAACAGGAACAAGGCAAAAACAAAGAGAAAGATAGAAAAGAGGGAATTTCTAGTTCAGAATTTCCAGAAGATGGGGGTGCTGTTTATTCTGAAAGCGCCCCCTGGCATCCCCTACGAGGGGAGCGAGATGATCTCATTTGATTTCGCTGATTGGTTGCCCTCTTTCCCCCCTCCCCCTACCACCACCACCACCCTCACCCCCACCAGAGGGCTGGCTGTCTGTGTGGGTATGGTAAACTCTGGTATGCTATTTTCTTGAACATCATTTCCTGCTCAGACACCACCAATTCTGGACAGTCTCTAGGTTGGTTGGAGGGGTAGGGAGGGGGGGGGGGTTAGGGGGGAGAGGGGAGAGGGTCTGGTTCGTTCCTCGGCTAGAGCACCGAGGTTCACCAATAGTGAGATTTTTTTTTTTCGTCTGCGACCGTGTTGTTTTTTCCCCTGTCCTTTGAGTGGCCGCATCTCTATCTACTTGTATGCATGCGTTTTTGAAATGTGGTCATCCGTTCCTACCGGCACTCAATGGCTTTCGCTTCCAAAGAGTGGAACGGGTTTTTTAACGTGTGCGGAACATGTTCTGCGTGCATTCGCACACGAGGCTTTGGGTTTATAGTCTCATCTGAAAGGCTTTGACATTTTCAGTTCGATTTTTTTTCCCCGTCAAACTTGGAAGAAAGGACGAGGCTGGGAATCGAACCCCAGAACCTCACGGTTTACTTGTTAGGCAGGTTAAGGTCTTAACCGTCCTGTCATCTTCCTTCTTTGGTTTGTAGGGATGACAACTGTCTGTTCACACACACTTGTCTGTCATTAATTAAAACCACTTCAGACACCAGTCAGGGGGTTAACTAGAGCAATGGCAAGTATAGCACAGATTAAAACGTTGCGTACGTTAGTGGTGTTTGTGTTGCTTTTTTTACAAAACTGAAATAGCTTTAAAGTTACTGATGTACATGTTGTGTGTGTAAAAGAAAGAACTGCTTGTTTGATATATTTTGAAACTGTTCAATACAGTCCAACCATATTGTTTATAGCCCCGCAGACCACAGAGGCCGTACACACACATTATTATATAT
>CM054134.1:78908032-78938032 GCA_028751875.1 Rapana venosa | reverse complement strand
ATGGTGTGTGTAAGTGTGGTGTGTGTGCGTGGAAGTGTGTGTGTGTGTGGGAATGGTGTGTGTAAGTGTGGTGTGTGTGTGCGCGTTTTGCAGTGCGCGCATGTACGTGCGGTGTATGTGTGTGGTGTGTGTGCGTAAGAGAGAAGAGTCAGGGATTTGAGGACTGTGTGATGAAACTGCTCGTTTGTTTCACGCATGTGTATGTGTGCATGACAGTGTGTGGAATTCTACTTTCAGAAAAAATCTCCAATAAAAGTGACAGAGAGACAAAACAAAACTGAAACGCTTTGCAGGAAGATCAAATGTTTTTTTTAAATTTCGACGCAAAAGAAAATCAAACCCCTGACTTTGTGCAGGCTGTGCCAGCGAAGGCACGTGCATCTCTGCAGGACCAAAATCCTCCTGACCCCCAAATTTAACGGTCACGCTTTTCAAAACCTGCATCATTAATCCATTGGTTGTGCCTTTTCCCGTCATGGGCTGTTGGCACGCTTCAGTGGGTTTGTGAAGAGCGAGATCATTGACGAACAGATTGGGATTTTGGGGGAGCTCTGAGATAATAATAATAATAATAATAATAATAATAATGATGATGGGATGATGGTGGAGATCAGAGATGTGTGTGTTGTTGGAGGGGGGGTGGGGTGTGTGTGTGTGGGGTGTGTGTGTTGTGTGTGTGAGGGGAGAGAGGAGTTGGTGTGTGTGGGTGGGGTGTGGGTGTAATGGTGTGTAAGTGTGTGTGTGTGTGTGGAGATGGTAGTGTGTGTGTAATGGTGTGTGTAAGTGTGGTATGTGTGGTTTTTGTGGTGTGTGTGTGACGTGCGGGCAGCCGGGGCGCGTGTATGTGTGTGGGGTGCGCGTGCGTAAGAGAGGGAAGGGGTATGGGATTGAGGACTGTGTGTGATAAATGCTGTTTGTTTCACGATGGTTTTTGTGTGCATGACAGTTGGGGGGATTCTACTGCGAAAAATTCCAATAAAGTGTCAGAGAGACAACAAGCTGATACAGGGTTTTGCAGGAGATCAAATGTGTTTCAATATTATCAGAGAAACGAACTCTCCCTCTGACTTTGTGCACAGGCTGGGTGCCCGCGAAGGCGTGCATCTTGCGTGGGCAAATCCTCCTGACCCCAGGGTTTAACGGTCACGCTTTTCAAAACCCGCATCATTAATCCCTTTGGGTTTTGCTTTCCAGTCATGGGTGTTGGCCAGCTTAGTGGGTTTGTGAGGCGAGATTTTTGACTGCAGATGGGATAGGGAGAGTTGAGATAATATAATAAATAATAATAATAATAATAAAATATTAATAATTTATATAATAATAATAATAAAAATAATGGGATGGATGATGGGGAGATCAGATTTTTGTGTGTGGGGCGGGGGGGGGGGGGGGGGAAGGGGGGTGGTGTTGTGTTGTTTGTGTGTGTGCGGTGGGGAAAAAATTTTAAAATTTTTTTTTTTTTTTTTTGGGGGGGCCCCCCCTTTGGGGGGGGGGGGGAGGGGGGGGGGGGGGGGGGTTTTTGGGGGGTTTTTTTTTTTTTTGGGGGGGTTTGGGGGGGGGGGGGGGGGGGGGGGGGGGGGGGGGGGGGGGGGGGGGGGGGGGGGGGGGGGGGGGGGGGGGGGGGGGGGGGGGGGGGGGGGGGGGGGGGGGGGGGGGGGGGGGGGGGGGGGGGGGGGGGGGGGGGGGGTTTTTTTTTTTTTTTTTTTTTTTTTTTTTTTTTTTTTTTTTTTTTTTTTTTTTTTTTTTTTTTTTTTTTTTTTTTTTTTTTTGGGCGTATGTGTGCATGACAGTGTGTGGAATTCTACTGCAGAAAAATCTCCACATAAAAGTGACAGAGAGACAAACAAAACTGATACAGCTTTGCAGGAAGATCAAATGTTTTTAAAATATTATCAGAAGCAAACGAACTCAATCCCCTCTGACTTTGTGCACAGGCTGCTGCCAGCGAAGGCACGTGCATCTCTGCAGGACAAAATCCTCCTGACCCCCAGTTTAACGGTCACGCTTTTCAAAACCTGCACTCATTAATCCCATTGGTTGTGCCTTCCATTCATGGGCTGTTGGCCACGCTTCAGTGGGTTTGTGAAGAGCGAGATCATTGACTGACAGATTTGGATATGGGGGAGTCTAATATAATAATAATAATAATATATAATGGGATGGGATGATGGTGGAGATCAGAGTGGGTTGTGGGCGGGGGGTGGGGGAGGGAGGTGGTGTTGTGATTGTGTGTGTGTGCGTGTTTGTGTGTGAGAGAGAGAGAGAAATGGTGTGTGTGGGTGTGTGTGTAATGGTGTGTGTAAGTGTGTGTGTGAGATGGTATCTGTGTGTGTAATGGTGTGTTGTAAGTGTGCGTGTTGTGCGTGCAGTGTGTGTGTATGGTGTGTGTACGTGTGCGTTGTATGTGGCGCATGCAGTGCGCGCATGCAGTGCGCTTATGTGTGTTGTGTGCGCACGCATGCGTAAGAGAGAAGAGTAAGGGATTGAGAGACTGTGAGTTGAAACTGCCTGTTTGTTTCCGCGCATGTGTATGTGTGCATGACAGTGTGTGGAATTCTACTGCAGAAAAAATCTCCACATAAAAGTGACAGAGAGACAAACAAAGCTGATACAGCTTTGCAGGAAGATCAAATGTGTTTCAAATATTATCAGAAGCAAACGAACTCAATCCCCTCTGACTTTGTGCACAGGCTGCTGCCAGCGAAGGCACGTGCATCTCTGCAGGACAAAATCCTCCTGACCCCCAGTTTAACGGTCACGCTTTTCAAAACCTGCACTCATTAATCCCATTGGTTGTGCCTTCCATTCATGGGCTGTTGGCCACGCTTCAGTGGGTTTGTGAAGAGCGAGATCATTGACTGACAGATTGGGATATGGGGGAGCTCTGAGATAATAATAATAATAATAATAATAATAATAATAATGGGATGGGATGATGGTGGAGATCAGAGTGTGTGTGTGTCGGGGGGGGGGGGGGGGGAAGGGGGGTGTTGTGTTGTGTGTGTTTGTGTGTGTGCGTGTGTGTGTGTGAGAGAGAGAGAGAGGTGGTGTGTGTGGCTGTGTGTAATGGTGTGTGTAAGTGTGTGTGTGAGATGGTATCTGTGTGTGTAATGGTGTGTGTAAGTGTGCGTGTGTGTGCGTGACGTGTGTGTGTGTGTGTAATGGTGTGTGTAAGTGTGCGTGTGTGTGTGCGCGCATGCACGTGCGCGCATGCACGTGCGCGTGTATGTGTGTGTGTGCTGTGTGCGTAAGAGAGAAGAGTAAGGGATTGAGAGACTGTGAGTTGAAACTGCCTGTTTGTTTCCACGCATGCGTATGTGTGCATGACAGTGTGTGGAATTCTACTGCAGAAAAAATCTCCACATAAAAGTGACAGAGAGACAAACAAAGCTGATACAGCTTTGCAGGAAGATCAAATGTGTTTCAAATATTATCGGACGCAAACGAACTCAATCCCCTCTGACTTTGTGCACAGGCTGCTGCCAGCGAAGGCACGTGCATCTCTGCAGGACAAAATCCTCCTGACCCCCAGTTTAACGGTCACGCTTTTCAAAACCTGCACTCATTAATCCCATTGGTTGTGCCTTCCAGTCATGGGCTGTTGGCCACGCTTCAGTGGGTTTGTGAAGAGCGAGATCATTGACTGACAGATTGGGATATGGGGGAGCTCTGAGATAATAATGGTAATGATAATAATTATGGGATGGGATGATGGTGGAGATCAGAGTGTGGTGTGGGGGGGGAGGTTGTGTGTGTGATGGTGTGTGTGTTTGTGTGTGTATGTGTGTGTGTATGTGTGTGATTAGTGTTTGAGTGTGCGTGCACATGCAAGTGCATGTTTAATTGCATGTACTTATGTGTGTGTGATGTGTTTATGCATGTGTGTGTTGCATACGCCTGCATGCTTGGACATGGGCATGTGTGTGTGTGTGAATTCATATGTGTTTTGAAAGAGATAATCAGGGATAGACAAAAGAGACAAAGGAAAAAATGAAATATAAATGAGCATCAGCCATGACAGACGAGCACTTTTTTTCCATGGCCAGAGCTTTGAGATTCAGGAATGGTGAGATTTTGCATATGAGACCAATTTTTACCCACCATTAAGGTAGCCACATTTTGACTTCAGGGATTATATCTGATTCGACGCCAGAATGTATGCATATTAGACAAATGAATCATGTAGAAAATCCCACTGAAGAGAGGCTGTCTGATATACAAGGCCTGCATCAGACCTGTTCTCCTGTATGGCTCGGAGACGTGGGTTTCCACAAAAACCATCGAACGTTTGTTGAAGAGCTGTGAAAACCAAATGTTACGCTACATGACAAAGATCAAATGGGAAGACTGGATCATGAATGAAGAACTATGGAGAATGTGCAAAGTTGATGATCTGAAGTCTGCAGCTAGTACCAATAGACTGCACTGGTTTGGGCACGTTCAACAGAAAGCAGACCACCACATCATAAAAAGAGCAATAAACTTATAGTGGATGGAAAGGGACCAAAGGGAAGACCCTGCAAAACCTGGGCTACCTATATTGCAGATGATCTTAGAGAAAGGGGCATAAATAAGGAGGAAGCTCAAAACAGAGAGAGATGGAGAAGGCTTATCAATGTCAAACCTCCCTGGGAGAAACATGACATAAAAGGAAGAAGAAGAATCATGTAGAATACACACAAATCTACAGAAAATGTCTTGAGGGTATATCAATCCATGTTGGATGTTGATGAAGCGAGTGACATTCAGTATTCTTCCTGACGTTGTTCTCACCATCCAAGACAGCTTCGCATGTTGAATGTTCCATCGGACATGACAGCATTGCGTCAGGCAGGAAGTTGTGGCCATTATCAGGCGGAAGTAGAATTAAAGGGCCGTCACTTCCCTAGTTTAACGTCAAGAAGGATAAAGACATCGTGTCCTTACAGCTTTTTCTGTATATATCATAAAGGAAATTATGTCATGAACATATTCAAATGTCTCACACATGCGTGCGCGCACACACATTCACACACATACACACATACACACACGCATGCACACATGCATGCACACACGCATACACACACAACACTCACACACATACACACACACTCACACACACATGCACACATAGACACACACATACACACTCACACATACACACACAAGCATACACACATGTGTGAACACACACATGCACACACACACACATCCACACACATGTGCGCACACACACACACACACACACACACACACACACACACACATGCCAGTTTATGTCTCTCAAACAGTCTTTTAATCTTCATCTCTCACTTCTTCATTTTTTTACACTTTCGCCATCCCTCATCAGGCGATCAAAGGATGCATAAAATTTGAAACGGGTTTAGCACTTAACCGGAACGTTCAGATTAATCTAAGCAGACAGCTGACAGTTTGAAGTGCAAGCCCCCTGCATCCCACGGAATCTCTGCCAAAGACATCCGGGCTCTTCTCCAACCAGTATGGCGGAAGATCGTCAGAAGCTGGCGCCATGGGGCGTCACTGGGGTGCGTTTGATGTGGTAATTTTAGACCCGACCCAAAAAGCGCAGGATGGATATTTTCTGACATATAAGTGTGCTTAGAAGCATGGGATTGTACACAGGTGGGCAAGGAAAAGCAGAGTTTGATACGTTTTCCTGCGTGACATTAAAACACACTGCCTGTGTTAAAGACATCTGCTGGATGCCTATGGGGTTATAAACCATGTAAAAAGGAAAGGTAACATTGTAGAGAAGAGTGAATAAAGGGCCAGGAGGGGGAGGGGAAGGGATATACACGTTTTCAAGGGTTGTGTTGACATTGTGTTAGTTCTGTGACCTGGGCCATGTTAAATGGCCTGATCAAGATATCGCCATATGTTGTTTTTGTGGTTTTCCCACAATCTCATGACCATCGTGGGTTGACCCTTATGGTTTGGCAGGGGCTTTTATATGAGGAACGACAGAAGCATTGGTTTTAAACTTGCGTTAATCTCTATATATCATTTCCACAGCATAAATCTGCGATTCAAATTTTAGCAAGGTGACAGCCTGGTGTGACAGGGCTGATGAATGAGTATCCTGGCATTATGTTGAGATCTGTTCGTCGAGTGATGTGACAATCATACTGTGCTATTTGTGGCTTCAGCCATGCACATAAGTAGTTATAAAAACCACAGGCAATGGTTATGTAGGGTGTGCAAAACAAGTATACAATGGCTTTTTACATTGTTGGATAAAGATGATGATCAAATGCCTGTCCTTCATACTGCTGACCTGACTGAATTGGTTCTTTGTTTTTTTTAATTTGATGGATTATTTTTCTTTTGGTTTTTATTTACTTTTTCTTTGAGTTCTTCTCTCACCTTTTTAGTCCTTTTTTGCCATTGGTTCTGGTTTTTAACCATTTTAAAATCTATTCCTTTCTCTCTCTTGGTTTAACTCTAGTCTGTATGCTTGTGTTGCTGTCTTTGCTCGAATAATATTTCATTTTGTTTGATTTTTTTAAGATATGCATACATACAAATACTTTTTTTTAATCTTTTTACATGGAAATACCCATGCACAAAAAATAAATGTCTACAAACTTCTTCATTCATGGATACACCTGTTCACATACTTGCGTGTGTATCCATACACCTGCACGTGCATGTGCAAACCTCTGACTAATTTCCTATTATTCTCTGGTACTACTCATTTCCACATCACCATGCATGCACACGGCAGTGCCAATCCATCAGCCTCGGCCCTCACCCTTCACAGACTCACTGATGCATGGTGAGTTGTCGACAATACGTCTGGCCAATGAAATCAACGAGTGCAGAATTTGAATGACGTGAACGTTGATGTAGGGGTTACTGAGAGTTTCTGCAGACATGTGCATGCTCTCGATGGCAACAGCAGACCCAAACGCCAGGGCAAAAGAGTACAATTCGATAGAGGGGGTTCATGGTTAGGTCTTTTCCTTCTCTTTCTCTGGGTGTGACTCACGCGAAAGTTGTTCTGAGTTCATCTTCAAAAGCCAGGTTTAAAGAATTTTAATACAAAAGTAGAGTTGGAATGTTTCATCTCATTGTACTTGCAAGCAGTCTACACACACACACACACACACATAAAACACACACACACACACACACACACACACACACACACACCTTTTTTAACTTCAAATTCTCTCTCTCTCTCTCTCTCTCTCTCTCTCTCTCTCTTCTCTCTCTCTCTCTCTCTCTCTCTCTCTCTCTCTCTCTCGCTCTCTCTCTCTCTCTCCCTCCTTGCTTGACTTATTCCTGTTTACCTTTACTTTCTTTTTTTTTCAGTTTTCTTTTTCTTTATTTTTCTACATGTATGAAATTATGTTGCAGTGAATTTGTATGGAATGTCCATCATCTATATATGTATTTTTCTTTCTTTCTTTAGAATATTCTTCATGCTAGGTGTTGCAAGTTAATTACTTTCATTTGCTTTTTGCTTTTCTTTTTTCCCAGAGGGCTGGATGTACAAAAACTATTGTTATGCTGATTCTATAACCTTCTATAAATATAATATTTGTTCATTGTTCATTGTTCTCTGTCTGTGTGTGCGTGTGTGTGTATGTGCATGTACATATTCTATCTCATAAAAAATAAACATCACAAATATTTGAATCTGCTTTACGGGTTAAACAGAACGTTCAGATTAATCTAAGTAGACAGCTGCCAGTTTAAAAGTGCAAGCCCCCAGCATCCCACCGAATCTCTGCCAAAGACATCCGGGCTCTTCTCCAACCAGTATGGCGGTAGATCGTCAGAGCCTGGCGCCATGGGGCGTCACTGGGGTGCGTTTGATGTGGTAATTTTAGAACCTGGTCCAAAAAGCGCGGGAGCATTGTTTTAAAGGAAATGTCCATGGAAGTTTGAGAATAAACACAGGTGGGGTAAGAGAAGCAGAGTTTGATATAGTATTATCCTGGAGGGCGTTAAAATGCATGTAAAAAAAAACAAAAAACATCATTGCACTGTGGACAGTGATTGAGAGTAATATAAACCAGGAAATGTGTATGGCAGCTGGAAAGATGCAGAGAAAAAGGTAAAAGAGGGTGAAGGAGGAAGTTTTGCATGTTTCAAAAGGTAATGTTGATATGGTGCTAGATTTTGTTTGTTATTGACTTGTAAACGATCAGCACAATCCTCTATAAACAGAGAGGATATGGGGTCATTCTTCCCTCCTCTCACCACATCTTCTTACCCTCCATTCCACTGTGTTTTCTTTTTTTTAATCGTGGGAATACTTTGCTTTTGCTTGGGATTTAGCTTTTCTACAATCCCATTCTGTGTTTTATGCCTATATAAAAGATGGGCAAAATTTGTACCAGAATAAAGATCACACAAAAAGTGGTGTTTGGTGTAGATATAAGCCCAAAATATGAATGCTTAATGAATTTAGTATTAAAAATAGATAAATAAAAAAGGAGAAGGGCAACGTTAATAATGATGAATATGCTCAGAAATCCGTTGATTTCTTTCTTATATGGTTATCATAAGTTTCATAGTTATTTTGCCTCAAAAAAGAAGTATGCATGTAATAATAATAATAATAATCATCATAATGTATGTATATTATAAAGAGCTGAATCTTGTAAAGCAACAAATTAAACACTTAATTGTGGGCAAAGCAACCAGTCAAAGCACTTACTAGTGGGCAAAAATTGTGGACAATGAAGTCTGCTGTAAGTAATAGATCATGGTCGAGGTTCTATCGTCTCCTGGATGAAGTTATACACAGACCTGCCAGTACCTTCACATACTTTGGTATTTAAAATATATGCACGTGAAAATTCCAAAATTCATGTCAACATATGTTGCAAAAACGGAAAATAACACATTGACAAAGGTTTCATGCCAACTTTTGCCTTACAGTCTGTGCTTGTAAACACAAACACATCAAAACAATCAGGGTGTTTTTTTTCCATTCCTGGGCTAAATCTCTGAGGTTCAAAATTGGCGATACTTTTCTGCGTATGCAACTGTTTTTCTGTTTTTGCCCACAATTAAGGTAGCTGCATTCTGACTTTGGGGAGAAAGTCAGTGATACATGAGGGAGCAAAAGAACTACAGAGAGGGATGTCCAGCATTTCCTCTGGTACCCTAACCCCCACACCCCACCCCCAACTCACATTGACAGAGCACGCCTGATTGATACAAACTCTGTGACCTCTGCAATGAAGGCTGGAAGCAACAAAGAAAATGTAAATTGGACTCTGGGAACAAAAGGCTCTTCCATTTCTCCCCATTTAGAGTTAGCAGGACAAAGTCCTAGAATAAGGAAAGAGTACCACTCTAAATCTTCTCAAGTTCTTTCCAGAGACAGAGAGAGACAGAGAGAGAGTATGCGTTGTATGAATCTATATGTCACTAATGCTTTCTCTTTTTCTTTTACCTATACTTGGTCTTGTTAGGGTGCAACAAAGGATTCGGTAAGTCAAAGCATAGTGGCTACACTACACAGGTACAATTTAGGCTAAGATTTACTATAATGATAGTTATATCCCTTCACACTTGAGTAGTTGCTGTGCATCAGTAATAATTATCAGCTAGCAGTTTTGGTGAAGACCCAGTTCCTGGCTTATAAGTGACATGATGTTCTAGTATTTATTTTAAATTGAATGCATGTACACAAACGTTGTAGTCCTTCCATTCCTATGTCATTACTATAGGATACATACCCAGACTTGCCAGCATAAGAAAAGACACAATCCACAATAAATTGTAATCATGTCATTCAATACTCACCGAGTTTCCTAACCCTCAAAACAAATACAGCACTGGCATTTCTTCCTCCCTGTTCAAAATAAGCGACAGATTTTTCTTCATACCTCTTTGTATAATGCATCAGTCTATCTGTAGAGTGTGGCCCGCAGAACAATTAAGTCTGGGGCTTGGGAGAGCAGGCACAAGCCTTTTGTGTGGGGCTTTCAATTCAGGCGGGCGTGGTACAGTGTGTTTGTAAGGCCAGGGCGTGACTTCGGCAATGGGCACTAAACGTGGGAGGTGGTGCACTTCACTCCCGACCCTTCAGAGATCTCTTAGACAAAGACTCAAGTCACCTGATGAAAATTCATGAGCTCAGTCCTGAATCGGACTGAGAGAAATGCATGCTGGAGGGCTCCGGCCTTTCTAGGCCAAGACGTATACTGAGAGTGTGGGGACCAGTTAATACAGAAGCAATCCTCGGAGACTCGGGAATGACATGGCATGTATTGAAGGCAGCACGGTTGAGGAATAGATCGTGATTTATTAATGTACTGAATGACAAGGGAAGAAAGCGTGAGCTTCCATCTCCAGGGAAAAGACTAGCTACTGGTTTTGTTAATGAAGGTGTGTGCAACGAGAGCTGGCAATGTGCCTCCCTAGGAAGAATTGTTGTTTCGTTCTTCAGCTAGAGCTCTGAGTTTCACCAATAGTGAGATTGATATGTATGCGACCGTTTTTGACCACCATTTGTGGTTTAAATCTTATCCACAGCATGCTCTTTCTCTCATTTTAAAAACTATTTTCCCCATTTCACTTCACAGTAATGTTTTAGCATAAAACTAAGTAAGCTGAATTTAGATAGTATCATACGTAGGTTTCTCCACAACGTAAACATGCTTGCATGAATGTAAGTCTGTTCCAGATGTGTAATGCATAGCATTAGATTATGCATGGAATAACACAGGTATCATTAAAGATTAAACTCCAATAAAGGGGTGTGAGAGAGACAGAGACAGACAGGCAGACCAACACCCAGGCAAAGAGACAGACAGACGCAGAGGCAGAGACAGAATCCAACAATCCCTTTGGTACCCCTCACCCCCAACTCAAAATGAGAGACTAGACCAGTTATCACCATGAAGAAAAACTCCTTGGCCTCTACACTTTGACAGAACAATGGCCACTTGAACTCCCATAACACAAACCTCCTTCGTTCCTTCCATTCAGTGTCACCTGAGCAACACTTGGGGAGTAAAGCTAGGATACCATTCCAAATCCTGTAAAGCCATTTCCCTTAAAAGACAATTTATGCATGGTTTGGTCCCAGCTGTCATGTGTGCTTTTTCTGCATACTTGATCTGCTGCAGATGAAGCGTAGATCCAAGAATCGATGTACATTGGGTGCACTCTACAGATACAAATTTAGGCCCAGATTACGGTGTACACTGTATGACACCTTAAGCTTGCAGATAATTCTTACCAGTGTGTTAGCTATGTCATAAAATAAATATTTTCTGCACCAGAGTGGCTCCTAACACGTAAGAGTTATGATTTTGTTTTTTAAAAGTTCTCAACTTGAAAGTCTTTGTGCATGTGCATATACATTACAAGCTCTTATTTCACTAATGTCTACTAGTCTCTTAGATATGATGTGTATGCCGGGGGATCACCAGCATAAGAACAAAACTGTGATTATTTTTTCTTTCCCTCATCTTTAACCCATTTTTCGTAACCCTCAGAGAAAATACATTATTACATACTTCAAAGTGTACAAAGGATTTTCAAAATAGCACTCCATACTAGACACCACTTTACTTTCAATCTATATGTATGGGGTGTGGCCTGCAGAACAAATAAGTCTTTGGGGATGGCAGAGCAGGCATAAATCATTCTGTTGTGTAGGTTCTCAACTCAGAAAGGCATTGTGCAGTCTGTGTGTGACTTCTTCAGTAGGCACTAAATGTGGGTGGTGCACTGTAGTCCCAACCCTTCAAACTTCACTTCTTCCAAGATGCAGAGTCACCAGATGAAAATTCATGAGCTCAGCTCTGAATATAAATGACCCTGACTGATAGAAATGCAGAAGGAAGCTGGCCTTTCTTGGCCAAGATTTGTGATCCTGGCTGTGTATGTGGGACAAGTTAATATGGATTCCTCCAGGACTTGGGAATGATATGGCATGTATTGAACGCAGCACAGCTCTGATTTAATGTATGAGCAACTCGAGAGACTAAAACGTGAGCTGTCATCTTAAGGAAAAAGCCCGTGTGTTGACTTATTAAGAAAAAAGCCCTTGTGTTAAAATTCAGCGTGGTTGAGGAATAGATAGCGATTTAATGTAGGAGTAATCAGATAGTAAAACGTGAGGTGGCATCAACATGGAAAAGAACTGCTGGTTTGTTAATGAAGTCAAGTACTATGGAGTGATGACCTGCGTGTTTGCACAGAGGATATGAACCTGCTCAGAAAGAAATCGAGTCTATGTTCAAATCTCTCCAAAGTATGCACACGCTCTCATACATGGACACACACACATGGACACACACACAGAGTACACACACAGAGAGAGTACACACACACACACACACACACACGCACACGCACACACACACACTCCGTCACCATCACTACCATACACTGCTCTGCCTTTCAGAAGAGAAGACTGTTGTGTGCTGGCGGGAATGAATAATAAAAATTATAAAGCTACGTGCACACAGGGACTGAATGTAAAAAAAAAAGTGCAGGAGTGCTTATTCCTTATCCTCGAAATAAAGAAATTGAAATTGAGGGGAAAAAAATTTGCAATTCTTGTTTGTACTAATTTTTGTGGGGAGTCCGAATTCCACACCACACCGATACTTCAGTGTGAAACTAACTTAGCTTCACTGAACTTAGGTATGTGTTCACATATTTGGTTGTCCTTGGTGTAAACATGCTTTCATCGATGTGAGCCTGTTCCAGTGTTTTTTTTATATATTATTATTTTTAAAAATATGCTCATGTAACAGTGAATAACATATCTAACAGTAAAGACTAAACTCTGAAAGAGATGGAGAAAGAAAAAGACAAGGAGAGAAAGATTTTTAAAAAACCAGTCCCTGTGGTAACCCTATCCCTCACCTTCAGCTCAGAATGACAGACCACATTTCCTGGTAACAAATTTCATGGTCTCTACTACTTGAACCTTTGAAGGGAAAGGGCTAATTGAACTCCCATCACAACAGCTCCTTCATTTTCCGCCATTTACAGTCACCTGAGCAACACTTCAGGAGCACAGTGAGGTTACCCCTCCAACTCCTGTAAAGTGATTTCCCTGGAGAGAGACGTTTGGTCTCAGATGTCACTGGCACTTTTCTGCCACGTTTGATGTGCTGCAGATGAAGCAGAGAGCCAGGAGCCACAGTGTGTTGATCACACTCTACAGTTGCAATTTAGGCTTAGATTGTACACTCTTACACGCGTAAATCTGCAAGTGATACTTACCAGTGTATCAACCCCCTAACACTTCAGTGTTGTGGTTTTTGTCAACCTTTTTTCAATAGAAAGCCTTTTGCACATACACATATACCACCCTCCTATGTCTTTGGTTATCTACTAGCCTTTTAATTACAGTACATATGTTTGAGGGTGCCAGCATAAGAAATGAAACATGTCATTTATATCTGTCTCTTGATCATTTGACATTAATCTATTTTTTATTCCCTGAAAAAAGAGCATACAGTACAGTTCTTTAAAATTTGGCAATATTGTAAACTAAGTCAAGGATTTTCCAAATAGAACTTTAAAGTAGATACTACGTTAGCTTTAATATATATCCTCAGGGTATGGCCTGCAGAATAAATCAACTTCGTGCATGGGACAGCACACACATACCTGCTGTGAAGGCTTTGACTCAGGAAGGCACAGTGGATATGTGACTTCTTCAACGGGTACTAAACTTGGGTGGCACACTTTGATCCTAACCCTTCAGAGCTCTTAGTCACAGATCCAGAGCCACCAGATAAAAATTCATGAGCTCAGCCATGAATAAAAATGGCCCTGACTGATCGAAATGCTAAAGGGCACTGTCCTTTCATGGGCAAGACATGTGAGCCTGGCTGTGTGTGTGGGACAAGTTGATACAAAATCCTCCAAGACTTGGAAATGACATGGCATGTATTGAACGCAGCAGCACGGTTGAGGAATAGATTGTAGTTCAAGGCATGCACAAATCAGAAAGTAAAACGTGAGCTGCCATACAAAGAAAGAGACTATCTGCTGACGTGAGATGTCATGCAATGAAAAAAAGGCTATCTGGTGATGTGAATCTATCTGCTGGTTTGTTAATGCAATGGTATGGAATGAGGACTTACATATTTTTCCCAGAGGTAGTGTGTCTGACTTCAATGAAACAGTTTTGTCATTTAAATTTCACCCACATCATGTTTTTTTTATTTTATTTTTCTCTTCTTCACTTCTTGGTAATACTTTAGTGTGAAACTAAGCTAAACTTATACTTAGATACATGCCCATGTACAGGTTCTCAATACAGTAACTTTGCTTTCATGGATGTGAACCTGTTCTAATCTAGTAATACATAATAGAAAAAGATACATATGTCACACTGTTTAACACAGGTATCAATAAATAAACTCTAAGGGAGAGGTAAAAAGACAGAGTGGCATGTACAGAGAGACAGGAAGATAGACACACAGAGACAGAGAGAAATAGAGACAGAGACAGACAGAGACAGACAAACAGAAAGACAGACAGACAGAGATAATGTCCAACAGTGCTTCTGGTATCACGCACTCTCAACTCAAAATGACAGACCCTATCTCCCAGTAACAAACCCTGTGGTCTCCACAAGTTGAACATTTGATGGGAAAAGGGCCAATTGAACTCCCATCACAGAGAACTCCCTCATTTCCCGCCATTCACAGTCACCTGAGCAACACTTTAGGATTAAAGTGAGGGTACCACTCCAAACCTGTAAATTGATTTCCCTGGAGAGAGACAATTTATGCATTGCTTGGTCTCGGATGTCACTGGCACTTTTCTGCCATAGTTGATGTGCTTAGGATGAAGCAGAGAGCCAGAAGTCAAAGCATATTGGTCATACTCTACAGATAGAACCTAGGCCCACTCTGTATACCTTGAAAACTGGCCGTATTCTACAGAGAGAATCTAGGCCCAGTTTGTATACTTTAATATTATGCGTAAGCCTGGGGCTACACTAGCCAGTGCAATATTCAAGAAACATCTGTCACAGACTAGCTTCTAACACACATGTATTGTGATTAGGTAAAATTCAGTTTTGATCGAAACCTTGTTGCACCTACCTATACATTATACCCTCCTGTTTCTCTGAAGTCCACAAGCCTGTTTGATATGTCTGGAGTTACTGGCATAAGAATTGAAACCTCTGTCCCTCCCCTACCCCACCCCCTACTTTTCCTTATCTGGTGGTGTGCATAATACCTGGTGTCTTCTCCTGTGCTTGTAACTTTGCACAACGAGCAATCAGTACATTTTTGTTTACATATGGAAGCAAAATATTTTCAAAATAGAACCTCATAAGACACACAACTTTTTATTTCAATGTACATTTGTGGGGTGCAGCCTACAGAACAAATAAGCTTGGAGATGGGAGAGAGCACACATTAATCTTTTGAGTAAGGTTTTCAACCCCTGAGCAGCATCACGGCACATCTGTGTGTGACTTTTTCAGTGAGCGCTAAACTTGGGTGGGGTGCACTTTGATCCTCGGAACTCACTTCAGTCAAAGATCCAGAGCCACTGGTTGAAAAATTCATGAGCTCAGCCTTGAATAAAAGAAATGACCCTGGTAGAAAGAAATACTTAATAGGCGCTGGCCTTTCTTGGGTAAGACACTTGAGCCCGGTTGAATGTGGGGCAAATTAATACAGAGTCAATCCTCCAGGACTTGGGAATGACATGGCATGTATTGAACGCAGCACGGCTGTGCTTTAATGTACGAGCCACTCTAGAGAGTGAAACGTGAGCTGTCATTTCAAGGAAATGGCCCATGTGTTGACTTGTTAATGAAACCCTGCGGAAAGAAGAAAACGTGCATACGGGTTGAAAGCTAATGCACCTGCTTAGGAAGGAAAAAAAGGTCCGCGTTTGAATCGTACACAAAAGAGCTATTATTACGCCCCCATCTCCCTTTCATTTCACTTGACTACGAGTCATGGTCTGGATGCTAATATGTTGAAGATTTATTTTTGTTTTCTAAGGTTACAGGTGCTGTGTGTAATCAATATGCAAAATAATCTACACCATTGGGCAAGATTTGTGTAACACAGTTACATAGGACGTTTTTCGTTTCTTATTTAGAAGTGTTGATGTATAGAGGTATAAGAAAAGAGTGGTGCCATACCATGAGATAGCATTATTTCACAGGCAAAGTAGCTCGAATTTTACACAAAGCTTTGTTGTTATAGAAGAACTTTAAATAAAGATTAACTAAATTTCAGAAAGATATATTTGAACTGTTCAATCTGTCTGTCTCCCCTCTCTTTTCTCCTCCTCTCTCTGTCTCTCTCTCTCTCTTCTCTTCCCCTCTTCTCTCTCTACTATCTATCTTCTTCTCTCTCCCTCTCTCTCTCTCTCTCTCTCTCTCTTCTCACCACACACACACACACACACACACACACGCAGGTACGCGCGCACACACACACATACACAGAGATTTTAAACGCCATGCAAAGAAAAATCAACAAAGTTGCTGTCAATCCTGGTTTCTGGATACATGAACAGAAAACTATATTGACATGTAAAAAGGATTAATATGGAAACTTTATGCTACTGGAACACAAATTCCTAAGAACCTCTGTTAGAAGCAGAGAGGCTTGTGACAGTTGTAGTAAAATATTCAGAATATTTCGTTACTGTCACGCTGTGTACAGTCTAAAGTGAATTTATATTCTTTTGTTTGATTGGATGTGTGCGTGTGTGGGTGGGGTGGGGGGCTGTGGACAGGGAAGGAAGGGGTGCTGTATGTTTATGTGCGTGGGTGCGTGCATGTGTGTGTATGTATGCGTGTTCGTGTGTGTGTGTGTGAGAGAGTGTGTGCGTGCTCGCGTGCATGTGAATGTTTGTGTGAATGTGCATGTGTATATATGTGTGTGTGTGTGTATGCGTGAGTGTGTGTGTATTTGTTTGTGTGTAAATATGTCTCTTTAAAAACTACAAACACAGAGCCACCTCTCTTCTCTTCCCCCCCTCACACACACACACACACACACACACCACTCCCTCCTAACTTTCCACCCATTGAAACCGGTGTACATACACACGCTAAAAGCTTGGGGGAAAAGCCAAGCTGGTGATGAAGAACGTATCGGCAGGGTGGGTTACCCCATTCGTTAGATTTGCAAATGACTGTTACGGGAATTCTCAGACTACCTCTAAACACAGTCAGGCAAACGGATAGGCCTGTAAATCGAATAGCTGTGTAAGGCTTATAGAAACCCTTTCCAAGGAAAATGACCCCTGTAAGCAAAAGAATGGTTTTGGCTGATGAGAGACAGACAAGCAAGACAGACAGGCAGACAGACAGACACAGAGATTCTTTTTTATCGAGGATAATGGAATAAGCACTCATGTGCTTTTTTACATCCAGTCCCCATATGTATGCGGTTTTGTACATTTTGTAATCTGTTTCTAACTGCACACAATGGCCTACTCTTTCGAGCGGAACAGGATTCAGTGTGTGCGCAAGATGTTCTGGATGCGTTCGCACACGGGACCTTGGTTTATAGTCTCATCCGAAGGACTTTTGGGGAGAGTGGAGTTGGCACTGAGGTTAACTCCAGGGGAAAAAGTCCCTTAAACAGGATTTGAACCAGGGTCATCAGATTGTGAGTGCAATGTTCTAACCACTAGGCTATTCCGTTCCCCATCCACTAGGCTACAAGAGAGAGAGAGAGAGAGAGAGAGAGAGAGAGAGAGAGAGAGAGATTGTTGATCTGGAGTTAAAAGAGTCTTGATAATTTGATTGGAAAAGGCCATTGCTCGATGGGTTGTGGTTTTCTCATGATTGCATTTTTCAAAGCAAAGAATGGAAGGAAAATTGTGATGAGTTCACTCAACAAGAGAGACAGACAGACAGACAGACAGAGAGAGCAAGGAACAATCAACAACATAATTACATTCTTTAGGCCCCCAGCCCCTTTGAGGGGGTCAAACAAAGCAAAAAGAAAATGCCAAAACATGACTGATATAAACCAAATTGAAGAAACAGAGAGAGAGAGGAGAGAGAGAGAGAGAGAAGAGAGAGAGAGAAGTCATAGTTGGTTTTCTTTTTCAGAGGGTTTTTTTTCTCTTTTGGGCGGAGGTGGATTGTTTGGGGGCTGAGGTTTTTGTTGTTATGTTGACAGGTTTTTGTGGGGGGGGTGTGGGGGGGTTATTGGGGGTTTTTTGTTTGGGGGTTTTTTTGGGTTTTTTGTTGGGTTTGTTGTTGTTGTTGGTTTGTTTGGGTTTTTTTGGGGGGTAGTAACAATGTAGTGAGTACAGTGGGGAAATAAAGCCCAGTGCACAGAAAATGACCTCTGACCTTCGCGCCATTGTTCATACATTATCCACGTTTCAGGGCCCATGGAGGGCTTGTAAAATGTGTGTATGTATGTGTGTGTGTGTGTGTGTGTTATACTGTCACCTAATAGGCTTCTTACCGGTGTGTGTGTGTGTGTGTGTGTGTGTGTTATACTGTCACCTAATAGGCTTCCTACCGTTGTGTGTGTGTGTGTGGAAGTGTTATTTAATAGGCTTAGTGCCTGGTGTGTGTCTGTCTCTCTGTCTGTCTAAATGTCACCTATGATATCTTTAAGGCCTGGCAACCCACAGAACGTGTGACAAATGACAGGACCTCGGTACACTACTGTATGCATATGGTAATGCGAAGGCGGGATGTGGAAAGGATACGGTTTATCCTCGTTATTATTTGTTTGTTTTTTTATCCTGACTGACATTATAGCCGAGTGGTTATGTCAGTTTCACTTCAATCCCGTGGGTTCATGAAGTCCTGGGTTCGGTTCTCACGTGTTTCGTGAATTAAGGGTGGGGATTTTTACGATCTCCCAGGTCAACTTCAAGAGAACACCTGCCAGTCCCTTAATTCCCTTCGTGTACATACACATGCAGATGATCAGCTATGTACGTTAAAGATCCCGTGGGTCATGTCAGCGTTGGACGGGTTTATGGAAACACGAAAATGCCCAGCATGCAACCTGTACAATGAAACTAGCTGCTCAGAAGTTGGAATGTGTTGGCTGATGTAAGCGGGCAGGCCTCCTGAAAATTCACAGAGAAGACAAGACACTACGCACTCATCCCCGTAAGGGAATGCACAGAGAGACAGATAGATAGATAGATAGAGAGAGAGAGAGAGAGAGAGAGAGAGAGAGAGAGAGAGAGAGAGAGAGGGGGGGGAAGGGAGACAGACAGGCAGACAGACAGACAGACTTTATTTTTACTGAAGATGTGTAATGTAAAAGTGAGGTTATTTTTACCTCTCTTGTACTTGTTATTGTCTTTTCCCTATCAAACATCACACATACACACAGGCGCGCATGTGTGCGCGCACAGACACGCACATGCACACACACACACACACACACACATCTTTAGAACAGAAGATACCATTTACAAAACTGTATACATGTGGGGACTGGATGACAAAAAACACATCAATGCTTATTCCATTATCCTCGAAATAAAAGAATAAAATAAAGAATTAAAAAAATGTCAGCCAGACTTACCATGTGTGCACGCGCGCGAACGCGCAAATGTGTATGTATGCAAGAATAAATTGAACAAACTTGGTTTTATCTGAGTGTCTGTTTTGATAGCCCCAAAAAAGAGATAACTAGTAAAACAGTTTGACAAACAAAGACAGCAGAGCTGAGAACGCCTACCTAAGTAAAGCCTCGTCACTAGATTTCCAGGCAGCTCGGAAAAATCGACTTTCTAATCAGAAATGTCAACCAGCCCAGACCAACCAAGTCATCTGTTGAGGAGAATGCCATCAGCCCCAAAAGCAGAACAGATTAACCTACATCTAAACGATCGGAAAACAGGAAATTATTTTGTCTGTGTCCCACTTTAAGACTGATGTAGAAGAAGAAGAAGAAGAAGGTGTCTTTTCCCTCACAGAAAATGCTGGCAGGAAGTTCACAATGAAGTCTTATTTTATTAATGTCAGGTTTACAAGAAGAGATACAGACAGACAGACAGAAACAGACACAGAAAGACAGACAGACAGACAAACAAACAGACAGAGAAAGAGAGGTCTGTAACTTTCTTTTTTATACATAAAAGTTCTTCTTACAAGTTCAACCAGCTTCAGGCATGTCTTGCATGTAAGTTGACAGATTGTCAGTTCATCAGAAGAAAGTTTCGATCTGAAGGACTGTGTGTGTGGCTCAGTTCCCTGTCTAGAAAAGAAAGAAAAAAAACTTCCTTTCCCTCCTGCGTGGGTAAAATCATCCATCACGAGGAGTAAAGACAGAACTGGGTTTACAGTTTGATTCCTTTGATGACAGTGACAGCATTTTAAAGCGAACCGAAGCTGTCTAATGCTTTTGTGGGCAAAGCATTATTTTCTTTTTGTCTTTTTTCTTTGGTTTGTTTGGGGAGGGGGGGGGTGTTTGGTGGCGCAGGCAATGTTTGCTTTTTTAGTTACTTCCACTTGGCTGAACTTTTTTGTATATCAAGCAGGGACTTTTTTTTTATATCGAGGATAATGGAATAAGCACTCATGTGCTTTTTTTTAAAATCCAGTCCCCGTGTGTATGCGGTTTTGTAAATTTTGTCATCTGTTCCAACCGGCACACAATGGCCTACTCTTTCGAAAAGCGGAAAAGGATTTAACGTGTGCGCAAGATGTTCTGCATGCGTTCGCACACAGGGCTTCGGTTTATAGTCTCATCCGAAGGATGTTGTTTCCGTGTCTTTTTTGTTTGTCCTTTGGGTTCCTTGGCTAGAGCTCCCAGGCTCACCAACGGTGAAATTTTGCGTATGGGACCGTTTTTCCCCACCATTTCGTGCGCGTGGAGTTGTGTGCATGGACACACAAAACATACGTAACATATACATGTGTGTGTTAGTGTGTATATGTTATTGTGTGTATTATTGTGTTAGAATATGTGTGTGTGTGTGTGTGTGTGTGTGTGTGTGTGTGTGTGTGTGTGTGTGTGTGTGTGTGTGGTGTATAGTACTGTCACTTAATAGGCTTTATGCCTGGTGTGTTTGTGTGTGTGTGTGTGTGTGTACGTGTGTATGTGTACATGTGTTTTGTGCGTGCGTGTGTGTGTGTGTGTGTGTGCATGCGTGTGTGTGTCTGTGTATGTCTGTGAGTGTGTGTGTGTGTGTGTGTGTGTGTGTGTCTTGAACCAGCAAAGAACAAAATTCCAAGCACTTAAGGGGTTTTTTTTCTTTTCCCTGGCCTTTTGTGCAAACTATTCGACGGCGTACACACACACACCCACACACACACAGCCCCAGAAAGCACAAGGCAGAAAGGCAGACTAAAGTGGGTAAAGCAGGTGTGCAGCTAGCCAGAGTTACTCAATCCATTAGCTTAGCAAACTGCCCTTACAGGCATTGTTGGAGAACTTTCTAAAACACAGTTCAACACACAGCCAACAAACCTGAACATCCAACTGCAGTGTGTGTACAGTACAGGCCTTATAACCCTTACTTTCTGGGGAAAGTGGTTGTAAGAAAAGGAACATTAGGCCTACACACACACACACACACACACACAAGTCCTTTGGATGAGACTATAAACCGAGGCCCCGTGTGCTCGCACGCAGAACATCTTTCGCACACGTTAAATCCTGTTCCGCTTTTCGGAAGAGTAGGCCATTGTGTGCCGGTGGGAACAGTTGACAGAATTTACAAAACCGCATACACACGGGGACTGGATGTTAAAAACAAGCACATGAGTGCTTATTCCATTATCCTCGATATAAAAGACTGAAATAAAATTTTAAACAGAGAGAGAGACAAGAAGAAGAAGAAGAAGAGAAGGAGGAGGAGGAGGGAGGGAAGGGGGTAGAGTCTGGAGACTGATAATTTAAGAATGAAAGGCTGTTGCGTGCTGTAATGGTTTTAGGGGGGGGTAGGGGGGTTGAGATTTGGGAGAGTTGGGTTTGGTTGGGGTTTTTTTTGTTTTGCTTTGTTTTGTTTGTTTGTTTGTTTGTTTTATATTTTTCTTGTAAGGATTGGATTCCATTTACTGAATCAAAGAATAAAATAAGAAGTACTATGTGCTGGTTTACAGTCCGATCAACAGGACAGACTGACAGAACAGACTGACAAACAGGCAGGCAGACTGACAGACAGTACAGGCACACTAACAGACAAAACAAACGGACAGAAAGGCAAGCAAACAGGCAGTCTAAAAACAAGAGACAAGAATAGCTTGTAACAAACAAAAAATTAATCATGAGCACAGCGGAGACTAAGCCTGATGAAAGCAGTAGACAGTGACCTGTGACCCCCCTGCCCCCAATCCACGCTACATACATTATGCGCATTACAGGGCCCAGGGGAGGGCTCCCGGAACACTTGGCATGTGTATGTATGACTGCGTGGTCAGGTCAGCTGCAGTATGCTCGTTGCCTGGCACCCTGAGGTATGTTTGACAAATGATAGCAGTGGAGTGTACACATTATACTGACTGGGTCGGTGTGTCTGAGAGTAGGACACTAGGGTTTAAAAGGGATCGTGAGTGTTTATTTATGTTGGGTTTGGGGTTGTTGTTGGGGGGTTTTTTACCTGTCAGGTGTAAAACAAAAAGGTGTTTTCCTCTTAACTCAACTCACTTGTCATGTTCATGTCCATTATATATCTTGTTTCTGTATTTCTTGAGGGGGGGGGGGGGGGGGGGGGAGCGGGTTGTGTTAGTTGTGCCCATGGTAAGGGGTGGGGGTGGAGGAGGCACGTTGTTTTTAAACTGTCGAAAAACTTTAACAAATGTTTAACAATCCAAGACAAAAATGGGAAGTGTCTCACTGACGACCAGGATATTCTGAACAGATGGACAGAATACTGCTCCGACCTGTATAACTATAGAACCGCAGGAGATCCAGAAGACCTTAATGTACCCGCAAGCAAAGACACAGACAGTCACCCTATCCTCCGAGAAGAAGTGGAAACAGCAGTCAGATCGCTGAAAAAGGGGAAGTCAGCAGGGGCTGACAACATTCCAGCTGAGTTGGTTCAAGCTGGAGGAGAAGCCATGATCAGCGCCCTACTAAGAATCTGCAACAAGATCTGGCAGACAGGAAAATGGCCAACACCATGGACACAGTCACTCATCATCACCCTCCCCAAGAAAGGAAATCTACAACAATGCCATAATTACCGCACAATCAGCCTCATATGCCACTCAAGCAAGGTCATGCTGCAGATAATATTGAATAGACTGAAGCCACAAGCAGAGACCATCATTGCTGAGGAACAAGCAGGTTTCAGAGCAGGGCGCAGCACAACAGAACAGATATTCAACCTCAGAATACTATGTGAGCGGTACCTTCAACATCAACAAGACCTTTACCACGTATTTATCGATTTTAAGAAGGCATTTGACAGGGTGTGGCATGCAGCTTTGTGGGCAACCATGAATTTGTACAGCATCAATGCAAACCTGATCAGAGTCATCAAACAGCTGTACAGCGAGGCCACCAGTGCAGTGTACTACAACAACAACATTGGAGAATGGTTTCGAACAACAGTTGGAGTAAGGCAGGGCTGTCTACTCTCACCCACTCTTTTCAACATCTTCCTTGAGAGAATCATGGCTGATGCACTGGAACATCATGAAGGATCGGTCAGCATTGGTGGCAGAACGATCACAAACCTCCGCTTCGCAGATGACATTGATGGAATAGCAGGATCAGAAAAAGAGCTTGCCAGCCTAACAGAACACCTGAATAAGGCCTCCAAAACATACGGCATGGAAATCAGTGCAGAGAAGACCAAACTGATGACTAATAATACCAACGGCATTAGCACTGATATCAGGGTTAATGACCAGAAGCTGGAAACAGTTCAAAGCTTCAAATACCTGGGAGCCATTGTATCCGACCAGGGATCCAAGCCAGAAGTAGTATGCAGGACTGCACAGACAATAACAGCACTGTCAAAACTAAACACCATCTGGAGAGATAAAAATATCTCACTTATCTCCAAGATCAGACTAATGCGCTCCCTTGTCATATCCATATTTCTGTATGCCTGTGAATCATGGACCCTGACTGCAGATTTGGAGAGAAGAGTACAGGCGGTGGAGATGAGATGCTTTCGGAGACTCCTTGGCATCTCCTACAAAGACCACATAAGCAACGAAAGCGTGCATAACAGAATCCAGCAAACCATTGGACCCTATGAGAACCTTCTAACGATCGTTAAAAAGCGTAAACTTAAATGGTATGGGCATGTCACAAGATCCAAAGGACTTGCAAAGACAGTTTTACAAGGCACTGTCCAAAGAGGAAGAAGAAGAGGCAGACCAAGGAAGAGCTGGGAGGATAACATCAGCGAATGGACAGGCCTATAACTCAACAAAACCCTGAGAAAGGCAGAACAGGGAGAGGAATGGAGGGAACTGGTTGTTGAGTCTTTGAGGGTGCCCCCACGGTCGTCAGACTACGGGACAGATAGATAGATAGATAGATAGATAGATAGATAGATAGATAGATAGATAGATAGATAGATAGATAGATAGATAGATAGATAGATAGATAGATAGATAGATAGATAGATAGATAGATAGATAGATAGATATTGTGTGTGTGTCTGTGTGTCTGTGTGCGTGTGCTTTACTTGTGCGAAAGATGTGAACTATTAGCCTATAATTTTTACACAACACAATGTATGATACATTCATATAATGACTAACTTTTGTTGGTTTGGTTTTTTTATTTACTTGAACTTTTGTTTTCTTTCTTTATCTGTAGATGTGTGTGTGCGCGTACATGCAATGCGCACGCGCGCGCGCGTGCGTGTGTGTATGAACAAACACACTTATGTAAGCCCTAGTTCAAAGTCCTACGCAGCTAAAGAAAATTGACTTTTTTAAAGAAACATCAGCTACCCTTGATCAGACGATTTCAAACTGGCCTGTTGAAAATAATACCCCAGCCACGAAAAGGAAAATATCACTACATGCCCCTACGAACTAAAACCATGAAATTGATGTCATCTGTCTCGTAATCTAAGACTCTGATGTCTCACAAAGAAAAACTAAAAGTGTATCCTCTTTCCCCTTAAAGAGAATGCTTGCAGGAAAGCTCTGAATGAAGTCTTGTTCTGTTTGTAATGCTTTCAATGCTAAGAGGCAAGTCTTTCACTTTCTATTATTAAAGTTGTTTGGAGATCAACAAGCTCCGGGCAATGAATTGCCCAAGAGCATCTTTTCCTCACAAAGTCATCTTTTCATCAGAACTAAGTTTCCATTCTGGAACTATTGCTCAGTTTGGGTGTCTGAAAAAAATTTCGTCTCATTCCTTCATAAATAGATGAATCTGTACGATGTCTGATGGAACTGGGTTTAGAGTTTGATTCATTTGCCTAGAGCGACATCCTGTTTGAAAGAACCAAGACTGTCTAATCTTTGCTCAGACAAAAGCAGACGTCATTTTCACAGAGCAGGCAATACCTTTCAGTTGACCAATTTGGCAGAGCAACTTACCACACAGCAGAAATCGCAGAACTCGGACAACCCTCTTGTTTTGTCGGTGTCTAGGCCCGGACGTGTCATGCACATGGGTGTGCAGGCACACCCCCACACACAGACAGATACACACACACTGTACTAAAAACAATAATATATAAAAAATATTATAATACTTTAAAAAATATTAACCAGAAAAAATTATCATTTAATATCACTTTGACTGCACAGACGTATAATCGTAGCAACAACAACAACACACACACACACACACACACACACACACACAACACACACACAACACACACACACCACACACACACACACAAATAATGTACTCTAAAAAATCGTATTAACCAGAAAAGGGTCTCCTTTCCTCTTCCAAGAAATGCTTGCAGGAAGCTCAGAATGAAATCTTACTTTGTTTGATATGCTTTCAAGATGAAGACACAGGTTTTTAACTTTTTTAATAATTATATAAAAGTTTTTCCTGCAATTCCAGCAGGCTTCAGGCACAGCTTAAGAACTGACAGGTAGGTGGTCTGCTCATCAAAAAGAAAGTTTTCATCTTGGGGGGGGGGGGGGGGGGGAGGTGTTGCTCAGTTTGGGTGTCTAGAAAAACTGGGGTCTCCTTCCTGCGTGGGTAGATGAATCTGTCTGGTGGCTGATGGAACTGGGTTTAGAGTTCGAGTCATTTCCTAGAGCGACATCGTTTTTGAATTAACCAAGACTGTCTAATCTTTGTTCAGACAAAAGCAAAATATGTCTTAGTTAGCCTATTTGTTAGAGCAATCTACCAAGCAGAAATCAGACGACCCTCCTGTTATTTTCATGTCTAGGTCTGGACATGCTGTGCACATGGGTGTGCATGCACAAGTCCTTCGGATGAGACTATAAACCGAGGCCCCGTGTGCGAACGCATGCAGAACATCTTGCGCACACGTTAAATCCTGTTCCGCTGTTCGAAAGAGTAGGCCATTGTGTGCCGGTGGGAACAGATGAAAAAATTTACAAAACCGCATACACACGCATATTTTTTTTAATCTTTTTAAAAAATCATCTGAGCGCTTTGATTTGTTGCTTTACAAGATTCAGCGCTATATAAATTCCATACATTATTATTATTATATATTATATGTTAGTCCGTCATGTTCGACGATGACCTCCAAAACAGCAGAGGAGGCAGCTGCTGTTTCGGAAATTGGGCAGAAATTTGATTATAGTGGAGATGCCTTGCCCACAGTACATCCCCACTCTCTCGGCCAAGTGGGCATAAGGACAGTCAGCGTTGGAGATGTTCTCCAAAGGCCAACTAGCCCCCAGGGCTGCAGCACATTAAGGACTGTGCAAGTCAAGCCTCCTAGTCAGAGAGTCATAGTCGATCACTAAAGACTAAGCTTTAAAGTGGAATTCCATGAGTGGAAAAGCCACTGGTCATACAACCTCTCACTTTGCTGTTGCCCCCAGCGTCAATGGTTGAATCAAGAACTGTGATAAATCCCAGGCGCTGACGGCATGCACATACACGCATACACATACGCGTGCATGTGTGCGCACGTGTGCACGCACACAGATAATATACTCAAAAAATCATATTAACCATAACAAGGTATCCTTTCCTCTTCCAAGAAATGCTTGCAGAGAGTTCAGAATAACATTTTATTTTGTTTGGTATGTTTTCAAGATGAAGACACAGGTCTTTTACACTCTTTATAATGACATAAAAATTGTTCATACAATTACAGATAGCTCCAGGCATTGCACAACAACTGACAGGAAGGTGGTCTGTTCATCGAAATGAAAGTTTCCATCTTGGGAAGTACTGCTCAGTTTGGGTGTCTAGAAAAACCGGGTCTCCTTCCTGCGTGGGTAGATGAATCTGTCTGGTGGCTAATGGAACTGGGTTTAGAGTTCGATTCCTTTGCCTAGAGCAACATCATTTTGAATGAACTAAGATCGTCTAATCTTTGTTCAGACAAAAGCAGACATCATTTTCACAGAGCAGGCAAGATATTTTAGTTAACCCTATTTGGCAGAGCAATTTTTTATCAAGCAGTGACTGCTCAGCCAGTTCTGACGTGTTCATGTGTATGGCTGGACGTGTCATGTACGTGGGTGTGCATGCACACACACACAACACACACACACACACACACACACACACATGCGCACACACACTCTCACACACTTACTAGTTATATGAATTGCAAAGTTAGTGTTTAAGAAGTTGGGTTTTCTTCAACATTCTGGTTTTATGGGGTTTTAATTTTTGTTTCTTATAGTTGTTTAATGTGGGTAATTAGCAATGTGCATACCCCCTTCCATCCATCCACACACACAGACACACGCACGCACTGATGATGATGATGGAGTCTCCCGTCGGATCGACGGATGAGTAGGCAGGCAGGCTTATCTGTCAGAATGTATCCTCATATGGGAGAAGAGGCCGATTCTGGATGCACAGCACTTCCCACAGGTGTTGCAAGATAAAACGTCTCCAGAATCACACGCACGCACGCGCACGCTTACACACACAAACACACACACACACACACACACACGCACGCACGCCCACACATACTTTCCTGTCTGACATCACTAATTAGTGGAAGGATGTTAAACTGAAGAACTAACTTCACACACACACACACATACACACACACACATACACACACACACACACACACACACACACACAGTGTACTAAAAAAAATTCATATTAACCAGAAAGAGGCTATCCTTTCCTCTTCCAAGAAATACCTGCACGAGGTTCAGAATTAAATCATAATTTGTTTGATATGCTTTCAAGACGAAGACACAGGTCTTTAACATTTTCTTTTTTATAATTATATAAAAGTTGTTCCTGCAATTCCAGCAGGCTCCAGGCATGACACAAGACCTGACATGTAGGTCATCTTTTCATCAAAAAGAAAGTTTAGACCTTGGGGGGTGTGGGGGGGGAGGGGGTGAGAAGGGATGGGGTACGGGGGAGGGGGAGGGGAGCTTGGGTGTCTGGGAAAACCGGTGTCTCCTTCCTGCGTGGGTAGATGAATTTGTCTGAAGGCTGATGGAACTGGGTTTAGAGTTCGGGTCATTTCCTGATAGCGACATCGTTTTTGAATGAATGGACCAAAACTGTACAATCCTTCCGCAGACAAAGAAAACATCCTCTCTTCTTTTTTGGGGGGGGGCACACACGCAATATCTTTTTTTTTATTTATTTATACTTTAAGTCACGAGATTTCTCTACGTGAAATTCGGGCTGCCCTCCCTGGGGAGAGCGCGTCGCCACAAGAGCAGCGCCACCTTTTTTGGGTTTGGTTTTTTTGTGTCTATATTTGTTTCCCTATCAGAGTGGCTTTTTTCTAAGAATTTTGCCTGGGACAACTCTCTTTTTGCTGTGGGTTCTTTTACGTGCGCTGAAATAATTTTGTGTGACACACGGCACCTCGGTTTATCGTCTCATCCGAAATACTAGCGCCCAGACCACCTCTCATGGTCTAATGGATGGGGGGTAAAGTTTCGGGCTCAAACGGGATGCGAACCACCGCACACTTCCGAACGGGTGTGATGTCTAAACACGACACCAGTGTGTACGCAGGGTTTGTTTTGGTGTTGTTGTTTTTAACTTTTTCCATCCGTTCCCACTGGCACATATTGGCCTACACCTCGGAATGTGTTTTTAACGAGTGCGCAAGATGTTCTGCGTGCGTTTGCACACGGGACCTCGGTTTATAATGGCATCTATAGGACTTTGGTTGGGGGGAGAATAGAGTCAGTACTGATGTTAACTCCAGGTTAAAAAATAAAATCCTCTTGAACGAGTGATGGCTCGAACCCGGGCCTTCAGATCACAAAAGCTCAACCGTTCTGAAACCACTAGGCTTACTCCACCCCAACCCCACCCCACCCCCATCCCCCCTCCGCACTTCCCAACACCCCACCACCCCCTCCTTCGTCAGAGTGACAACAGAATTCTGCTAGAAATGTTATGACTGTTGCTCTTTTGGTGAATATAATTGTTTAGACATACGATTTCTGCACTACATTTCATTTGCACAGTAAAAAGAAAGAAAAACTTGTCTCTGTGTGTGTGTGTGTGTGTGTCTGTGTGTGTGCGTGCGTGCGTGCGTGTGTGTGTGTGTGTGTGTGTGTGTGTGTGTGGCTCTGTGTGTGTGTGTGTGGCTCTGTGTGTGTGTGTGTGTGTGTGGTGTGTGTGTGTGTGTGTGTGTGTGTGTGTGTGTGTGTGTGTGTGTGTGTGTGTGTGTGTGTGTGTGTGTGTGTGTGTGTGTGTGTGTGTGTGTGTGTGTGTGTGTCTGTATTTCTGTGTGTGTGTGTGTTTACACGTAGTCCTCCTACTCTTTCTTTCATCAGGCAAAAAAAACTATCTGGGGTGTGACAGGTGACAATCATCCTGTCATCGTTGACATGCATTGGCGGTTGAATCAGGTCATGACAGTGATGTGAAGGTTTTGTTTTTGTTTTGTTTTTTGTTGTTGTTCTTTGATTTCGAGGATAATGGAATAAGCACTCGTGTGTGATGTGATGAGTGTATGTGTTAGTGTTAGTGTGTGTGTGTGTTGTTG
>CM054134.1:78890532-78903032 GCA_028751875.1 Rapana venosa | reverse complement strand
GTGTGTTTGAAGGTGACTGCTGTCGTGGGGTTTGGGGGGTGGGGTGGTGGGAGGGGGGGTTTGGCTTAGTGGGTGTTTTATTTTTCTTCTTCTTCTTCTTCTTCTTCTTCTTCTTCTCCTTCTTCTTCTTCTTTTTCTTCTTCTTCCTCCTCTCCTCCTCCTCTAGTCATTCGATTCACCTTTACTCTTGTGCTTTGTTTGTTTGTTTGGGTTTGTTTATGGTTGGGTTGGTGGGGGGGGGGGGGTTGGGGAGTGGTTGATGTTTTTTGTTTGGGGGAGGTTGTGTTGTTGTTGTTTTTTGGGGGAGGGGTATTTTGGGGGGTAATTAGGATGGTAGAAAGAACAGGAAGGGGAAAACGTTCAAAGAATCGAATGTTGAAAAACATCGATTTTTTTTTTTTTTGCGGGGGGGCGGAGGTCAAACTCGTTGAAACTGATGTGTGTGTGTCATATTTGATGACTGCACTGCAAATATGTATTTAGAATTTTTTCTACACACAACGATAACTGTAACAAGCTCCTTGTCAATTTGTTGTGGAACAGCGAGACAGCGAAAGTATGTTCCTATAAATAAGGATAACTGTAGGCTTACTAATCCCCCGCCCTCTCCTAAACGGATTATCAATCTACAAATAGATACCGAGCATAGTTTCTATAAATAAGGATAACTTTGACAGTCTCCCTATAAACTGACTATTCAATAACTACTTAACATATATCGAGAATATTGTTCCTATAAATAACGATAACTGCAACAACAGTGTACTTTCTAACTGATGAATAAACTTTCAATATGCAGTAAGAACAGTTCTTCCTATATAAAAAAACCCTAACTCTCACAATCTCCTTAGAAACTAAATTATTGTACCACAAATAAGCGCCTTTTTGTTGTTGTTGTTGTTGTATTAACGTCCCAGCGAAGATTTCCGGTTTAGGGAAATAAGCACTGTGGAGGCTGAGACGATAAACGGCTCCTGCAGTCCTTCCTTCCTTTCCCAGCTGTTACTCTTCTCAACTCGGCGGCCCCAGAAACTTTCGCTTTGACGCCCGGAGTGTCACAAGTGTCGAAGCGCTCGATGAAAAAGGACAAAGGAAGTTTCTTTGTTGTTGTTGAACAACAATAGCGAAAACGGAATTGGACGGAACTGAAATGAAAGCGGGTGGGTTGTCTTTGTCGAAGAAATCAAACGGGGATATTGATGCAGAAAACATGGCCTGGCTTCTTCTTCTTCTTAAGTGTTTGTTCAGAGACAGTGTAGAGTTGTGTTGGGGTTGGAGGTTTTTTTGCATTATGACCAGATTGATTGATTGACACTCTAGGGTGTAAGAAATTATTTTGTGAGAAATATGGAAGAGGCCGTTGTTGTTATGATAAAGTTTGCTGGATGTCTTGGATTAGATTCGCAGAAAGAATGGTTTCTTTAAAAAGAAAAAAGGGAAAGATTGATGAAACAGGGAGTAAGAAGATAAAGGCAGTGATATTCTTTTGTTAAAGGGGACAGGAAGCTCAAAGGAAAAAGAAGACTCGAGACTCAAGACTACATCAACTGAGAAATAAGAATGGCATTTTAAACTTCCACAACATGCATCAAACAATATGTATATTAAAAAGTAACACGCATCCTAAAAGTTGACAGCGCTTGATGTCACACACACACACACACGTGTGCGTGCACGCACATGCACGCACACGCACACGCACGCACACACACACAAATACACACACGCCCGCAAGTGTGCGTGTGCGCACCCAAACAGGCATTGAGACAACAATAACAGTATCAAGAGTGACAAATCAAACATATAATTGCAGTTTAAGAAAATCATAAAATATCTTATTAGCACCAGCAAATATCAAACATAGATAGATAGATAGATACATACATACATACATACATACATACATACATACATACATAGACAGACAGACAGATAGACAAACAGATAGACAACAAACAGATAGACAAACAGATAGACAAACAGATAGATAGATAGATAGATAGATAGACAGACAGACAGACAGACAGACAGACGCAGATAGATAGATAGATAGATAGATAGATAGATAGATAGATAGATAGATAGATAGATAGATAGATAGTAAACAGATAGACAGACAGACAGACAGACAGACAGATAGATTGATAGATAGATAGACAGACAGACATACAGACAGATAGATAGATACAGACAGACACACAGACGGATAGATAGATAGCAGCGTAAGAAAACTTGCATAATAATTGTAAAGTACAATAGAAAGTGTTCTTCCTCACACCACACCTTCAGCTGTATTGACTGGGAGATCCTGGCTATATCCAGTCCCTAGTCGTGGCCAGCTTACTGTCCAGATTTGTCCATGCATGGGTGGTCACTGCCTGAGGGGAGAGGAGACCACTGCGGGCCGGCTTAGTAGGAAGATCGGGACCACAAAGTTCAGCATCGTCGAAATGACAGTTGCAAGTGATAAAGTACTGCTTATGATATCATCCTGTAACATTGCTTGAAAGAAAGAAAAGAAAGAAAGAAAGAAAGACAGACAGACAGACAGACAGACAGACAGAAAGAAAGAAAGACAGACAAAAACAGACAGAAAGAAAAGAAAGACAGACAGACAGAAGAAAAGGAGGAGGAGAGAAGAAGAAGAAGAAGAAGAAGAAGAAGAGAAGAACAACAACAACAACAACAACAACCAAAACAAGGACAAAAGAAGAAACGAGGGGGGAAGAAGAAGAAGAAGAAGAAGAAGAACAACAACAACAACAACAACAACAACAAACAAACAAATAACAGAATACAAGAAGGGGAAAAAACAACAACAAAAGCAACAAGAACAAGAAGAAGAAGAACAAAAAGGATAAGAAGAAGAACAAGAAGAACAAGAAGAAGAAGAAGAACAACAACAACAACAATAACAAACAACAACAACAAAACAGTGCCGTGTGACCGAGCAGAAAAAAAGATTATTATGCTCAAAGCCTTCAAACCCGTTCGACCGTCACAGATGTGGAATCGTTTTGTTGTTGCGCTTTTCTCCTAAGCCATGAGAACGTCAGTCCTGCCAATCGTGACAGCTGGAACAAATCTCCAGGCTACAAACTGCTTCATAACCCAGATATAAGCGTGATGCAGGCTGACGCTGTAAACCCTCCACCCTCCCTCCCTCCCTCCATCCCTCCCTCCCAGCTGTCTCCCGCCTGGCAACACTTACTACTCACTGCTCCAGAAACCAATACTTGGCCGTCACTTAGTGTCGCGAAGTGCTTGAAGCCCTTAAGGGAAAAAAAAGAGAGAACGGGCTTTTTCTGTGTTGCTCCGGCAACAAAAGGAGGCAGAATCCCACGAAGCTTAAAGAAAAGAAAGTTCCTGGTCTTTTGTATGGAGGAGATCAAAAGGATATTGATGCGGTGAACTATTCTTTTTAGTGGCTGGGACTCTTAGGGCTTGCTCCTTCAAAGATGAGAGAGACAAGAGAGAGAGAGAGGGGGGGAGGCAAGATGAATGGAAACTCGGAAGTTGAGAAAATATCGTTGAGAGTAAACACAAAAGGCCCTTGTTATGAGAAAGACGGTGAATATCTTGGAATTATATACCCAGAAATATTGGATTTCAGTTATTGAAAGGGGAGATTAACAAAGAAAACAACAACAACGTCAAATTGATCAAATAGAGCTTAACGGAATAAAGGAAGCTTTTATTGCGTTAAAAGGGGACAGGAAGCTCGCAGATTATGCAGTTTCAGAGAGAAAGAAAACCAAAGAGCTACGTTTAATTACATTGGTACAGTAGATTGACAACTTGAGTGGTCTTGGGATTAATCCCTATGGCAGTGTTTCCTTCTTTTAGTGTTTTTTTTTTTAAGTCTCTGGCCACTCCACCTCAAAGATGAGTATGCTACAGACTCGGTGGGAAGACTATAACCGAAAATACGACAGCACAAAAAAAAAACCCAAAAAATAGAAGTTTCAAGTTGAATCCAGGGACCCAGGCGGGTGAGAGTGGAATGTGTGGGAACAGCAAGGTAGGTACGACACAAAAGATACAGACAGCAGCAAAACAAGGACAGAAGAAGAAGAGAAAGAAAGAAAAAAGAAAGAAAGAAAGAAAGAAAGAAAGAAAAAGAAAGAAAGAAGAAAGAAACAAAGAAAAAGAAAGAAAGAAGAAAAAAGAGAAAAAAAAAGGTTTCAAGTTGAACCTAAAAGTCCTGCACTTTGATGAGTTAGGCTTTTACTTTAAGAATGCAGTCCTGAAGAGGATTAGAGGAGCTTTTAGGCTTTAGGAAAGAGACCCATCGTCTGTTGCAGTGAGTTCTCGAGGAGGTTGCTGCAGCTAAGATAAACCGCACCTGATAATAGCTTTGATTTGATCGATCAATCAAAGTATATTTCTCATCTGGGTAGAGATGAGTGGAGAGAGAGAGGAGATGAGAGAGAGAGAGAGAGAGAGAGAGAGAGAGAGAGAGAGAGAGAGAGAGAGAGGAGAGATGAAGAGAAAGAGAGAGAGAATGAGGAGAAAGAGAGAAGAGAGAGAGAGAGAGAGAGAGAGAGAGAGAGAGATGAAGAGAAAGAAAAGAGAGATGAAGAGAGAGAGAGGAGAGAGAGAGAGAGAGAGAGAGAGAGAGAGAGAGAGAGAGAGAGAAGAGAAGAGAGAGAGAGAGAGAGAATGAAGAGAAGAGAGAGAGAGAGATGAAGAGAAAGAGAGAGAGAGATGAAGAGAAAGAGAGAGAGAGAGCAAGAGAGAGATATGAAGAGGGATGAGAGAGAGAGAGAGAGAGAGGCAGAGAGAGAGAGGAGAGAGAGAGAGAGAGAGAGAGAGAGAAAGAGAGGAGTGAGAGAGGGAGAGAGAGAGAAGAGAAAGAGAGAGAGTGAGAAGAGAGAGAAGAGAGAGAGCAAGAGAGGAGATGAGAGAGAGAGAGAGAGAAGGAGAGAGAGCAGAGAGAGAGAGAGAGAGAGAGAGAGAGAGATATGAAGAGAGAGAGAGAGAGGAGAGAGGGGAGATGAGAGATGAAGAGAGAGAGAGAGAGACGAGAGAGGAGAGAGAGATGAGAGAGAAGAGAGAAGAATGAAGATGAGAGAGAGAGAGAGAGAGAGAGAGAGAGGAGAGTGAGATGAGAGAAAGACGAGAGAGAGAGGAGATTGAAGAGAGAGAACAAGAGAGAGAGAGAGAGGTTCTTCGATTTTGTTGTGTTCGGCTATTTCCCACTGCGATGGAATAGATAATGTTTCGTTTTGTTTTGTTGTGTGTTATGTGTTGTTGTCTGTTTTTATAGAGGTTTCTATGATTACAAACAGGGGAGGAGGTGTATTTGTCTCGGGGAAGGGTGAGGGTTGTTTGAGGGTGGGGTTGTTTGGGAGTGGGATTTGTTTATTTTTTTGGTGGTTTTTGTTTGTTTTTTGTTTGTTCATTTCGTGCTGTTGTTTCCAAAGGAAGTAGAGTTTTCGTTGGGTTTGGTTTTTTTGTTGTATTACTCGAGCGCTTTGTCCTTTGAAGTTGTTGGCTTTTGTTTTGTTTTGTTTATCGTTGTTTTTGTTGTTGTTGTTGTTCATATAATTCTGGCGCTTCTTGTGCTTTGTTTTGGTTTGGGTTTTGTTGTGGTTTTTTATCAAACAGAACAAAACTCTAGTCCGTCACAGCCAAGAGTGTCCGGTGTGTTTGTGCCGAAAGACACAAAACTGTCGCTTAGAGGCAAAGCCGCTTAGCGTTCACTATACACACAGCGGCTGTCCCGGTTAATGGAGAGGCGGTAAAGAGATTCCGCAAAGCATGATTTATCGCTCCCGAAAGAAAAGGAATGCTCTTTCAACGACACATCTAGAAAGACTGGAAGGATTAAGGTCAACGTAAAGAAAAACTGGCTGTATACTAACTTTGTGGGTTGTTCTTGTGGTGTTGTATTGTTGTGTGTGTGGGGGGGGGGGGGGGCGGTGGGGTATTCTTTTGTTGTTTTCAGAGCCTGCCGTTTTGTTTTTGTTTTAATGAAATTGGTTTCGGAGAAAGTTTCGACTTTTACTGAGTGAAAAGTGGTGATTTCATCGAATAATGAACGAGGACGGAAGAGACGGAAAGAAAGGAAGGAAGGAAGGAAAGAAGGAAGGATGGATGAATGGATGGATGGATGGATGGATGGACGGATGGATGGATGGATGGATGGATGGATGGATGGTGGATGGATGGATGGATGGATGAGGATGGATGGATGGAAGGAAGGAGGAGGATGGATGGATGATGGAGGATGGATGATGGATGGAGATGGATATGGAAGGAAGAAGGAAGAAGGAAAGAAAGAAAGAAAAGAAAGAAAGAAAGAAAGAAAGGAAAGAGATGGAAGAAAGAAGAAAGGAAGAAGCAAAGAAATAAGAGGGGGGGGGGGGGGGGAACGCTGAGAGATTCGTACAAAAATCGCTATCTTATGTGTATATGAATAGAGAAAAACAGACAAAAAACTGTTTCCAGGTTACTTGAAAACGCACAGGCAGTAAATATAATAAACAAAAAAACTGTTTATCCCTTCTGCGCCTTTATATTAAGAGGATGTGAATGATGGATGGAAGACCACCAAGCAAGAGAGGATAACGTAAAGACAAAGGAGAAGATAAACTGACAGATATTGTTCTCTTTGGTAAATACATCTCAGTGTTTCCAGCATTGTTTTCCATCAACAGCTGAGAAACGGCCATGGACAAAAGTGGCGGGCTGTTGTTGGGGAGATGCATCTCTGTCGACAAATCTCCTTCGACACAAATCATGGATAGATATTGAAGGGATGAATCTGTTGGGGGAGATATTCTGTGACAAAAATTATGGGTAGATATTGAATATATTGATCCTTTTTGACAAATCTTCTTCGACACAAATTGTGGACAGATTTTGAAGAGATCCATCATTTTTGACAAATCTTCTTCGACACAAATTATGGACAGATATTGAAGAGATAGATCATTTCTGACAAATCTTCTTCGACAAAAATCAAGGACAGATATTGAAGACATTCATCTTTTTGGACAAATATTCTGCGACAAAACTGATGGAAAGATATTGAAGAGATTCGTCATTTCTGACAAATCTTCATCGGCACAAATTGTGGATAAATATTGAAGAGATCAATATTTGTTTAGGGGTGGTTTTTTTGCACAAATCTTTTTCGTTCAACAAAGCTGTAGACACAGATACAGTTTGACACAGATTGTGAACAGATGTTGGAGAGATTCATCTCCTTGACAAGTAATCTATTGTGGACGTTCGTTCCCTCCTAAAGTACATACTACACTTCATCTCTTGTTCCAAACATATCACATTCACTGCACCTGCCTCTGTCTGTGTGTCTGTCCGTGTGTCCGTGTGTCTGTGTGTCTCTGTTTCTGTCTCTAACTCTGTCTGTCTATGTCTGTGTGTGTGTATGTGTGTGTGTGTGTCTTTCTCTTTGTCACTCTGCCTCTCTCTGTCTATCTGTGTCTCTGTTTCTCTTTCTCTCTCTCTCTCTCGTCTCTCTGTCTCTCTCTCTCCTCTCTCTCTCTCTCTCTCTCTCTCTCTCTCTTCTCTCTCTGTCTCTCTCCTCTCTCGCTCTCTCTCTTCTCTCTCTCTCTCTCCTCCTCTCTCTCTCTCTTCTCCTCTCTCTCTTCTCTCTCTCCTCTCTCTCTCTCTGTGGTGTGTCACACAGATTGTGAACAGAACAGATGTTGGACAGATTCATCTCCTTGACAAGTAATCTATTGTGGACGTTCGTTCCCTCCTAAAGTACATGCTGCACTTCATCTCTTGTTCCAAACATATCACATTCACTGCACCTGCTCTGTCTGTCTCTCCGTGTGTGTTGTGTGTGTGTGTGTGTTGTGTTGTGTGTGTGTGTGTTGGTGTGTGTGTGTGTGTGGTGTGTGTGTGTGTGTGTGTGTGTGTGTGTGTTGTGTGTCTGTCTGTTGTCTGTCTCTCTTCTTTCTTCTCTCTCTTCTCTGTCTCTCTTCTATCTATCTATCTATCTATCTCTCTCTCTCTATCTATCTCTCTCTCTCTCTCTCTCTCTCTCTGTCTCTGTCTGTCTCTCTCTCTCTCCCTCTCTCCCCCCCACTCCCCCGTGTGTGTATGCGTGTGCGCGCGCATGCGTGTATGCATGTGTGCGTGCGCGCGTCCTTCCTTCTGTCCGTCCGTGCGTGCGTGCGTGTGTGAAAGTGTACAAGGCAGACAGACAGAGAGACGGACAGACAGAGTGTGTGTGTGCGCGCGCGCGCGCGCGTGTGTGTGTGTGTGTGTGTGTGTGTGTGTGTGTGTGTGTGTGTGTGTGTGTGTGTGTGTGTGTGTGTGTGTGTGTGTGTGTGTGGTGTGTGTGTGTGTGGTGGTGTGCGTGCTGTGTGTGGTGTGTGTGTGTTAATATATAATATATATATATATATATTATTAATTGTGTGTATATATACATATACTAATAAACATATATATATTATTGATATATATATATATATATATATATATATATATATATATATATATATATATATATATATATATATATATATATATATATATATAGTAGATATATATATATATATATATAGTGGATCGGTGGTCTAGAGGTAACGCGCCTGTCTAGAAAGCGAAAAGTCCGGGTCTGAAGTGTGCGGCGGTTCGTACCCCGTTTGGACCGGAAATTTTTCCCCCATCCATTAGACCATGAGTGGTGGTCTGGGCGCTAGTCTTTCGGATGAGACGATAAACCGAGGTCCCGTGTGTTACACGTAATTATTTAGCGCACGTAAAAAAAACCACGGCAACAAGAGAGTTGTCCCTGGCAAAATTCTTAGAAAAAAGTCACTCTGATAGGGAAACAAATACAGCTGCAGAAAAAAAAAAAAAAAAAAAAAGGGTGAAAGGGTGGCGCAGCGCTAAGTGGCGACGCGTTCTCCCGCTCTCCCCGGGGAGAGCAGCCCGAATTTCACGGAGAGAAATCTGCCGTGACTTAAAGTAAAATCTGAGCGCTTTGATTTGTTGCTTTACAAGATTCAGCGCTATATAAATTCCATACATTATTATTATTATTATTATTATATATATATATATATATATATATATATATATATATATATATATAATATTATATATATATATATATATATATATATATATGGGGGGAGGGTATGTGTGTTCCTGCATGTGCGCGCGCGTGCATACTTGCGTGCATGTGTTCATGCATGCATGCGTGCGTACTTGCAACGCGCGCTCCCACACTCTTTAATACAAAAGTTGAGCATCTCTTTGTAACAGCCGTCATGTGTGTGTGCGTGTGTGCGTGGTTGTGTGTGTGTGCGTGCGTGTGCGTATGTGCGTGTGTATGTGTGTGTGTGTGTATCTCTGTGTGTGTGTCCTACAGGGTACTGGGCTTTAACCGGGTGCCGCCAGTGGCCGGACGGGTGGTGAACATGACCCGGGACATCAGACGACTGGCCGACAGCAAACTGGCCAGAACCTTCTTCATTTCCCCAGGTAAAGCAAGAGTAAAGGCCCACCACCCTGCTTATGCCTAGCACAGCGCGCAAAGCCAGCATCACTCAGTTGGGCCCTTAAGGTCCAGGACCCAGTGCTAAAAAAACAGGCAACACGCTACAAATCTACACGCTACAAGTCTTTCGGATGAGACCGATAAACCGAGGTCCCGTGTGTTGCACATGATTATTTAGCGCACGTAAAAGAACCCATGGCAGCAAGAGAGTTGTCCCTGGCAAAATTCTGTAGAAACAAAGCCACTCTAATAGGGAAACAAATACAGTTGCAGACAGAAAAAAAAAGGAAAAAAAGGGTGGCGCTGCTCTTGTGGCGACGCGCTCTCCCCTCGGGGAGAGCAGCCCGAATTTCACGCAGAGAAATCTGCCGTGACTTAAAGTGGTATAAAAAAAAATTTAAATAAAATAAATATACACCCCAAAATTTTTTGCTCTTTTCCTTCTGGTTTTTTTTTTTCTATATGACTCATATATTCATACCGCACGTACTAAGGCATCCACAGACATAAATATCACTTTTTTGTGTGTGAAAGACTATCCTCTGACTCAAAACTCATGTGGTTTTGACCTTTTCTATATGACTCTTATAATTCATACCGCACGTACTAAGGCATCCACAGACATAAAAATCACTTTTTGGGGGTGAAAGACTAGTCTCTGACTCAAAACTCATGTGATTTTGACCAAATTTGGTAGGTTTGATTTTTTTTTCGGCAAACACTGTACCCTCTCAGTCCTTTGTCGTCTGCTAGCTTCCTTACCGCAATATGCATGCGCGGGGTCAACGCTGTAGGAATACAAGCAATCCTCATCTTCATGATTATTTCCAACTTTCTCGTGCCTACCTGGTATTGCTCTATGTCCTTCAATCCCAAAAACAAGTGCACGGTGCATTTTTTCCATACTTATAAAAAAATCTGTGAAAAATCACCAAAACTTTTTTTCGACTCGGGATAGCTCAGTGGTCGGAGCACTCGCTTTCCTCCAGCCAAGTTAAGCAACATCGAGCGTGGTTACCAGTTGGATGGGTGACCGTTTGCGCGCCTTGGCTTCAGTACAGTTTCCCCAGTTCACCCAGCTGTAAATGGGTACCTGCCCTCTTTAGGGTCAGGGAAGGTAAAGCAGCGAGGGAGAGGAGATGGGCGCCGCTCTCAATATGCTGGCCCTAGAGAAGTGAGGTCTCTGACGCCTCGCTCTCCTACGACCTTATAGGTTATGGGACTCCTTTACCTTTTTTAGAGAAGTGAGGTCTCTGACGCCTCGCTCTCCTACGACCTTATAGGTTATGGGACTCCTTTACCTTTTTTACCTATTCTATACAAGATACTACATGACCCCCAAATTAATACCGCTGTGTACTCAAAATGAGTGCGCCACTTCCCTTCACCAAGTCCCAAATACGGAACGGGATAGCCTAGTGGTTAGAACATTGCGCTCGCAATCTGACGACCCGGGTTTGATTCCCGTTCAAGGGGATATTTTCCCCTGGAGTTAACATCAGTGCAGACTCCACTCTCCCCAAAAGTCCTTCGGATGAGACTATAAACCGAGGCCCCGTGTGCGAACGCACGCAGAACATCTTGCGCACACGTTAAATCCTGTTCCGCTTTTCGTAAGAGTAGGCCATTGTGTGCCGGTGGGAACGGATGACAAAATTTACAAAAGCTCATACACACGGGGACTGGATGTAAAAAAGCACAAAAGTGCTTATTCCATTATCCTCGATATAAAATAGTAAAATAACAAATAAAAAATAATAACACACCGTAAATGCAGGAAATGCACTTAAAAGACAGAAGAGACATGTCGAGTGTGTGTGTGTGGGGGGGGGGGGAGTGCTGCACAAAAAATTAGGAAAGTTTCTTTTTTCCAAAAAAAATTTCAGGACATAAATGGAAGAGAAATGCACCTAGTAGAAAAGGGTTTTTAAAGAAACGAAAAGAAAATCCACTGAAGTTTTCTTCGAAAAAGATCTGCAAGTTTAAAAGGACGAGAGAGGAATGATAATAATAATAAATATTTAAAAACCCAACCCAGGAGCCGTAATGCTGTATGATAATTTGTAAGAAATGGTCTGAACGAGTGTGTGTGTGTGTGTGCGTGCGTGCGTGCGTGCGTGCGTGCGTGCGTGCGTGAATATATACTTCAGATACTGCGACATTCACACTTTAATGTGAGCTGGGTTTCATGCATTCGCACCAAGCAATTTTGTGTGAGTGTCATAGAAAAGCATTTTTCTACTTTTCTTTTACATAAACAAGTAGACGAAGATTGTTGTTTGGGTTTTTTTAATTCGTCTTCTAATACATCTTTACAAAATGAAACAAAAACTGGTCTGAACGGATACAGACAAACACTAGTTCCACGACATTGTCTTCAAGTATAATGGATGTGAAATTTGTCCTGAGGCCGTAGAGATGCTACTGTCTACGCGTTTGCAAGAAATGCATTAGCGGAGGGAAAGACAAAACAAGTTGTATAGGAGCATTACTGCAAGCTTTCAGGCTGAAGGATTCCCAGAAGCTATCTAAGCCGCATCCCATCTGCAAACAATGCAGTTTGGGTTTTATTTGGAGGATAATGGAATAAGCACTCGTGTGTTGTTTTTGTTTTTTAATCCATTCAAAGTGTGTGTGCAGTTTTGTCAATTTTATTATCTGTTCCTACGGGTACACAATGACCTACTCTTTCGAAAAGCGGAACGGGTTTTAACCTGTGCGCAAGATGTTCTGCGTGCGTTCGCACACGGGACCTCGGTTTATAGTCTCATCCAAAAGACTTTTGGGGAGAGTGGAGTCGGCACTGATGTTAACTCCAGAGGAAAAATCCTCTTGAACGAGATTCGAACCCGGGTCAGCAGATTACGAGCGCAATGCGCATCACTCTAACCACCAGGCTACCCCTGTCCCCTATTTAAAACACAGAGTGACCGACAGACAGACACAGATACAGATATTGACAGACAAAGGCAGACAGATAGACAGAGAGTCACGGAGACAAGACAGACAGACA
>CM054134.1:78875532-78885532 GCA_028751875.1 Rapana venosa | reverse complement strand
TCCACGGTTCCTGCTCCTACTACTGTGACTCGGGCCACCCTATCTGCGGCCATCCTGACCAGCTGGAGGCCTCCTTCATGGCTTTTTTGCCCCCGGAGAAAATGGCCCGCCGTCAGACGTGGCGCAACCCCTGGAAGCGGTCGTACAGCAAGCACCGCAAGGCCTACTGGGAGGTGTACCCGGACCTGTGCGACAAGGTGCGCAAGAGGGCGCCCTACAACAGCGGCCGTCGTCTGCTGGACATCGTGGACATGTCTGTGCTGGACTTTCTGATGGGTAAGGGGTGTGTCTTCTGGTTTTTTTCTTTGTCTTTGTCTTTCTTTTTTCTTTTCTTCCGTCCTTTTCTTTCTTTCTTTCTGGTTCTGCTTTGCATTCTTTTATCGGATTCTTCTTCTTCGTATTATTCTTCTTGTTTGCATTTTTCTTTGTGTTATTTTTCTTTTTCTGCTTCTTCTTCTTCTTCTTCTTCACATTCTTCTGCTTCTTCTTCTTCGTCTTTTTCGCATTCTTTTCTTTTTCGCATTCTTCTGCTTCAATAATAATAATAATAATAATAATAATAATAATACATGGAATTATAGAATGTTAGGTTTGAAATAAATGTGTCTTGAGGCTGGATTTAAAGGCATCATAAGTAGGCTTTGGGCCTAAAAGAGAGAGGGAGGTCATTCCAGATCGATGGACCAGAAACAGAGAAAGAGCGACGGCCAACGGTGGACTGGTCGAATCTAGGTATTCTTAAGCACAGGGTATCTGCAGCAGAGCGGAGGGAACGAGAAGGAGTGTACAGGTGAAGACATTCACAGAGGTAGGAAGGTGCTGTTTTGTGGAGACATTTGTAACAGAGGGTACAGATCTTATAGTTTACTCTCTGTGGCACAGGCAGCCAGTGGAGAGATCGCAAGAGAAGAGTAATGTGCTCAGATTTTTTCTTTCTGAGGACTAGTCGAGCTGCAGAGTTTTGTATACGTTGAAGAGGGTGGATAGATAATGCTGGCAGACCAGCCAAAAGAGAATTGCAATAGTCCAGATGTGAGAGAATAGACGTGACTAGTTTGGATGTTGCATCAGTAGACAGATACTTTCGAACTGCACTAATGCGCCGTAATTGATAGTAGCTTCTTTGCTTTCTTCGCATTCTCCTTCGTCTGCTTCGCATTCTTCTTTTTCGCATTCTTTTTCGCATTCTTCTACTTTTTTTTTCTTGTTGTTCACCAGTGGTAAGATTTTTTTTTTGTCCACGACCTGGTTTTTTCTCACTGTGAAGATGGCCGCGTGCCGATTTCCGGTATGATGTCTAAACATGATACTGCTGTGCTTGCGGGGTTTTTTGTTGGTTTGCAGTTTGGTTGGGTTTTTTTGTTTTCTTTGGGGGGGGGGGGGGGGGTTGTTTGGAATTTTTGTTGTTTGGGGGTTGTTCTTTTGTTGGTGTTGGGGTTTTTTTGGAGGGGAGGGGGGTATTTTGTTATTCATTCCTTCCTGCACACAATGTGCCTACTCTTCAGAGAATAGTAAAATGTTCATTGACCCTCAAGGGCAGGACCCAAAAGGCAGAACGGGTTTTAACCTGTGCGCAAGATGTTCCGCGTGCGTTCGCACACGACACTTTGGTTTATACTCTCATACGAAGGACTTTCGGGGGGGGAGAGTGAAGTCGACACTGATGTTAGTTAACTCCAGAGGGAAAAATCCCCCTTGAACTGGACGTCACGGTGGCAGCAGCAAACCTGGGATCGATCCCGGGGTCGTCAGATTCAGATAGCGAGCGCAACGCTCTAACCACTAGGCCATCCCGTCCCTCCTGAAAGTGGCAGCGATGGTTGTGATGTTTGAAATGTGGATTTTGTTTTCCTTAAGCGGTAGTCATGTATTGTTGTTATTGATGGGAGATTGTGTGTTTGAGTGTGTGTGTGTGTGATTGTGTGTGTGTGTGTGTGTGTGTGTGTGTGTGTGTGTGTGTGTGTGTGTGTGTGTGTGTGTGTGTGTGTGATTGTGTGTGATTGTGTGTGTGTGTGTACGTGCGTGCGTTTCGTGTGTGTGTGATTGTGTGTGTGTGTGTACGTGTGTGTTACGTGGAGTGTGGGAGACAGAGGAGAGAGAGAGAGAGAGAGAGAGAGAGAGTGAGAGAGAGAGAGAGAAGAGAGAAGAGAGGGGAGAGAGTATGTGTGTGTCTGGGTCTGTATCTGTCTATATCTGTGTGTGATGTTTTCGCGCTGAAGTGCGTGTTTCTCGATCAATGGAAAAAAAAGGGGGTGGCAGAATAAAAGATAGGCCTATAAGATAAAGACCTATTGATTGTGATAGGCCTGCTTGTTTGATTTGTTCTCTCTCTCTCTTTTCTCTCTCTCTCTCTCTCTCTCTCTCTCTCTCTCTCTCTCTCTCTCTCTCTCTCTCTCACACACACACACACGCTCTCGCTCTCTCTTTCTCTCTGTCTGTCTGTCTCTTTCTCTATCTCTGTCTCTCTTTCTCTCTCGCTCTTTCTCTCTTTTTTTCCCTCTCCTCTTCCTCCCCCTCCCTCTCTTTTCTTTTCTTTTTCTTTTCCCTTTTTTTTCTCTTTTCTCTGCCCTTTCTCACTCTTTCTCTCGGGTCCCTCTTTCTTCTTCTCTCTCTCTTTTTTCTCTCGTTTCGTTCCCCTCTTTCTCTCTTCTCTTCTTTCTCTCTCTCTCCTCTCTCTCTCTCCGTTCCCTCTCCCTCTCTCTCTCCCTTCCCCTTTTCTCCGTCTCTGCCTCTCTTCTCCCTTCTCTCTTTCCTCTCTCTTTTCTCTTTCTCTCTTCACCCCTCTCTCTCTCTCTTCTTCCCCCTTCTTCCTTTTCCTCCCTCTCTCTTTTCCTCTCTTTCCCCTCTCCTCTCTCCTCTCTCTTTTCGCTCCTGCGGGGGTTGTGTGTTCCTTTTGTTTGGGGGCCCGTTGTCCTGATGTCCTGATGTCCGTTTCCATTGCCTTGAGGGTTGAGGGGCATGTGGACAAGTGTTTGGGGGGATGGATACCCCTAGTTTTTTTTTTCTTTTTTTTTCTTTTTTTTTTTTATTTCCCGTTTCCCCACCCCTGCAGAATTGCCCTTTTTTGGCTTTATTGGGGGGGGGGGGGGGGGGGGGGGTCTCTTTTTTTATTTATTTTTTTTATTTTTGTTTTTGGGATTTAGCTTAGTTTAGTTTAATGCTTTTTTCAAACAGAATTAAACTTGATATAGTACCAAAACAATAAAAAGGGGGGGGGGGGGGCAGTATCTAATTACACGGGAACTGACTACCACACGTGGATAGGTGAAGGAAGGGGGGGGGGGGGGGGCCGCTAATATTTATCCTCTGCCTGGGGGATGTTGGTGTGCACGGCTGGTATGTATAGCTTTTGCCGCCACGCATGCCGTTTTGTGTGTGGTAAAACAAGCAGGTCTAGGATTTGTGATGTGCGCGTGGGTTCTGATAGATTGTTGCTAGTTGAAACGTTTTTTGGGGACGCAAAATCCCAGGCAAGATAGCCATTCGATAAAAACGTTCCATGATTTATTTTTAACCCAAAAAAATGGCTGCTCGAAAACATTAAGGGGTCATTTAATATTTCAATAGTTTAAACAAGTTGTTTTTCCCCTTTGGGTCAATCACGTGCGGTGGAAAAAAATAATAAAAATTAAACTATCAATTTTTCAATACATTAAAGTAGTGTCAGGTCTTTGCTTGTTTGTTTCAAAACCTTCACTTTTCGCAAAATAACAACAATTTGTAAAAACAGTAAAAACAACAATGCGAAAATGCAAAAATGTCCTGTTTTTTGGGTGGGGTCGGGTATGAGTTAAAATCCCGGGAGAAAAAAAAAAACCCCTGAAGGGGGGCCCCGGTGGTGGCCGAATCGGGTATCAGATCACGAGTTTAAGCTTAAAACCCCTTGGGATCTCGACCCCCCAAAAAAATTTGATTTTGGATGTTTTTTGGGGTTTTTTTTAATTGTGGAGGGGTGGGGGGGGGGGGGGGGGGGGAGGGGGGGGGGGGGGGGGGGGGGGGGGGGGTCGTTTCCTCAACTAAGTCTCCGTGGTAAACCAATAATGACATTTGTACGTATGCGACCGTATTTTTGCCACCACTAAGACTTCGGAGAGATGTGGGTGCTGAAAGTCTCTTTAGTTGTGTTCTTGACTACTAACTACTAACTTCACCATGTCAGTTCTTAGCTGCTATATTATTTGTGTATACCGTGAAAGCCATCTTCGTGTGAAAACCATCTTCGGATGAGACTATAAACCGAGGCCCCGTGTTCGAACGCATGCAGAACATCTTGCGCACACGTTAAATCCTGTTTTGCTTTTCGAAAGAGTAGGCCATTGTGTGCCGGAGGAAAACAGATGGCCAAAATGACAAAACCGCATACACACGGGGACTGGAGTAAAAAAAAAAGCACGTAAGTGCTTATTCCATTATCCTCGATATAAAAGAATAAATAAATACATAAATAACGAAAAATAAAGAAAAACGAGTTCAGGATTTATCCTCTGGAGTTAACATCAGTGCCGACTCCACTGCACTCCAAGAAGTCCTTCGGATGAGATGACAAACCGAGGTCCCGTGTGCGAATCCACGCAGAACACCTTGCTCGCTCGCTTAAACCCGATCCGGTTTTTTATTTTATTTTTATCTTTTTCTTTTATGTCGAGGATAATGGAATAAGCACTTATGTGTGCTTTTTTACTTTTACTTTTTTATGTGCTTTGTTTTCGGAAGAGTAGACCATTGTGTGCCGATGAGTACGGATGACAAAATTGACAAAAATCCATACACACGGGGACTGGGTGTAAAAAAATAATAATAAAGCACATGCGCGCCTATTCCATTATACTCGAAATAAAAAAAAATTAAATGATAAAATAATGATCGAGGGGAGGATATTCTCGGAAAACGTAATTGTCGTTCTTGTTTAACCTGTGTAAAAGTTCACGCTGTGCTTTGTAATGATTCTAGAATTTTACTTTTCGAGCAGGCGTGATTTTTATTTGTGTCTCCTTTTTATTCCTTTTTTGTTTGTTTGTTTGTTTTCTTTAGCTAAGTCATTAGTTACGTCTTGTAGCAATGAGCACTCCTTTTTTTCTTACTTTTTTCTTTTCTTTTTCTTTTATGTGTGTTGTGTGTGTTTTTTGTAAGGGAAGGGGGGGGGGCGTTGTGGTTAATCTCACACATAAACATCAAACACTTCCTCCCTTGTCAATAAAATTGTCGCCTGCTGCGTTGGCTTGCATTAGTCATATACCTATTGTAAAGCAGTTGTTCTTATCATACCCAGAGGATGTTTTCTCCTAAAGAACATTTCTATTTTATGTGCTTGATGCTGAAGAAAGTGACGTGTGGGTGTGAATGATGTTCTTATTTCACTGTGTGTGTGTGTGTTTGGTGTGTGTGTGTGTGTTTGTGTGTGTTTGTGTGTGTGTGTGTGTGTTGTGTGTGTGTGGGTGTGTGTGTGTGTGTGTGTGTGTTGTGTGTGTGTGTGTGTGTTGTGGGGGGGGGGATGGGGGGCGGAGGGGTGGGCAAGTAAGTGGTAAGGGTAGGTGATGGAAAGTATAAAACATTTCTTGATAAGAACAAACTTGTGCATGTGTGTGTGTGTGTGTGTGTGTGTTGTGGTGTGTTGTGGTGTGTGTGTGTTTTGTGTGTGTGAGTGTGTGTGTGTGTGTGTGTGTAGTGTGTGTGTGTGTGTGTGTGTGTGTGTTGTGTGTGTGTGTTTTGTGTGTGTTGTGTGTGAGTGTGTATAGTGTGTTATGTTGTGTTTTGTGTATGTGTGGTAGTGTGTGTTTGTGTGTGTGTGTGTGTGTTTGTGTGTGTGTGTGGTGTGTTGTGTTGTGTGTGTGTGTGTGTGGTGGGTTTGTGTGTGTGTGTTTGTGTGTGTTGTGTGTTGGTGTGGTGTGTGTGTTTGTGTGTTGGTGTGGTGAGTGTGTGTGTGTGTGGTGTGTGTGTGTGTGTGTGTGTGGTGTGTGTGTATGTGTGTGTGTGTGTGTGTTTGTGTGTGAGTGTGTGTGTGTGTGTGTATGTGTGTGTATGTGTGGTGTGTGTGAATGTGTGTGTGTGTGTGTGTGTGTGTGTGTGTTGTGTGGTGTGTGGTGTGGTTTGTGTGTGTATGTGGTGTGTGTGTTGTGGTCTACATATATGTTTGTATACTGATAGCAGAGATGGAGGCAGAGGGGGAGGGGGAGAGGTGAAGGTGTCTAGAAGCAGTGGATGGATGGATGGATGGAAGATGGATGGATCGATGGATGGATGGATGGATGGAAGGATGAAGGATGGAGGGATGGATGCGCACATGGGAGTTGTGGGGGCGGGGAAGTGTTAGTGGGAGAAGGGAGAGAAAGTGCAGTGTGAGATTTTAAGGGGGTGGGGGGGTGGGGGGGGGGGGGGGGGGGTGGGGGGGGGGGGGGGGGGTTATTTGTTGGGCGATCTTGAACTTTATTCATGTTTGTTCGTATAGTTCGACGATGACCTCCTAAACAGCAAAAGGGGCAGCTGCTGTTTCGGAAATGGGGAGGAAATTTGTTTATAGTGTAGATGCCTTTCCCACAGCACAATCCCACTCCCTCGGCCAAGAGGGCATACAGACAAGTCAGTCTTGGAGACGTTCTGGAAAGGCTAACTAGCTCCCAGGGCTACAGCACATAAGGACTGTGCAAGTCAAGCCTCCTAGTCAGAGTCATAGTCGATCACTAAAGACTAAGCTGTAAAGTGGAATTCCATGAGTGGGAAAGCCACTGGTCATACAGCCTCTCACTGCTGTTGACCCCAGCATGGGGACGGGATAGCTCAGTGGTCGGAGCACTCGCTTTCCCCCAGCCAATGTTGAGTAGCATCGAGCGTGGTTACCAATTGGATGGGTGACCGTTTGCGCACCTTGGCTTCAGTACAGTCCCCCCAGTTCACCCAGCTGTAAATGGGTACCTGTTCTCTTAAGGGTCAGGGAAGGTAAGTAAAGCAGCGAGGGAGAGGAGATGGGCGCTGCCCTCAATATGCTGGCCATTGGAGAAGCTGAGGTCTCTGATGCTTCGCTTCCCTACGACCACATAGGTTAGGGGAACACCTTTAACACCACCTTACCAGCGTCAATGGTTTAATCAAGAACTGTGTGAGAAAGCCCAGGCGCTGAAGCTTGAGCTGTACGCTGCTCATGGTAATTATGATCATAACTCTGTGTTTGTATGGATTGTACTTTATTTTATGTTTGTTTCTTCTGTGCAGGAAACCTTGACCGTCACCATTACGAATCATTCCGTTCTTTTGGCAACGATTCCTTCATCATACATCTGGACAATGGCCGAGGGTGAGTTTTTATTCTTTGATTTCCAGGATAATAGAATATTAAGCACTCATGTGCTTTTTTTTTCATCCAGTCCCCGTGTGTGTATGTGCAGTTTAGTAAAAATTTTGTCATCCGTTCCCACCGGCACACAATGGCCTACTCTTCCGAAAAGCGGAACGGGTTTTAACGTGTGCGCAAGATGTTTTGCGAGTGAGTGAGTGAGTGTTGGCTGTTTGTCGGTGATTCTGGTCATTTCTGTATTATGTTCCTTAAGGTTTACTTTGTGGGTCGGTGGTCTTAGGGGCAACGCACCTACCTAGAAAGTGATAAGCCCGGGTTCGATCCCCGTTTGTGCCCGAAACTTCCCCCCTCCCCCAATCCTATAGACTGTGAGTGGTGGACTGGGTGCTATACTCTTTCGGATGAGACGATAAACCGAGGTCCTGTGTGCAACGCGTATTTAGTGCACGTGAAAAAAGAAGAACCCACAGCAACAAGAGAGTTGTCCATGGCAAGATTATGGGAAAAAAATGATCATCAATAAATAATAATCATAATAAAAAAGCCATTCTGATAGAGAAACAAACAGATCCACACATGCAGATAGGAAAAGAAAAATATATAGTCATGCGATCGCTGTGTGAGATATATATGTTTGTCCGTCGTGTTCGACGAAGACCTCCAAAAGTAGCAGTGGAGGCAGCTGCTGTTTCGGAAATTTGATTATAATGGAGATGCCTTGCCCACAGTACATCCCCACTCTCTCGGCTAAGAGGGCATACAGACAGTCAGCGTTGGAGTTGCTCTCCGAAGGACATCTAGCCCCCCCTCCCCCGCCCCCCCCCCCCCCCCCCCCCCCCCCCCGACCCAAGGGCTGCAGCACGTAAGGATTGTGCAAGTCAAGCCTGTGTGAAATAGCAAGAAGAATGCAAAAGCAATACAGTCATCATCATTTTACTCAGGGTGGACATTGCTGCTGACTGCATTTTTCTGGGATTCAGTGTGGCAAAGTCTGACAAACGCGGGGTTTTTTTAGGGATATGTTGTTTTATTTTGGTTTGGTATTTTTGGTGTGTGTGTGTGTGTGGTGTGTGTGTGTGTGTGTGTGTGTGTGTGTGTGTGTGTGTGTGTGTGTGTGTGGTGTGTGTGTGTGTGTGTGTGTGTGTCTGTGTGTCTGTGTCTGTGTCTGTGTGTGTGTGTACAGACGGGATGGAGAAATAATATGTGAAGGAGTTAAATATATGCATGTGAGTGTAATATGTGGTATGCTCTGTGTGTGTGCTGTGTATGGGTTTGGTTGATGTGTATCTGTGTGTTCGTCCGTGCGCGCGTGCGTGCGCGTGCGCGGGGGGGTGGGTGGTGCGGTGTATGTGCTTGTGTATGTGCGCGGGATGGGTATGTGGGTAAATATAAACATCGTCAATAATTTATCCCTGTGTTTGCTGTGTTGTTGTTATGTTCTTTGTCGCCGGCCGCGTGCGTGGCTGCGCGCGGGTGGAGGAGCGCGGAGCTTGTGTATGCGCGTGTGTGAAAAACACACCCCAACCATCTCACTTCTTTTTTCCCATACCACTCACCCCACCATCTCCAACACCACCGGATCGAAACCACCAACCACCACCAACCACCACCAACCACCACCAACCACCACCAACCACAAACCACCAACCACCAACCACCAACCACCACCAACCACCACCAACCACCACCAACCACCACCAACCACCACCACCAACCACCAACCACACCAACCAACCACCAACCAACAACAACCACCCACCCCACCACCAACCAACCACCAACCAACAAAAACCCTCCTCACCACCCAACCAACCACCAACCAACAAAAACCCTCCTACCCCAACCAACAAAAAACCTCCTACCCGCCAACCAACAAAAAACCCTCCTCCACCACCAACCAACCACCAACCAACAAAAAACCCTCCTCCCTACCACCAACCAACCACCAACCAACAAAAAACCCTCCTCCTACCACCAACCACAAAACCTCCTAACCAACAACACAACACAACAAAAAAACCCTCCTCCTACCACCAACCAACCAACCAACCACCACCAACCACCACCAACCACCACCATCCAACCAAAATCCCTCCACCAACCACCACACCACCAACCAACCAAAAACCCTTCACCTACCACCAACCAACCACCAACCACCAACCAACAAAAACAACCAACCACACCAACACCCTCCTCCTACCACCAACCAACCACCAACCAACCATCAACCAACAAACCAACCAACACCAACCAACCAACCAACCTCCACCAACCACCAACCAACCACCAACCACAACAACCAACCAACCACCAAACAACCAACCACAACAACCAACCAACCAACACCAACCAAACAAACAACCAACCACCAACCAACCAAACAACCTCCACCAACCAACACAAACCCAAACCACCCACAAACCCACCAACCAACAAACCATCAAACCCACAAAACAAACACCACAGCTTCGGCAAAACCCGCCACGACGAAGCCTCCTGCATGGCTCCTTTACTGCAGTGCTGCATGCTGCGCCAGTCCACGCTGCAGCGGCTGGTGCGGCTGTACGCGGGGCCCGTCCCTCTCAGCGGGGTGCTGCGGCAGTCGCTGACCAGGGACCAGGTGTGGCCCGTGCTGACGGACGCTCACTTACAGGCGCTGGACAGGCGGCTGCTGAAGGTCCTGCAAACCGTTCGGCAGTGCGCTGTAAG
>CM054134.1:78858032-78870532 GCA_028751875.1 Rapana venosa | reverse complement strand
GAAAGAACTGCTAACTTTTTTTTAAAATCTTTTGGGGTTTGGAAAGGGGGGAGGGGAACAGGAAAGGGCCAAGAGGTAAAAATAAAAAGAAGAGGTAACAAGAAGAAAAGAACAAACGGCAAAAAACAAAGAGAAGGGTAAAAGGGGAATTCCTGGCTCGGGAATTTCCCGAAGTGGGGGAGGGGGAGGGTATTTATACCACAACCCCCCAGGCGCCCCACGGGGGGGAAGGGGGGGGGAAGGATGTATCTAGCTAAATAACGGTTTCTTTTAAAGATCTAAAATAGTGGAGTGTTGTTGTGTTTCTTTTTTCAAAACCAATAAACTTTAAAAACTGAGCTTGAATTATTAAAAAATGGAGTGCCGTTTTCAAAGTTGGGATCAAAATTCAGGGCACCCCCCTTTACAACATTCTTCAAAAAAAATAAAGTTATTTTCCAAACAAATGCAACGTAACACAAAACAACACAATACGTGCAATAAAATACAATACAGCTCCCTACCAACCCAACCCCTATCAAAACCTCACCAGAGCAACCAGACAAACCAAACCAACCCCTAACAACCCCCACAAACACCACGCCAGACCATATTAAGTCCCCGACCAACAAACCACACACATAGCATACCACACCAACAACAAAATCCGCCACACCATAAAACATACCCTACCCTACCATACCATCGCTACCAAAATACCTACGCACCAACCAATATGCCACACTATTGTACCATACCATACCCTACCATACCAAACCTTTTCCAACCGACATTATCCATACCACATCATACCATACCAACCAATCATATTATACCAAACCATACCATACCCCCACCATACCATCCCATAACCCTACCCTACATGCCTAAAACCCCACCAAAAACCCTACCATAACATACCCTACCATACCATAATAAACCCCACCTACCATGCCAACCATACCAACCATACAATACCATAACCTACCATACCATACCATACCAACCCTACCCAAACCCTACCCTACATAAAATACCTACCATACCATAGCATACCAAAAAATTACCATACCATACCCTACCTAAACCCTACCATTAAAACCACCATACCAACCCTAAAATACCCTACCCTACCCACCATAAACCCTAAAAACCATACCCTACCATTCCATACCACACCAAACCTACCCTACCATACATACCCACTACCCTCCATACCATACCATTCCATACCTACCCACCATACCAAACCTACCATACCACACAATACCCTACCAAAAACCACACCATACCAACCCTACCCCCATACCCAAAAAAAAACCCTACCATACCAACCACACCAACCAAACCTCCTACCATACCCAACATACCATACCATACCATACCAACCATACCAACCATACCATACCCTACCATACCCATCATACCAAACCATACCCCCCCCCCACCCTACCACACCACATCATACCATACCATACCATACCCTACCATACCCACTACACCACATCATACCAACCATACCAACCCTACCATACCCTACCACACCACATCATACCATACCCTACCATACCCTACCACACTACATCATACCATACCATACCCTACCATACCCTACCACACCACATCATACCATACCATACCCTACCATACCCTACCATACCCTACCATACCATACCATACCATACCACACCTACCACACCATACCACACCATACCACACCATACCACATCATACCATACCAAACGATAATTATTTCAACACACCATGAAGTGTGGGAGGGGTTTTTTCTAACTTTTTTGACGACCATAAAAAGCCCATAAAAACTGGAAAAAGAAGAAGAAGAAGAAGAACAAGAAGAGAAGGAGAAGAACAAGAACAAGAACAAGAACAAGAAGGCCAAGAAGTAGTAGTAGTAGTAGTAGTAGTAGTAGTAGTAGTAGTAGTAGTAGTAGTAGTAGTAGTAGTAGTAGTAGTAGTAGTAGTAGTAGTAGTAGTAAATAAAAAGATTAAAATTTAAAAGATTCTGTTGTAAAGGTTATCTGAAGAACAAAAAAAAACTATGGTCCTAAACGGTTGGTTAGCTGAATTTTTTTTCATCTTTCAATTCACTCGTTTTTTTGGTTTTGCAACATGAAGAGTTTGAAAATCTGAGATTTAAACTTTTTATCAGGTGACGGTCCCGATATGGCCTCTGTGGTCGGCGGAGCGACTGACAACAAGATTGGATTGGATTGGATTGGATTGGATTGCAACAGGAAGAATCCAAACGTGCAAAACTGTGCAAACAAACAGCAAATAGGTCTACGCAGGCTGGTGCAGAGTTTAAAAAGAAAAAAATCAATGTGTACACACAAACCGCTATTGTCTAGAGTATATACGACGGACAAACTTACATACATACATTTACATCGCTGTATTATATACACAGCACTTACGCCGCACCCACGCACACACAGACTTCACGCACGCAGGCACACGCGCACATGCACACACATACACACACGCACGCATGCACACACGCACGCACTCATGCACACGCAAACACACCACACACACATATGCACGCACACATATGCATACACACAAGCACTCACGCACACACACGCACTCACACACACACACAAACAAGCAACACAAAAAAAGCAAATGCATTGCTTATTCAATCTACCATCTGGAAATAAAAAATTGACTTGACTTCACACACACACACACACACACACACACACACACACCGCACACGCGCGCGCACACGCAAACTGAGAGCTACACATACAAAGAAAAGAATAAGAGTGCATATAATAATATATGCAGCAAAGTACAAGATTTGAGACATACTCCTTTTCATGTTGTTGTTTTTCTTAATACTAATAATAGGGATGGTGAGGAGAAGGAAGGGGAAGAAGGAGGAGGAGGGAGGAGGTGAGGGGGTACAAAACATAGGCATTATTTTTAAAGTTTATTCAGGGTCACGGGAATTTGGATTTGGATTTCAAATGTTTTCCTAAGTTTTGTGTGCGTGTGTGCATGGTATATTTCCTTGAACACATTTTTGTGTGAGAGAGAGATTCTCTGTGTGTGAGAGAGAGGGCCGGGGGGGGGGGGGGGGAGGAATATGTGAGCGTGCTTGTTTTGATCAACATGGTTAGTGCACAATCTCACGGTATGTGTATGTTTGTGTACGTACAGTGCATAACTTACAAGAAAGTATGTGTTGCTTACATCTCTGTGTGTGCGTGCGTATGCGTATGCGTGCACGTGCGCGTGCTTCTACATTAGTAGTGCACATGCACTCAAAAATAAACATGCGCTTTGTGTATGAATCTGTACGAAACTGGTGAAAACGGGCAAAGAAAAAGTAGTTCTGTTGTGGAAATTATTTAAGAATGACGTCAAACTGATCGAAGTGGAGACAAACAGTATGTGTGTAATGATGATTTATTATTATTATTATTGCAAATATCTATCTATATTATGTGGGCTGATATGTTGTGCATACAGGGCTGATGGAAGGAGATCACTGGGTCATATTTTTTTGATGTATTAAATTTCATAATGCTTGACAGTGTGATGAAAAGTGATTAAAATAATAATGATAATAATAATAAAATACAGAAAGAACTACAACTGTGCAGAGAGAGGAACAAAATAAAGGAAACAAAAATTCATGATTGCGTTTTCAAAATCTCTTCTTGTTTTTGACTTGAAAATGTGTGCACGTACTTACATCTACATACACGTAGACACATATCATGTGTACATACTCGAGACGACTACTACTACTACTACTTCTACTACTACTACTGCTGCTGCTGCTGCTGCTGCTACTACTACTACTACCTACTACTTTCTACTACTACTACTGCTGCTGCTGCTGCTGCTGCTGCTACTACTACTACTACTACTACTACTACTACTACTACTACTACTACTAGATGACGACAACTACGGGGGACGGGATAGCCTAGTGGTTAGAACATTGCGCTCGCAATCTGACGACCCGAGTTCGATTCCCGTTCAAGGGGATATTTCTCCCTGGAGTTAACATCAGTGCCGACTCCACTCTCCCTAGAAGTCCTTCGGATGAGACTATAAACCGAGGCCCCATGTGCCAACGCACGCAGAACATCTTGCGCACACGTTAAATCCTAGGCCATTGTGTGCCGGTGGGAACAGATGACAGAATTTACAAAACCGCATACACTCGGGGACTGGATGTGAAAAAAGCACATAAGTGCTTATTCCATTATCCTCGATATAACAGAATAAAATAATTAAATAAAAAATACTGCTACTACTTCGACTACGACTACTACTACTACAACTACTACGACTACTACTACTACAACTACTACTACTACTACAACTGCTGCTGCTGCTGCTGCTGCTGCTGCTGCTGCTGCTGCTGCTGCTGCTGCTGCTGCTGCTGCTGCTGCTGCTGCTGCTGCTGCTACATGTACGCAGATATATATAATGTGTACATACTCTACACTACTATTATTACTACTGCTGCTGCTGCTGCTGCTGCTGCTGCTGCTGCTGCTGCTGCTGCTGCTGCTGCTGCTGCTGCTGCTGCTACTACTACTACTACTTCTAATTGTACTTCGACTGCTGCTGCTGCTGCTGTTGTTACTGCTGCTGCTACTACTATTTCTTCTTCTGCTTCTTCTTCTTCTTCTTCTTCTTCTGCTTCTGCTTCTGCTTCTGCTTCTTCTTCTTCTACAACATACTACTACTATACTAACTACTACTACTACTACTACTACTACTACTACCACACACACACACACACACACACACACACACACACACACCACGCACGCACGCACGCACGCACGCACGCACGACACAATGATTTTAAAAAATGAGTAGTATATAAATACATGCGCGTGCGTGCGTGCGTGCATGCAAAAGTGATTTTTTTTAATTCCATCACAGGCAAACGGGGAACCAGGCTAGCAGACGGACAAAACAAGAGAAAAGATGGTATCAGGTTGATGGATTATGACGGCATTACCCCTGGATTCCTACAGAGAAATGGACTATAACACTACACGAAACAAGACATCATGCTATCTTCTTCTCTCGTTCCCTTTACACCGTCAGATGTGTCTGGCGAAAATAATGGCATACAATGTTCTTTCCAGCTCCTCTCGTGGGCTGTACAGCTCGGTTTGCAGGGTTATCTCCGTCGGCCACACACAATCTTCCTCAGGTCGCTGTATAGCGTGCATCTTTGAAGGATGTGCTTGGCAGTCTGGTTTTCTTTACCACAGGGGAGAAAGAAACATAAGGTTATAAAATACATTTCAATATATAATTCCAAGTAACAAAACCAACATTCCCTTCAGACATCTCAGCCTCCTTCTCGCAGTCTTTAAATCGGAAATCTGTGCTGGGACGTAAACACGAACAATAACAACATAATAACAGCAATAAAAACGGTATTAACACTGCCCACACTGAAACCTGAATGGAAAAAACATTTTGAAAATAAATTGATAAATAAATAAATAAATAAATAAATAAGCAGGACAAGGTTCCTCCCTTCACTAGTTTCTTCCATTTTATTGTAATTCATGTGAAACATACACACATTGACAGTGGATCTAAAACCTAAGCTATGGAAACAAGATATTGTCACAAGATGCTAAACGTCAGACACACTGAATACAATACTACCAGCAAACAAGTCCGCCAAACCATCAACCAGTACGTATAGCCATCAATAAAAAAAAAATAATAATCACCTGACATCGGTGAAGAAAAAAAAGCTACGTTGGTGTGGCCACGGAGCAAGATCCAACGGCCGTAGTCGAACATCTCAAGTCTCCCGGGGACAGTGTTTAATTAATTCATTCATTCATTTATTTATCTATTCTATTATTTCGAGGAGAATGGAATAAGCACTCATGTGCTTTGTTTTACATCCAGTTCCCGTGTGCATGCAGTTTCGTCAATTTTGACATTCATTCCCACCGGCACACAATAGCCTACTCATCCAAAAAGTGGAACGGGTTTTAACGTGTGCGCAAGATGTTCTGCGTACGTTTGCACACGGGACATCGGTTTATAGTCTCATCCGAAGGACTTTGGGGGGGGAAGGGGGGGGTTGGAGTTGGCACTGATGTTAACTCCAGAGGAAAAAATCCTCTTGAACGAGATTCGAACCCGGGTCAGGAGATCACGAGTGCAGCAGTGTGCATCACTCTAACCACCAGGCTATCCCGTCCCTGTTTGATGGAGGGAAACAGTACCTCAACTGTCTCTATGGCCGCTGTCGTCGAAAGGAGCTTCACGCAATGCCACCAGGGTTCGCCATCTTTCTCTGTCTCTGCTTGAGTTCTACCATCTCCTGCAACCCTCCTCCCAGACCACTGATCTCAGAGATGTTGGCAATGGAAGATGGCGGTCTGCCTCTTTCCCTTCTGCCCTCAACCTTAGCTTGGAGAACAGACAGAAGAGAGCGGGTGTCGTGACTGCAACATTTCAGAAGATACAGGGGTACCATTTGCAGAGACTCGGGTTATGGCACAAAACCTAAAATAACGGAGGAACCAGTTGTGGAAGAGGAGGTAATGAAAATCGATATTCAGGAAGAAGGGAGATAAAAAGCAAGTAGGTTAGTTAAAACATTTCACGGTTATCCCCCTTCCAACTGCTGCTTCTCTTCTTTCGTTCATCTGGTTCTTGTGCCCCCCCCCCCCCCCCCCCCCCCCCTCTCCTTGAGCACGTCGTTGCAGTCATCCTCTTCAGCTCTGTGTGTGTTGGTGTGTGTGTGTGTGTGTGTGTGTGTGTGTGTGTGTGTGTGTGTGTGTGTGTGTGTGTGTCTGTGTGTGTGTGTGTGTCTGTGTTCTGTGTGTGTGTCTGTGTGTGTGTCTGTGTGTGTGTGTGTCTGTGTGTTTGTGTGTGTCTGTGTGTCTGTGTGTCTGTGTGTGTGTGTCTGTGTGTCTGTGTGTGTGTGTCTGTGTGGCGTGCGTGCGTGCGTGCGTGCGTGTGTGTGTGTGTGTGTGTTTGTAGATTTAAGGAGACAGACGACAGAGACAGACACAAAAAGATAGACCACACTGTTAAATCAACATTGAAGTAGCGAAAAGAATGAACGTGCCCATGAGGAGTTGTGAAGAGGGTTTGCATGGACAGGGGAAAAACAGTGATGGTGGATCAGAGGTCTGCAGTGGATCAAAGGTCTACAGTGGATCAGAGGATCAGTGGTTTACAGAGGATCAGTGGTTTACAGAGGATCAGTGGTTTACAGAGGATCAGTGGTCTACAGTGGATCAGTGGTCTACAGAGGATCAGAGGATCAGTGGTCTACAGAGGATCAGTGGTCTACAGAGGATCAGTGGTCTACAGAGGATCAGTGGTCTACAGAGGATCAGTGGTCTACAGTGGATCAGTGGTCTACAGAGGATCAGAGGATCAGTGGTCTACAGAGGATCAGTGGTCTACAGAGGATCAGTGGTCTACAGAGGATCAGTGGTCTACAGTGGATCAGTGGTCTACAGAGGATCAGAGGATCAGTGGTCTACAGTGGATCAGAGGATCAGTGGTCTACAGTGGACCAGTGGTCTACAGAGGATCAGTGGTCTACAGAGGATCAGTGGTCTACAGAGGATCAGTGGTCTACAGTGGTCTACAGAGGATCAGTGGTCTACAGAGGATCAGTGGTCTACAGAGGATCAGTGGTCTACAGAGGATCAGAGGATCAGTGGTCTACAGTGGATCAGGGGATCGGTGGTCTACAGTGGATCAGTGGTCTACAGTGGATGGGTGGTAGGATCACAACCAAAACACAAAAACACAACATCACAGGTGTCCTGTGGTGGACATCATCCCCGACGTCGAAATGACTTGGGTCTGGAATGACCTCCCTCTCCCCCTTCACCAACAGCCTACCTACCACACTTTTAAAATCCGGCCTCAAGACATATCTGTTCCAAACCTAAGACTTTCCCCTCCTGTTTCATCTCATATAATTATCTGTCCCTGCCTTCAACAGTCGAAATCCCCATCACCCTTGCCAAAGGGTATAACCTTTATATGTGTGGGTGTGTGGGTGTATTTATTTTGATATTTTTTTATTATTCTTTTATATCGACGATAATGGAATAAGCATGTGTGTGCGTAATTGTGTGTGTGTGCGTGTATGAACATTTGAATTTGTTAACACTGTTAATTCTTATTGGTTGTATGTGTAAACTATATGTTGAATGCAAGCGCTTGGATTAGTTTTTTACAAAATATAGGGATATACACATTCCATTTATTATCATTATTATTAATGCGGCTACCTTAGTGGTAGTCAAAAACGGTCGCATACGTAAAAAAAATCACACCATTGGTGAACCCTGGACTTTTAGCTCAGGAACCAAAACAAGGGGGGGGGGGGAACAAAGCAGTAGTGGGGAGGGGGAGAGGGGGAGGTATTCAAGTGGTCTAGAAAGGGGGGAGGAGGGGGTGAGTGGACAATGATTATTGCAGATGGTAAAGGTAAGGTAAAGGAGTCCCATAACCTATAAGGTCGTAGGGGAGCGAGGCGTCAGAGACCTCACTTCTCTAGGGCCAGCATATTGAGGGCGGCGCCCATCTCCTCTCCCTCGCTGCTTTACCTTCCCTGACCCTAAAGAGGGCAGGTAGCCATTTACAGCTGGGTGAACTGGGGGAACTGTACTGAAGCCAAGGCGCGCAAACAGTCACCCATCCAAGAGGTAACCACGCTCGACGCTGCTTAACAGATGACCTCACACTAATCTTGACTTCACCAGGATTGAACATACTCCTTTCAAGTTGAGATTCAGGGAGGGGGGGGGGGGGGGGGGGGAAGGAGGTGGTTAAAACAGCCTTTAATTCTTATGATCCCATGTAGGGCCCCTCACTATGGCAGGCTGTCAGGATGAGGAGGGGGAGGGAGAAGTGGGGTCGCCGTCGCAGACTTGCAAATTGCGACTCGATATCACAATGCTTTATGCGCCAACGCTGGGGGGAGGGGCGTTGTTAGTGTTGTGTGTGTGTGTGTGTGTGTGTGTGTGTGTGTGTGTGTGTGTGTGTGTGTGTGTGTGTGTGTGTTAGTGTGTGTGTAAGTGTGAGTGTGTGTGTGTGTGTCTGTGTGTGTGTGAGACAGGCAACACGCACGTGCTCTACAAGAGGACAAAAGAAAAGGACATTAGCTGCTAAGTGTAAAAGGACAGTCGTGATTCGGTGAGTGTGGTTAGATGTGACATGCTTTCCTCCGGGAAAGGTCATTGGGGCAAGGCCACGGGCACTGGGGAAAAGCCAGGGATTGGGGGGTGGGGGGAGGGGAGTAGAAAGGGGACAGGGTATCGGAGAAGGGGGTTGGGGGGCGGAGGAGGAGGGGGAGGTGGAGGTAGAGGGAAGGTAAGGGAGGAAGGGGTTGTATTCCAAATAACTGGTAGTCTTGATGGGTGCTGTGATAGTCTGTTAGTGTGTGTGTGTGTGTGTGTGTGTGTGTGTGTGTGTGTGTGTGTGTGTGTGTGTGTGTGTGTGTAGGGTGAGGAGGGGGGAGGTGTGTGTCTGTATGTGTGTGTGTGAGAGAGAGAGAGAGAGAGAGAGTGTGTGTGTGTGTGTGTGTTGTGTGTGTGTGTGTGTGTGTGTGGTGTGTGTGTGTGTGTGTGTGTGTGTGTGTGTGTGTGTGTGTGTGTGTGTGTGTGTGTGCACTAGCGCGCGCGAGCATGCGTACGTACGTGCGTGCGTGCGTGCGTGTGCTGTGACATCTTCAGTAGGCCAGAGAACAGTCCTTTGTTTTCCTTAAAATTTCATTGACCTCTTAAAAAGAATTTTTTTTTCAAACACTTTACTTTCATCCTTGAGTTTTCTCTGGTGAAAATCATCCGAATTCGAAATGTATAAAACTTGTCCGACGGAATTACCTGCCCTTGCTTCAAAGCAGCCGGAATGATGCCATCCCCCCCGCCCCCCCCCCCCCCCCCAAAAAAAAAAAAATTCGCATTCAATTATCTTTAATGAATCTGTGAGAGGCCGTGATCATAAAGAGGAAGGCGTTAAAACTGCTTCTGTGCGCTTCTTGATCGCCACTGTGGGCCTATGTCATGGGAATTTGAAATAGCCTACAGTCTTCTTCAGGATAGGAGGAGGGTGGTGCAGGTGGGGTATGGCTGAAATGGTATGAAGGAAGTAGAACACGTTCTCTTTTTCTGCCTGTCTGTGTGTCTCTATTTTTGTACGTACCTCTGTTTCTGTTCTCTGTCCCTTCCATCTTTTCTCTCTCTCTCTCTCTCTCTCTCTCTCTCTCTCTCTCTCTCTCTCTCTCTCTCTCTCTCTCTCTCTCTCTCTCTCTCTCTCTCTCTCTCTCTCTCTCTCTCTCTCTCTCTCTCCTCTCTCCCTCCTTCCCTCTCCTTCAAAAAGTTTTCTTTGACTAGCCTAAGGGCCGGATGTTAAAAAAAGAAAAAAAAAAAAAATAATAATAATAATAATAATAATAATAATAATTATAATAATAAATGGAATTTATATAGCGCTATATCTTGTAAAAAAAACAACAACAAATCAAAGCGCTTGCATCCATTCCACTCCTACACATGCAACCAACAATGATTAATAGTTTAAAAAGTTCAAATACACACAAACACACGCGCGCACACGCGCGCACGCACGCACGCACCCCCACACACACACACACACACACACACACACATATATATATATAGATAGATATATATATATATATATAGATAGATATAGATATATATATAGATAGATAGATATATATATATATATATATAAGGCAATATATGTGTGTGCTTACTCTTTTCCCTCGATAAAAAGTTTAAAGTTTCAAGAATTTTAAAGTTTTAACTCACTCTCTCTCTCTCTCTCTCTCTCTCTCCCCTCTCTCTATCTCTCTCACACACCACACACACACACAACACACACACACACACTCCTCTCTCTCTCTCTCTCTCTCTCTCTCTCTCTCTCTCTCTCTCTCTCTCGAGTGGCTTCCCTTGCTTGGCTGCCAGCAAGACGCTTTCTCTCCAGCTGTGTGTGAGTTTTTGTGGTTTTCAAGTTGTTTGAATTCAAAATGCCAGTGTATGGACTGCCAGCAACACTAGAATGCATGTTGAATGCAGCACTGCATGAACACACGCTGTCTTCGTTTAAGGTGGAAGGGAGAGGACATCAAACTGTTGTCATCCTTCGTTTGACAGGTAATATTACCGACCATTCCCCTGTCACACCAGTTCAACATACGACATATAGGAAAAAATGCCCATCTCAGATGAACAGGGACAGAAGAAGAGCGGAAGCTTACAGAACAAATAAAGAAAGATCAAATAATGAACAGGCTTCGTTCCCTTCTCCTCTGTTTTTACCCATCCCACCTAGCTTATATTACGATACTGCCAGCCACTGTGATAGCAACGCTCCTATCAATGTGTTTGAGTGTGGTGAACATTACCCTCCCTCTTCAAGCAGTTGTCAGAATGAAACCTGTATCGATATGAAAGAACATGATATAGACAGACAAAGAGTGACAATTTCATGCAGTAATGATGTGAGAGAAATGACAGATTATGTCTATACTTGTGAAAATGAAGTGAAAGACAGAGTCTGTGATGAAGGGAATGGGTGTAAGGGGGAAATGAATGTGCAAAGAATGAGACTGAAGAAGAGCGTGCAGAAAATAAGAGTGAGGAAGACCGTGCAGTGAATGAGAGCGAGGAAGAGTGTGAAGAGAATGAGACTGAGGAAGAAAGTGGGGAGTGTGCTGAACATGTGCACAATAGCAGTGAAATGCGAGACAGTGATGATAGTGTTCCCGTCAGTGATGTCTGGGAATATTTACAAGAATTTACAAAAAATGTAGACAATACTAGGTCCATGCTGCAAGAACTGAAACAATGCATGGCTGATGGAGCCGCTGCTGTACCAAAAAGAAAGCTTTCTACAGATGTGCCTTGATGACTGTGTGAAAGACTTCTACACAAACTTAACGACACTGTGATTGGAATATCCAACAGTATTTATAGACAATAACAATATTCTGCTATAATATAAAAGCCATGGTTTGGAATTCATGCCATGTGGACCATTTTGGGTTTGATTAATCATGTTAATTATATATGTGTGTTGTGCCCAGTCCTCTCCCCACTGTCCCCATGTGAATGGGCATAATTGCCTAACACATTAAACCTTTGTCATTGTCATTGTCATTGTCATTGTCTCTTCTCTCTCTTCTCTCTCTTTTCTCTCTCTCTCTCTCTCTCTCTCTCTCTCTCTCTCTCTCTCTCTATTGTTATTGCTGTTAGTTGTTACTTTGTTTTTTTTGTTGTTGATTTGTTTGGGTTTTTTGTTTGTTTGTTTTTTGTTTTGGTGTATGTATGTGTTGTGTGTGTGGAGGGGGGAACGGGTGGGTTTTTTTTTTTTGTTTATTTAATGGGGTTTTTTTCTCATTTGTTGTTTTGTGTTGTTGTTTTTTTCCTGTTTTTTGTTTGTTTATTTGTTTGGGAGGGGTGGTTTTGTCTGGTTTTTTGTTGTTGTTG
>CM054134.1:78838032-78843032 GCA_028751875.1 Rapana venosa | reverse complement strand
ATAATAATAATAATAATAATAATTATAATAATAATAATAAATAATGTATGGAATTTATATAGCGCTGAATGTTGTAAAGCAACAAATCAAAGCGCTCAGATGACTTATTTTTTGCGTGTGTATGCGGTTTTTAAAATTTTGTCATCTGTTCCCACCGGCACACAATGGCCTACTCTTTCGAACAGCGGAACAGGATTTAACGTGTGCGCAAGATGTTCTGCATGCGTTCGCACACGGGGCCTCGGTTTATAGTCTCATCCGAAGGACTTTGACATTCAGTTCGATTTTTTTGTCAAACTGGGAAGAAAGGGCGAGGCTGGGAATCGAACCCAGAACCTCACGGTTTACTTGTTGGCAGGCAAACGTCTTAACCATCCTGCCACCTTCCTTCACTTGTTCGGATGAGACTATAAACTGAGGCTTCCTGTGCGAACGCACGCAGAACATCTTGCGCACAAATTAAAGCCCATTCTGCAACTTATTAGGAAGAGTTGGCCGGCCATTCTTGCCGACAAGAAAGGATGACCATAAAAAAAAATTACATATTCAAAGAAATCATGCATGCACACTAGTGTCGAAGCTTACACATTCCCAAAGTTGGAATGTGGATACCTGAATGATGGGGGGGGGAAGGGGGGGGGGGGGGAGGACGGTCCTATACGCAAAAATTTCTCCCTTGGTGAACATTGGAACTCTAGCCGAGGAACGGGGAGGGTGGGGGGGGGGGACAACAACCAAAGAAAAAAACCTGGGTAAATTGTTGTTTTCGTTGACTGTTTGATTCCCCAAAAAGTTGGGGGGTCAAATTTACAGAATGACAGAGAAGAGATTTTTTTTTTTGGGAGATCCAGATCATGGCACTAAACCGAAAAAAAGGAGGGATTTTAAAAAAATGTTTTTGGGTTTACAGCTAAGGGGCACCGGGGGTCGGGGTTTTAAAGGCGGTAAAATCGTGATCCAGAGGTCGCGGGTCGTTTCCCCGCTCCGCTGGGTTGTTGTTTCCTTGGGAAAGACACTTTATTTCCTATTTTCCTCACTCCCCCCAGGGGTACAAGTGGGTCCCCGTTGCTGGGGAAGTATTTTGGGACAACTAGCGTCCTGCCCAAGGGGTGGTAAAAAACCCACCAGTTCGCTTAACGCTACAAAAAAACGGGATAAGCTTCGGCTCTATGGGCCTTCGGCCCCGAAAAAAAATTTATTTTTTTTTCCCTTTTTGGGTACAGAAACCCAATGACTGTCAGAGAAAGAAAAAAAAATTTTAAAAAATTTTTAAAAAGACTGTCAGAGTTTAAAGGGGAAAACAGGAGGAGGGGTATCAGCATTATTCTGAAATCTCAGAGGTTTGTGGCTAAATTAGGAATATTTTAGTGTGTCTTTTTACACCGCAACGAAATAGATCTGTAACAAAATCTTTCATCTTGAACTGTTTTTTTGTATTGTTTTGGTTTTTTTAATTTCATACAATATAAGATGTAGTTTCTTATTTAGAATCTCAGATTTATTCCAACTTTTTTGCATTTCTCGAATTATTTCAACAGATGATATTTTTGTCAAACAATTGGGCCTATTATCAACCCACGCAGAAGTAATTTCATTTCAACTTCCTCCATTGTTTATTTTGATTTTTTTGGGCGCAGGAAGAAAAACGTCTTTTTGGGTTCATTCATTTACTTTTCTTTTTTTAATTTAAAATCCAGCTTTTTGCCCCTGGGGAAAGTTTTTAAATTGACGGGAATATATGTAATTTTTCCCCCCACCTGAACGGAAAAATTCCCAAAGCTTTTCTGTCTTTGGGGGGTCCCGATTTGTGACTTTTTTTTCCGTTAAAGGAGTTTTTTTGGGTATGGTTGGTTGATACAGCTTGTTTTTTGAGAATCTTTGACTTTGGGGATGCTGAAGGAAAAAAAAAAATCGAAAATATCTAGAAATTTTTTTGTGGCTGACCTTTCCCTGCGTTTTTTGTCGGGAAAAGGGGGGGTAGGGGTGGTGGTGGTGAGGGGGGGGGGCAAAGAAAAAAAGATTTAGGTGGGAGAGGGTTTTTTTTAAAGGGGGGGGGGGTGGAGGGGGTTTGAGGGGGGGAAAAGGGGGGGGGGAAGAGAGAGATGGGGGAGAAGAGAGCGCAGAGAAACGAGAAAGGGGGAAGGACAGATGACAGAAAACCCAAAAAGGGGAGGGCACAGAGACAAAGAGGAGAGAAAAAACACACACACACACACACCCCACCAAAAAAAACACACCACACACACACACCACACCACACACAAACACACAGGGAGGGCAAAAAAGCAGGAGGGCAAACAGAGAAGACAGAAGAGGAGAGGGCAAAATTACTTAACGCCAAAAAAAGAGACAACAGACAGAGGGACATAAAGTTTCTTAACGCCAAAAAAGAGACAGACAGACAGAAAGGGAGACATAACGTTACTTAACGCCCCCCAAAAAGGGCAGAAGGCAGAGGCGAATAAATTTTTTTTAAAGCCAACCCAAAAAGCAGACCCGCAAGGGGGAGGACATAACGTTTCTTAAAGCCAAAAAAGAGACAGAAAAGACAGGGGGCGAATAAAGTTACTTAACGCCAAAAGTGCAACAGATAAACAGGGGAGTCCCGACAGACAGGGCAGAGGCAGCCAGCGGTAGACTAAGGGTTTTTAACACCAAAAGAGAGGACAGACAGACAGACGGAAAAAAAACAAACAGCTAGGGGCAGACAGAAAGACAGAAAACAGCCAGGGCCCGACATAAAGTTACTTACACAAAAACAGACAGGCAGGGCGGGCAGAGGCAGAGAGTTAAAATTTTTAAAAGCCAACAGAGAGAGGAGGAAAAGACGGGCAGACAGAAGACAGGGCAGCCGACCCGCGGGGACATTTGTTTTTTTGACGCCAATGAAGACAGACAGGGCAGAAGCAGGGACATTTTAAAATTTTTAAAGCCCAAAAGAGAGAGACAGACGACAGGGCAGACAGACAGACAGACAGAAGCAGAGAATAAAATTTCTTAAAAGCCCAAAACAGAGAGAGAGAGGGGGGTTGGGTTTTTTGGTTGGGGGTAGTTGGAGTAGGAGGAGGTTGTTTTTTTTTTTCTTTTTTATAGAGGATAAGAAGACCCGAAAAGACAGGGCAGGGCAGACAGACAGACAGACATGAGAAGGGCAAAAAGAAAAGGGCATAAAAGTTACTTAACGCCCCCAAAAGAGAGAGACCCCACAAACACACGCAGGGAGACAGAGACGCAGGAAAGAAGAGGCACAGGGCACAGTAAGTTTCTTAACCCGACATCATAAAGTCAATGCAGGCCTTTTCCCGTCGGGCCCTTTGGGGGCTGCATGGGTTTGGGCTGTCCCTCACGCGATGCACAGACTTTGGCCTTGGCACTTTTTAGCCCTCGGGCTCTAATCAACAAACCTTCCCCCCCGCAGGAGTGTTCGTGGGGTTTTTATTGGGCTTTGGTTTTTTTTTTTTTTTGCGCTTTTTCAAAAAAAAATACCTCTCTCTTTTAGAAAATTTGGCTCGGCCTTTTAAGGTGGGGGGTTCGATTCCCCCAGGCTAATTTATTTAAAAAGAAGAAGGAGGAGGAGGAGGAGGAGGGGGAGAAGAAAGGGGGAGGAGGAGAAGAAGAAGAAAAAGAAGATGGTGATGGGTGGGAAAATGATGAAGATGATGATTGGGTGATGATGATGTGGAAAGATGATGTGATGATGTGATGATGATGATGATGATGAAAACAACGTTTAATTTTCTTTTTCCAAATGTTTGGGAAATTTTTAAATGTTTTGGGGTCCTTGTGTGTGTGTCTGTGTCTGTGTGTGTCCTGTTTTGTGTCTGTTCTGTGTTCTATTTTTTTTCTTTTATTCTTAATTTCTTTATTCTTTGTGTGTTTGTGTGTGTAGGGGCTTTTTTTGTGCATGTGTTGTTTTTTTTTTGGTTTTTGGTTGGGTTTTTTTTTTTGGTTTGTTTTTTGTTGTTGTTGGGTTTTTTGGGGGGGGCTATTATATAAAAGATTTACTATCTTGCTTTGTCCCCAACCTTTTAACTGTCCCCTATGAACGCGTTAACAATAGCAAATTACAGGAGGAATAACACAAAGAGTTTTTTTTACTTCAGGTTAGTCCTAATCTTAGAAGATAAAATAGACAGACACACAAGAAAATTTTCTGTCGGGCACTGCTTACCTGTACCAAAACCCCCCCCGCTGTTCCCTTTTCCTTTTGCCCTTGACAAATCCCCGCTTCCCTACTCCCCCCTTTCCAAAAAAAACTACAGTTTGGCCCACGCTCTTTCTCTGTTTCTGGGCCGTCCACCTGGAATGGGCCCCCCTCTATCCCTTCCCCCGAAAGCCTACATTTTTACGCTTTGAAAACCCGCCTTTTAAAAAACACTTATTTTCCCAATTTAGGGCTTCCCCCCATGTCTTCTATTTTTTTTAAAAAGCATTTTCATTTCCACCACCCCACCCAAAACTGTTTGTGTGTGGCGGGCGCCATGGCGGGGGGGTGTTTTTTTGGGTTGTGTGGTGCGTGTGTATGGCACAAAATTTTTAAACATGCTAAATTTTGAGGAAGGTTGCAATTTTGTGTTTAAAAGATTTGGGTTTCAAACGCTTCGATTTGTTTGCTTTACCAAAATTCAGGCCCATATAAAAACCATACATTTTATTTTTTTATTATTATTATTATTATTATTATTATTACAAGAAAAAGCAATCAGTCATATAGACAGACCCAAGATTATGTTAAAATTTTTAAAAAAAAATTTTTAAAAAACCCAAAATCTTTGTTGAGACCCGAAAGCAAAACGAATATCCCTAACTTTCTTTGGAAAAAAACTTTTAATCTTTTTAAATTTTTCCCCCTTTTTCATGCTAATTGGGGACAATAGGCATTGCCCGTTTGGAAAACCTTTGTTTTTTTGAGATTTTCAGTCTGTTTCATTGGCCCAAACCCCCCCCCGCACCCCCCCCCCCCCCCCCCTCCCCTTCCCCCCCCCCCCTTTCTTTTCCCC
>CM054134.1:78818032-78833032 GCA_028751875.1 Rapana venosa | reverse complement strand
TATTTCTGAAACCCACAATATAACGCTGACATGAAACCAGCATCTTCAGCATCAGCATAGGCAGGCCTTGACCAAGACCATCATGGTCAGGGAGACACTAGGGCCCGACCGAGGTGACAGCCCCGATATGACCAGTGTGGCCCATGGGGCTATACACAGCATGACTGGATTGGGTTGGAGACAGGACAGACACCTTGGTCGACAATATTTTTTGATAGCTCAGTGGTCGGAGCACTCGCTTTCCCCCAGCCAAGTTAAGCAGCGTCGAGCGTGGTTACCAGTTGGATGGGTGACCGTTTGCGCGCCTTGGCATCAGTACAGTTCCACCAGTTCACCCAGCTGTAAATGGGTACCTGCCCTCTTTAGGGTCAGGGAAGGTAAAGCAGCGAGGGAGAGGAGATGGGCGCCCCCCTAAATATGCTGGCCCTAGAAAAGTGAGGTCTCTAACGCCTCGCTCCCCTACGACCTTATAGGTTATGGGACTCCTTTACCTTTACCTTTTATCGAGGATAATGGAATAAGCGCTTATGTGCTTTTTTTTACATCTAGTCCCCGTGTGTATGTGGTTTTGTAAATTCTGTCATCTGTTCCCACCGGCACGCAATGGCCTACTCTTCCGAAAAGCATATTGGGGGATGAGATAGCCTGGTGGTTAGAGTGATGCGCATTGCGCTCGTGATCTGCTTGACCCGGGTTCGTATCTTTGTTCAAGAGGATTTTTCCTCTGGAGTTAACATCAGTGCTGATCCCACTCCCCCTAAAAGTCCTTCGGATGAGACTATAAACCGAGGTCCCGTGTGTGAACGCACCCAGAACATCTTGCGCACACGTTAAAACCCGTTCCGCTTTTCGGAAGAGTATTGTGTGCTTGTGGGAACGGATGACAAAATTGACAAAACTGCATACACACGGGGACTGGATTAAAACAAAAAAGCACAGGAGTGCTTATTCCATTATCTTCGAAACAAAAGAATAACAAATAAATAAATAAATAAATAAACAAATAGTATTCTCCAGGCTTGTCTGTCTCCAGCCCTTTGCAGTAACACGGCCATGTCAAGCTAGATCAGTCCAAGATGTAAATTCCAGGTGTATTGTTAACGTGCGTAAGTTAATTCTCAACTTGTGAATAAACACCGAAAGGATTAAAGCATTCTATGACAAATGTAGGCAAAATCTAGCCTATGATATTGTAAAAAAAAAAAAAAAGTCAAAATCCTTTCTTTTTTCCCCGCCTCCTCCCCAGTTCCTTATCTATTTGATTAGAGCTAGTGGTTTAAGTCACTTGAGATTAAAACATCAAACGTGTTCTCCATTCTGTCACCGTGTCTAAGAATAAAAGTAGGGGTAGGAACAGAACTTCTTCTTCTTAGTCGTCGTCGTCGAACGCTCAGAGGGCAACTACTGTTGTCTGTCACGTGAGCGAAAATTCATTGCGCTGCCGTTAAGCGCCTGACAAATCAGGCCCAGCGCATTCGACTTCGGCATAAGCGAGAATTGTTATTTTATAAGTCTTGGAGGGGAAGGGGGGGGGGGGGGCAGGGGAATGGACCAAGAAGGCAGAAAAAGCCAAGTCAAGTCAAAGTCATTTTAATCATCCTATGAAGAGCAATTACAATAATAATAATAATAATAATAATAATAATAATAATAATAATAATAATAATAATAATAATAATAATAATAATAATAATAATAATGATAATAATAATAATAATAATAATAATGTATGGAACTTATATAGCGCTGAATCTTGTAAAGCAACAAATCAAAGCGCTTTTTGGGGGAAATTTATGCGTGTGTATGCGGTTTTTTAAATTTTGTCATCTGTTCCCACCGGCACATAATGGCCTACTCTTTCGAGCAGCGGAACAGGATTTAACGTGTGCGCAAGATGTTCTGCATGCGTTTGCACACGAGGCCTCGGTTTATAGTCTCATCCGAAGGAACAGTACAAGCAGGGAGACGAAGAGGCAGACAGAGTAAAACGATGGGAAGACAACATCAGAGGAGTAGACTTGCCTTGAGTGGAACGATTTGCTCTGAGGACCGCGGGGAATGAAGGAAGCTTGGTTGCAAAATCTTTATTAGTGTCCCCACGGTCCACGGGATTACGGGATAGGTGAAGGTGTGATAGTATGTTTGTCGGGGGTCGTATTTGCATACTTTACCTAGATAGACCGACCCTACCTCCCTCCTACGTTAGACTACAGACAACAACGTGTGGAGTGAATCCAGCAAGCAGTTAACCCTGACAACCCGCAAATCAGTACCGACTTTATTACTGGGGTGCGGTTGCTGATGATGATGAGGAGGAGGAGGAGGAGGAGGAGGAATACGTGATGTCGGTCACAAACTAGGTACAGATCATTATTGCTGGAGGGAGTGTACTAGAGGAAACGAGACAGTCTTAGCCTACTACTGCGCTAAAAGACGCAGTAGGCTATAAATGAAATCCTGTGAGACATACAGCGCAGTACCCACTGTACTGACCATGGCCTGTGATGATCATTCACTTCTTCTTTCTGCCGTGATCCACAAGATGCTGGTTCAGGTTGTCTTGTTAAAGGGGACACCAAGCTGTTTATGAGCTTTTTGAGAAAATAAAAAGTCTGTGGTCATTCTTCGTCTAACGCTCAGGCAGCAACTATTGCTGTCTGTCATCTGAGTGAAAATACGTTGTGCTGCCGTTAAGTGCCTGACAAGTCAGGCCCAGCACATCCGACTTCGGTGTGGGAGAGAATTATCTTTATTAAAGTCTTTCTGGGGGGCATGTGGAGGGAGGGGAGGCAGGAGAATAGACCGAGATGGCAGAAAATAGATAAGAATGAGGTAAACAGGAAGCAAAGGAACAGAGGGATAGGAAAGAGGGAATTCGTAGTCAAGAATTTTCAGAAGGTGGGGGTGCTACTTATTCCACGGCATCCTTACGGGGGACTGTAGCCATTGTAGGTATATAAGTCATGCTGCAAAAATAATAATTACAGTACTTGGAAATGATTGCTCAAGAAGCCAGGCATGATTATGATTACGGGTATGGTTGATCTTTTACTTCTGCACACTGAAAATCTGTAGGTTTTTGCACAACCTATGTATGGCGGACGCTATAGCCCAGTGGGTAAGACCGTTCGACTTCAATCCATTGGGTCCATAGACTCGTGGGTTTGAATCTCGGTGGCGTCTCGTGAATTAAGGGTGGATATGTTTTGCGATCTTCCAGGTTAACTTTAAGTGCAGACTTGCCAGTGCCTAAATTCCCTTTGTGTGTGTATATATAATGTGTGTGTGTGTGTGTGTGTGTGTGTGTGTGTGTGTGTGTGTGTGTGTGTGTGTGTGTGTGTGTGTGTGTGTGTGTGTTGTGTTGTTGTTGTTGTTGACTTCAATTTTACGTCTGTTCACTTTAGTGATATTAGACGCCCCCCCCCCCCCCTAAAAAAAAACAACCAAAAAACAAAACAAAAACCCAAAAACAAAAACAAAACAAAAACAAAAAACCCGGGAGATGTGGATGTGGTGTTAAAAAAAATAATAATAACTCGAAAAACTTGGCAATGCAACAGGAATTTAAAAAACCAACAAAAAAAAAACCCCAACAAGTCATTAACGTTAATGTAACTATAACAAATGTCCTATGGGACTGTAACAAAGACCTTTCACAATTTCAAATGCCAATTTTAAATTACTGAATATGCTGGTGAGGGAGTTTTCAGAAAAATGGGGCATGAAAGGTTTTACACTCTGCAGTCAAAAAGTATATGAGTATTAGTGATATTCTCACCACACAGGCATTTACCATTTTTGCTGAATTTGGTTATCAATGCATTTAGTTTCATCTATAGAATAAAGTATTAATCTCCTTGACGTAAAAAACATTTGTACTAACTTCTGAATGGTTCCCACTGTTAGATTATGGTATTGATTGCAGTTCTAGTTAAAAGTCTCTCATTTTGCTGATTACTATCAGTGACCTTTCTCCATGATTTTTGTTCTAGTAAGCTATACCCTTCTTGTAAGGATAAAGGCACATGCAATTCTATTGCATCCCGTCCATGTTTTGCACCCTTTTGGCAGCTCTATCCGCCCACTCATTTGGAAAGAACCCAGTGTGTGAAGGCACCCAACAAAAATTCACACTTATGCCCTTTACGTTAAGAGATGTATGACATGCTTAATCTCTAATATGATTTTCGAAGTTTTTCTTGTAACATGGCGATTTTAAAGCATACAATGCCGATTTAGAATCAACGCAAAGAAGAATTTGAATATACCCAACGGCAAATCAAAGATATAAGTAAGACCCATTAGTATTGCTACAAGTTCTGCTGTAAATATCGAGTGATGTTTACCAATGTAATATGATTTTTCAATTTTTAACGCTGGTATAAACAAAAGCAGAAACCTGTTTCTTGATTATCTAGGCGGGATCCATCTGTATAAATTTGTAAATGGTCAAAATATTTATGATGGATGTGGGATCGGACAATCAGCAACCATTATATTCTGGTTGTCATTCTTGTTTTCATTAGACACCTCTATATCAAAGTGTGCTTAATTCATCTCCCATGATGGGCAAGGTAGATTGCTTATCGTGTGTCCATGCTGTGTTGATTGACTTCAGAGTTTTCTACCAGATCAGACACATATGTACTTATGGGCATTAAAGAGGATATTATATTTCGCTCTTTTAGGAAAATTAAACTCTGATTTCACTTCTATTTCTTCTGAAATAAAGTTTTCTGTCGTTTTGTTTCTAAGCAAATATTTAGCACATGCCAGTTGACGGTAATCATCTAAAGGCAATATGCCGACTTCGTTATATGTTCCCAGGGCTGAGGCGTGATAAGGCACACCAAGAGCCAGTCTGTATGCTTTGCAGTCTATACTTTGTAACTTTTTAAGTAAATACTTAGGCGCACTGAAAAAGACCTCTTGACCATACGATAATTTTGAACGAATAAGGGATGTAGCTAAATATTTCATATTTAATGTGTCTTGGCCCCAGAACTGTTTACTTACCATCTCAAAAAGTTTAAGCCTTTCTTTGCTTTAGTTAAATTGTCTTCGATATGTGCATTCCAAGTTAGCTTAGAAGTGAGAATAACACCCAAGAACTTTACGGTGTCTTTATATTCAATCATGTTGGTCCCAATTCTAAATGCTGGTAGGTCATCTGGATTACTTCCATTGTTAAAAAGCACAGTGTACGTTTTTTCTGTGGATTAAAGTAAATCCATTTCGAGCATATAATTATCGATGTTGTTAAGCTGGTTCTGGTATACCTTTTAATGTAGTTTAACGCTCTTTTTGGTGTGTTTCGTTTCATAGAAACATTCATCCACATACATATATCATCTGCATATGTACTAAGACGACTTCCTTCGACAATTTCATAGGAAGATCATGCAGCAAAACATTTAAATAAGAGAGGCGATATTACAAACCTTGGGGAAGTCCCATATGAAGAGATCTAAAAACTAGAATATGATTAGCTACTCTAACCGGGAAAATTCTATTAGTCAAAAAATTTTTTATATAATTATAAAAATCCCCAAAGAAAAGCCCAGATTTTTAAGTTTATGTAGCAACTTAGACCAAACTTGATCAAAAACGCTCTTTTTTTTATAAAAAAATGTTGCAAAAACGTTCTTTCTTTTTGGCAAACTGAATTTTTTTTATGTTGATAGCTTAACCAAGTTTCAAAGGGAGATTTTGGTTTTTTCGAAAACCCGTTGATTGACGGGTTAAATTTTTTTTTTATCACGAAGTAAAATCCACCCTTTTTTTAAGAAAAATTTCCCTTTTCCTTTAGCTTCCCGTTGGGGGGTCAAAGCAATTGGCCCGTAGATTTTGTCTTTTCGGGGTTTTTTCCTTTTTTAAATGAATGGGAAATGCAATAGATTTTTCCCAAATCCACTGGCAAAACACCTTAAAACCAAACATTTATTGAAAATTTTTATGCAGTAAAAAAATAAAGTTTGCTGGTAGATTTTTTAGCGGGTTTTTTAAAACTGCATCTAACCCGAAATGTTTTTTATAGAAAGGGGACAGTAAAGCACTCTAATTTTCCTCCACTGAATTGGATTTTTAAATTTTCAGGTGGGGGTTTGTGTTGTGTTGTGTTGTGTGTGTGTGTTGTGTGTTGTGGGGGTTGTGTGTGTGTGGGGGTTGTGTGTGTGTTGTGTGTGGTGTGTGTGTGGGGTGTGTGTGTGTGTGTTTGGGGTTTGTCTTTAGATAAAAATATGCCTTAAAAGACCCCTAATTCATGTATTTTCTTGGGTTAGGGAAACTTAAACCCATACCCAGGATACTCCCCCGGGGGACGGGGCGGCAAACCCCCATGGGGGAAAAAAACGGTACAAAAACGCAAAACCCAAAAATTTTGGTAAAACCCCCGGGCTCTAGCCGGGGAACCCCAAAAAAATCTATTTATTTAAGACCCTTTTTTTTCGGGTAGTGAATAAATTAAACAGGGCCCGACTTTGTTGGTGTCTTAAAAATTTCATACTCAAACTTACACATGAAAAGATGAAAGTTTTGTTTTGTGATTTCTACAACGTCAGACCAAAAATGTTCTTGACACAAGAACTGGCCGACTTGCTTTTTAAAATAGTAAGCTTATTTATAAACTTTTTTTTTTCTTTTTTATTTGCATTGTGATCACCAGAAATTTTTTTTTTTTTTTTTTTTTTGGGGGGGGGGGGGTTTTTAAAAGAAAAAAGGGTTTTTTATACAAAATTGTATGTTGGGAAAAACCCCTTTAAATTTCCCCCGATATTCAAAAATAACCCATTCAAAACATTTGGTTTTTGTCCCCGATTACCCCCTTTTGGGTTTAATAATTCCCTTTTTTAAAACAAGCTTAATACTCGCATTTAGAAACCCAACCCAAAGGGAAAAAAAAATTTCAAGTTTGTGCTCTTTGTGTCCCTTTTGTTCCCGTATTTATTGGGAAGGGCACGAACCAGAATCGGGGGGGGGACATTAAACCTTTTCCCCAAAAAGTTCTTAAAACCCCAGGCAAAAAGAAAGGGTCCACTTTCCCGTTACAAAAAATACTCCCCTTCCCAAATTTAGCATCCCCGTTCTTGTTTTCGCTGCGCACTGCCTTGGCCAATTTCCTACATATTTTGTCCCTTTTTTCCCCCTTAAGTGGGTTTGTCTTTTAGCGGAAATAATTTGTCAGTGTGCTGTTGGGCGTATTGTTTTTTGCGTTGACAGTGCGGTTTGTGCATAAACCCCCACCCGTGGGCGAACATTTTCAATGCTTTTATTTCATCACGGGGGTTTTGGGGAAAAAAAATAAACATGGGGGGGGAAAAAACCTTTATTTGCCCTACGGGTTTTTTTTTTTAAAAAAAGCAATAAAAGAAAGAATTTATGTGGGTTCAACAATTAAAGCAAAAGGCCCCAAAATTGCTTTTCCTTCCCCTCAATTAAAAATTTCAAGTTTCCCAAAAGTTAAAGTTTTAAACCCCTCTCTCTCTCCTCTCTCTCTCTCTCCCCTCCTCTCTCTCTCTCTCCTTTTTCCCCTCTCTCTCTCCTTTTCTTTTCTTCCCCTCTCTCTCTTGTTTTTTTGGGTTTATTGGTTTTTTTCAGGGTTTTTTTCCTTTTTTTTCCCCCTGAGGGCCTGGTATAAAAAGCCTTGGTTATTCCAATTTCCCCCAATAAAAAAATGGAGTTCGAGTGTTCAAGATGGGGTTCCTCTCTCCTCCCCTCTCTCTCTCTCTTCTCTCTTTTCTTCCCCTCTCTCTCTCCCTCCCCCTTCCCCTCTTTCCCCCCCTCTCTCTCTCTCTCTCTCTCAGTTTTGGGTTTCTCTGTCTGTCTGTCTGTTAAATGTCTTTTCTTTGTCTGTCTGTCCCGTCTGTCTGTCCCGGCTGTCGTCCTCTCTCTCTCCTTTTCTCTTTCTCTCCCCTCCCCTCTCTCTCTCTCTCTCTCTCTCTCTCTCTCTTTTGTTGATTCATTTGGGTTTTTTTATGTTTGGGTTTTACTTTTTTGGCCCCTGAGGGGGGGGCCCGGGGGGGGGTTAAAAAAAAAAGCCTCTGGCTTTTTCCATTGCCCTCAAATTAAAAATATTCCAGTTCGAGTATTCGAGTTCCCCTCAAATTCACAGTTTTTCTCTGTCTCTAGGGTTCTCTCTATCTCTCTGTCCCGTTTTCCTTGTTTTTCTCCCCTTGGGCCCGTTCTCTTGTCTCGGGCTCTCTCTCCCAAAATTCAGAGTTCTCTCTGTCTGTCTCTCTCTCTTCAAGTTAGAGCTTTCTGTCTGTCGTCTCTCTGTCTCTGTCTCTCTCTCTCTCAAGTTCAGATTTCTTCTGTCTCCTCTCATCTCTCTCTCTCTCTCTCTCATCTTGTCAAAGTTCAGAGTTCTTTCTGTCTGTCTGTCTCTCTGTCTCTGTCTCTCTCTCTCTCAAAGTTCAGAGTTCCTCTGTTGTCTCTCTTCTCTGTCAAAGTTCAGAGTTCTTTCTGTCTGTCTGTCTCTCTGTCTTCTGTCTTCTCTCCTCTCTCTCTCTCTCTCTCCTCTCTCTCTCTCTCTGCTCTCTCTCATCTCTCTCTCTCTAAAGTTCAGAGTTCTCTCTGTCGTCTCGTCTTCTGTCAAAGTTCAGAGTTTTTCGGTCTGTCTGTCCTCTGTCTCTGTCTCGTCTTCTCAAAGTTCAGAGTTCTCTCTGTCTGTCTCTGTCTCTCTCTTGCTCTCTCGCTCTCTCTCTCTATGGAAGAGATCAGGTTGCTTCCGTTTGGCACTTCCCGTTCCCTCTCCCTCTCTCTCCCCTACTCCCCACCCCCCAACCCCCATCCCCACCCCCACAACCTCTTTACCTCCTATAACAGAGAAGTCATAGAAATGAGAGTAGAGGTGTAGTGGGGAAACCCAACGATAAAACAAAACGGAGATTGAGGGGGTACACAGAGAGAGAGAGGAGAGAAGAGAAAAGTAAGAGAGAGAGAGAGAGAGAGAGAGAGAGAGAGAGAGAGAGAGAGAGGAGAGGAGAGAGAGAGAGAGAGCGTAGGAAAACCTGAGAGAAGATAAACATGTGGTCTTGTTGTTGCTTTTTATTGCTGAAGCCTTGACTGTGTTTCTCTCGGTGGGGTAGAGAGTTCCCGGCTACTGGCTGTTAATTAAGAGACTTTACTGTTCTTTCAACTCTTTTCCCTCTTTCAAATTATCTAAAAGGAGAGCGTGTGCTTTCTGTCATTTTCTGCTTGTTTAATGTTACACGTGTACGTGTGTGTGTGGGGGGGGGGGGGGGATTGGGGGTGATTTTGGGTGTGTGGGGGGGGGGGGGGGTGGCGATTGGGTGGGTGGGTGTGTGTGTGTGCAGTTTCGCACGAGTACTTGTAGATACCTTTTGCAAAGAGGCATATGAAATGCGCCTGCACGTATTTGCGCGAGAGCGCGCGCGCGCGCGCGCACACACACACACACACACACACACACACACACACACACACACACACAGTAATTGAAACAGTAGAAACTTATAAATATCCTAGGTGTCGTTTTTCATCAGAACGGGAAATTTCAAGCAACACAAGAACATTTAGTAAAACAAACAACAAAGCAATATACGCCTTTAAAAGGGCAATTCATGGACAAAATTTAAAGACTACTATAATAATGCGTTTATTCGACTCACTGAAACCCCTGTTTTAACTATGGAGCAGAAGTTTGGTTTCCTTTTTGTTTTAATGGGGATACAGAATTTCATTTGATAAAATGTTCAAGGCATGCTTATCCAATCAGTTTTTGTATGAGAATTTTCATGTAAAATTTGTAAACAAATGATAGGAGTTCATAAAAAAGCATTAGTACTACCCATTTGGGTGAATTAGGGAGATTTCCACTGACCCTTAAATCATATGCCAGATAATATCCTTTTGGATTCATTTGACAGAATCAAAACCAGACTCTTATATTAGAATAGTTAACGATTATTTGCATCAGAAGAATACATACGATAAATGGATAAACACAGTGAAAAATATTCTATACACAATTGGATTCAAACATGTCTGAAGAACCAAAGCACTCTTAATGTTCATCGGTTGAGTTATGCTGTTAGAAGAAAACTTGAGGACATGTATAAAAAATTTTGGATCTACCAAAAGAAAGGGTTTGCAAAAACTAAACTTTATGATTTTGCTACCAAAGAATACAGATTGGAACCATACTTAGTAAACTATGAAAACAAAACTCATAAGAAGACATATTGTAAATTTCGCACAAGCTGTCACAATTTAATGATAGAGAAAGGGAGACACCAAAATATATCCAGAGAGGACAGAAAATGTAAACACTGTAACAAAATTGAAGATGAATTTCATTTACTTGATAAATGCATTTTATATGATGAACTCAGAAATAATTTGTTATTAAAAATCAAAACGAGAGACAAAGAACGCAAAAACTGTGTACATAAATTAAGTGACATAATCACAGTTGATATATATCAAGCAGATATCATCAGATATGTGTATGAGTGTTTTGAAAAAAGAGAGAAAGAGAAGTAGAATACAACATGTTTTTTAGTGTACATCACTTTTAGCCAAAATAGATAATTATAGTTGATGTTTTTGTTGTGTCAAATAAGTCTACATGACTTAAATGGCAATAAAATATTCTGAATCTGAATCTGAATCTGAATCACACACACACACACCACAGTATCTAATATCACGTAATGTGAAGAGACGTTAAAGTTGAATTAAAGAAAGTATCTACAACGGACAGATAGACAGACAGACAGACACAGACATAAAGACACACAGACAGACAGACAGAGATTTCAGATGATTTATTCATTAAAGGCCACACGGCTTCATAAGAAAGGTGGGGGAGGGGGGGGACTAAAAGAATAGGATGTAAACAGAGCTACTTGTAAACAGAAGACATGACAAATCAAGACAAGACAAGAAGGTGGCAGGATGGTTAAGACGTTGGCCTTCCAACAAGTAAACCGTGAGGTTATGGGTTCGATTCCCAGCCTCGCCCTTTCTTCCCAGTTTGACAAAAAAATCGAACTGAATGTCAAAGTCCTTCGGATGAGACTATAAACCGAGGCCCCGTGTTCGAACGCATGCAGAACATCTTGCGCACACGTTAAATCCTGTTCCGCTTTTCGTAAGAGTAGGCCATTGTGTGCCGGTGGAAACAGACGACAAAATTTACAAAACTGCATACACACGGGAACTGGATGTAAAAAAGCACATGAGTGCTTATTCCATTATCCTCGATATAAAAGAATAAATATATAAATAAATAAATAAATAATAATAATATCACGTAATGTGGAAAGACGTTGAATTGAATTAAAGAAAGTACACACCACACCTACAACAGAGAGACAGACAGACACAGACACAGACAAAGACACACAGACAGACAGACAGAGATTTCAAATGATTTATTCATTAACGGACACATGGTTTCATAAGAAAGGCGGGCAAAAAGAATAGGATGTAAACAGAGCTACTCGTAAACAGAAGACATGACAAATCCTACCAACACAAACACATGTAGAGAAAATAACAGGTACATGTTGTTATGGTAACTGAAAAGCTAGCTAACTGAAATGCTAGATTACGTACTATATATTGTCATTATTCGTTACCTGTTTTCGTTAACGAAATACGTACGGTTGCCTAGAAAACTTTGATGGAATCAACTTTGTTCTCACATTAGAAATGACAGGTAGGGCCGGTCCTTTCTAATCTTTTATTTACTTTTTTCATTTATTTTTGTATATCGGGGATAATGGACTAAGTAATCATATGCTATATTTTTCACATCCAGTCCCTCCTGTGTGTGCGGTTTTATAAATTGTGTCATCCGTTCCCACTGGCACACATTGACCCACTCTTTTCGAAAAGCGGAACATGTTCAAATGTGTGCGCAAGATGTTCTGCGTGCGTTCACACCCGGGACCTCGGTTTATAGTCTCATCCAAAGGACTTTTAGACAAAGAAAATAGTACTCTCCCCCTCTCTCTCTCTCTCTCCTTCCTCTCTCTCTCTCTCTCTCTCTCTCTCATCTCTCTCTCTCTCCTCTCTCTCTCTCTTTCTGTCTCTCTCTGTCTCTCTGTTTTCTGTCTCTGTCTCTCTCTCAAAGTTCAGAGTTCTCTCTGTCTCTCTGTCTCTGGTTCTGTCTCTCTCTGTTTCTGTCCTTCTCTCTCTCTCTCTCCTCTCTCTCTCTCTCTCAAAGTTCAGAGTTCTCTCTGTCTCTCTGTCCTGTCTCGTCTCTGTCCTCTCTCTCTCTTCTCTCTCTCTCTCTCTTCCCCCTCTCTCTCTCTCTCTCTCTCTCTCTCTCTCTCGAAGTTCAGAGTTCTTTCTGTCTGTCTGTCTGCCTCTCTGTCTCTGTCGTCTGTCTGTCTCTCTCTCTCTCCCCTCTCTCTCTCTCTCTCTCTCTCTCTCTCTCTCTCTCTCTCTCTTCAAAGTTCAGAGTTCTCTCTGCCTGTCTTCTGTCTGTGTGTGAGAGAGAGAGAGAGAAGAGAGTGAGAGAGAGAGAGAGAGGAGAGAGAGAGAGAAGAGAGAGAGAGAGAAGAGAGAGAGGAAGAGAGAGAGAGAGAGAGAGAGAAGAGAGAGAGAGAGAGAGAGAGAGAGAGAGCTTTGAACAAACGGACGAACTAACAGAAGAAAACGGTCATTGAGAAAATTAAATTGGGTGCAATAATTATTATGGCTTCCTGAAATGAACAAAGAATTAGTGAACAGATCGCTCGTCCAAGAGACAAACAGGCAGACAGGCAGGCAGGCCGCCTGGGCAGACAGACAGACAGACAAAAAGGCAGACAGACAGAAAAACAGACAAACAAACAGACGAACTTTTCCTACCGAATCCAAATGAAAAGAAAGGTGTGTGCAAGGTTAATTGGCTCCGGACCTTGAATCTCCTTTGTTTGCTTGCTTGTTTCTTTCTTTCTTTGTTTGTTAAGCTGATGAGGGCGAGAAAGGGGGGAGGAGAGGGTGTAGGGATGTGGGGGGGGGGGGGGGGCCAAAGAGTAGGGAGTGTTGTGTCTTCTTGTATGTTCTTTCGAGCCAGAAGGCCCATAGAGCCGGAGCTTATCCCGGTTTCTGTAGCGTTAAGCGAACTGATGGTTTTTCACCACCCCTGTGACAGGACGCTAGTCTGTCGCCAGATACTTCCCCAGCAGAGCTGGTACCCACTTGTACACCTGGGTGGAGTGAGGAAAATAGGAGTAAAGTGTCTTTCCCAAGGACACAACACCGAGCCGAGCGGGGATCGAACCCCGACCCTCTGGATCACGAGTTGACCGCCTAAACCACTCGACCGCGGTGCCTCCAGGGAGTGTTGTAGTGGCGTTTTATTTGTTTTGTTTTTTCTTTGGTTTGTTTTGGTTTGGTTTTAGTTTCAGAGTTTGTTTGGAGGTTTTGCTGTTTGTTTTGTTTTTAGGGATTTTGTTTGGGGGGGGGGGGGGGGTGGAGGAGGGAGCTGTACTTTTTTTCTTATACTGTTTGTTTGAATTCCTTTAAATTAAGCCATTTGCATCGTATTATAAGTTGGGAGGCGGGGGTCCATTCTCTCTCTCTCTCTCTCTCTCTCTCTCTCTCTCTCTCTCTATCCTCTCTCTCTCTCCTCTCTCTCTCTCATGTCCCTCATCTCTCTCTCTCTTTCTAATATGTCTGTCTCTCTCTCACACACACACACTGTCTCTCAATCTCTTTCTCTCTATGTCTGTCTAACTGTCTGTCTGCCCCTCTCTCTCTCTCATCTCCTCTCTCTCTCTCTCTCTACTCTCTCTCTCTCTCTTCTCTCTCTCTCCTCTGTATGTTAGTTCTCCTAAAGTCGGGTTAGTATTGTCGACACAGGCAACACCCATATCTTTTTTATTTCTCTTTTTTTTACGATAAATGGTTACGTTTTCCCCGTCCACTAAAAAAAAAAAAAAAAGCCAACAAATACAACCTCTACAACCTAGGTAATAATCAGGCGTTTCTATCCACGTGGACAAACTTCATATATTATTATGTCTACATGGTTGGTGACGTCACACTAACTCCACTTCAAGTGGGGATTGAACGTACGTACGTCCATCTGTGTGTATAGTGTGTGTGTGTGTGTGTGTGTGACTTTCATGTGTCTTGCCTCTGTGTGTATGTGGGTCTTGCCTCTCTGTCTGTGTGTGTGTATGTGCATGTGTGTGTGTGTGAGGGTGTGTGCGTGAGCGCACGCGCGCGCGTAAGTGTGTGGCAACCTGAAGAACAGAAAGCGGATGTAGCTTTCTGGAATAACCCACTACAGTTTTACAGCCCATCATCATTACTTGACAGCCCCAATCCCTGTTCCTGAATGCGTGACAGCCACATTTCACAGGCTTTCTTGATTTCTTCTTCTATCTTATTTCGAGGATAACGGAATAAGCACTCCTATGCTGCTTTTTTTCACATCCAGTCCTCGTGTGTATGCAGTTGTGTCAGTTTTGTTATCTGTTCCCACCGGCACACAATAGCCTGCTCTTTCGAAAATCGGGACAGGGTTTAACGTGTGCGCAAGATGTTCTGCGTGCGTTCCCACACGGGACCTCGGTTTATAGTCTCATCCGAAGGTCTTTTGGGGGGAGTGGAGTTGGCACTGATGTTAACTCATGGGGAAAATATCCCCTTGAACGGGATTCGAACCCTGGTCAGCAGATCACGAGTTCAATGCGCAACGCTCTAACCAACCAGGCTTTCCCGTCCCCTTAAAAAGGGCTACGGTTGTCTCCCATCTGATGGGCATTCAATTTTTTTTTTCGTTCCTCAGCTAGAGCTCCGAGGTTCACCAATGGTGAGATTTTGCGTACGGGACCGGTTTTGCCCCCACATGAAGGTAGCCACATTCCTACTTCGGGCATGTATCCTGGGTATGTTCGTGTTTCCGTAACCTACCGAACGCTGACATGAATCATGGGATCTTCCACGTAACTAGACCCCTTTTTATGAATAAAGGAAAGGCTCCCTTTCCTTTTTAAAAAGGGTTTTGGCCTACTTCTCCGGGGAGATTTGTTAGGG
>CM054134.1:78790881-78813381 GCA_028751875.1 Rapana venosa | reverse complement strand
CTAAGAATAAAATAGGGGTAGGGAAAGAACTTCTTTTCTCGTCGTCGGGCGCGAACGCTCAGACAGCAATCGTTGTCTGCAGTGAGCGAAAAAAGCGTTGCCTGCCCTTAGGCCCCGCAAAACGACCCAGCGAATCCATTTGGCATAAGAGAGAATTGTTATTTTATAAGTCTTTGGGGGGAGGGGGAGGGGGATGGGGCCAAAGGAGAAAAAGTCAATCAAGTCAAAATCATTTATTCACCCATGAAGGGGGTTAAAATACTACAGGGAACAGACAAGAGGGGGGAGAAGAGGCAGACAGAAAAAAACGATGGGGAAGACAACATCAGGAGTGGGCTAGCCCTTTTGTGGAACGATTTTCTCTGAGGACCGCGGGGAGGGGGAGGCGCTGGTTGCAAAAACTTTATTGTGCCCCCCCGGGCACGGGGGTTACGGGTAGGGGAAGGGGGTGATAGTATGTTTGTCGGGGGGCGTATTTCATTTTTACCTAGATAACCGACCCCCTCCCCCTACTTTAGAACAGGACAACACTGTGGAGTGAATCAGCAAACATTAACCCCCAAACCCGCAAATCAGTACCGACTTTATTACTGGGGGGCGGTTGCTGATGATGATGAGGGGAGGAGGAGGGGAGGAGGAATAGTGATTCGGGCACAAACTAGTACGTCTTATTGCGGAGGGAGTGTATAGAGGAAACGGACATCTTGCCCACTACTGCCAAAAAAACGAGTAGGCTATAAATAAACCTGTGAGACTTTCAGCGCAGTACCCACTGTATGACCATGGGCCCGTGGGATCATTCATTCTTTTTCCCCTGATCCACAAGATGCTGGTTTTAGGTTGTTTGTTAAAAAGGGACACAAGCTGTTTATGAGCTTTTTTAGAGAAAAAAAAGCTGTGGTCATTTTTGTCTAACGCTAGGGGCAACTATTGTTGTCTGTCTAGGACGAAAATACTTGTGCTGCCCTTAAGCGCTGACAGGCAGGCCTAGCTTCCGACTTCGGTTGGAGGAAATTATCTTTATTAAAGTCTTTCTGGGGACATGTGGAAGGGGGGGGGAGGGAGGAGAAAAGACCGATTTGGCAGAAAATAGTTAAAAATGAGGTCAACAGGAAGCAAAGGGAAAAAGGGGAAAACAGAGGGATAGGAAAGAGGGAATTCGTAGTCAAGAATTTTCAGAAGGTGGGGGTGCTACTTATTCCACGGCATCCTTACGGGGGACTGTAGCCATTGTAGGTATGTAAGTCATGCTGCAAAAATAATAATTACAGTACTTGGAAATGATTGCTCAAGAAGCCAGGCATGATTATGATTACGGGTATGGTTGATCTTTTACTTTTGCACACTGAAAATCTGTAGGTTTTTGCACAACCTATGTATGGCGGACGCTATAGCCCAGTGGGTAAGACCGTTTGACTTCAATCCATTGGGTCCATAGACTCGTGGGTTTGAATCTCGGTGGCGTCTCGTGAATTAAGGGTGGATATGTTTTGCGATCTTCCAGGTTAACTTTAAGTGCAGACTTGCCAGTGCCTAAATTCCCTTTGTGTGTGTATATATAATGTGTGTGTGTGTGTGTGTGTGTGTGTGTGTGTGTGTGTGTGTGTGGTGTGTGTGTGTGTTGTGTGTTGTGTGTGTTTGGTGTGCAGTAGATCAAATATGCTCGTTAAAGATCCCGTAATTCATGTCAGTGTTCGGTGGGTTACGGAAACATGAACATACCCAGGATACATGCCCGAAGACGGAAGGCGGCTACCCTCATGGTGGGCAAAAACGGTCACATACGCAAAATCCCAAAATTGGTGAACCTCGGGGCTCTAGCCGAGGAACCCAAAAAAATCTATATATTTAAGATCCTTTTTTTTCAGTAGTGAATCATTAAACACGGCGACCTTGCTCTGGTGTCTTACAAATTCATACTCAAACTTACACATGAAAAGATGCAAGATTGTTTTGTGATTTCTACAACTGTCAGACTCAAAAAATGTTCTTGACACAAGAGATCTGTCAGACAGTGCGTTTAAAATAGTAAGCTTACTTATGAACTTTTTGTTTTCTTTTTTATATGCATTGTGATCACCAGCATTTTTTTTTTTTTTTTTTTTTTTGGGGGGGGGGGGGGGTTTGAAACTGAAGAAAAGGTTTCTATACACATTGTATGTTGGAACAACCCTTAATTCCACGATATTCAAAAGACTACCATTCAAACATGGTTCCGTCCTGATTACCCCCTTAGGTTCAATAATCCTATTTATAATACAAGCTTGAATACTCGCATTTAGACAACAATGGAACTTTCAGAGTTTGTGCTCTATGTGTCCCCTTTAAGCCAGCAGTACTTATTGAAGGACACGAACCAGAATCGTGCTGTGGACATTACCTGTCCCCGTAAATGTTCTTAACCACAGGCAAATGAAGGATGCTCAGCATCCATGTTACAAGATACTCCGCCTTCCAATTCAGCATCCACGTTCTTGTTATGCGCTGCGCACTGCTGCGCCAATTCCGTACATATTTTGTCGTTTTCCCTCTTAAGTGTTCGTCATCAGCGGACTAATTTGTCAGTGTGCTGTTGACGTCATTGTGTTGACGTTGACAGTGCTGGTTTGTGACATAACAACCACCACGTGGACAGAACATATGTCACTGCTTTTATTTCATCACGGGATGTTTTGGGAAAATAATAAAACATGGGGGGGAAAACACATGATTATGCGTACGGGTTTTAAAAACAAAAAAGCAATAAAAGAAAGAATATATGTGGCATCACATTACGTGAAAAGCCAATATGTGCTTATTCCTTCCCCTCAATAAAAGTTTCAAGTTTCAGAGGAATGTTCACGTTTCAACTCTCTCTCTTCCTCTCTCTCTCTCTCCCTCTATTCTCTCTCCCTCTCTCTCCTCTCTCTCTCTCTTTTACCTTTTTTTTTGATAGTCCCTAATCAGGGCAAGGGCCGGATATAAAAGTATTGGCATCTTATTCTGTACTTTGAAAAACAAAAATTATTCATTCTCTCTCTCTCTCTCTCTCTCTCTCCCTTCTCTCTCTCTCTCTCCTCTCTCTCTCTCTCTCTCGCTTGATAAAGCAGTCCGGATTTCACAGAGACACTTTTATGAATATAAAATATGTGTGCCGTTTCTTAAACCCTAAAAAAAATTTTTATCATGTTAAAGCAACGCAAAACTATATCGTACCGTACAATGCAATATAGACAACAATGACATACAAAGCAATACCATCAGAGACTCCATCATCGTAACCCCTTTTTCCAAACAAATTATAATTTTGGAGTGTACGTACCCATACAGTATTCACTCCCCTATATTTATTTATTTGTTAATTTATTCTTGTATATCGAGGATAATGGAATAAGCCCTTATGTGCCTTTTTTTAACCACCAGTCCCCGTGTGTATGCGGTTTTGTCAATTATGTCATCAGTTCCCACCGGCACACAATGGCCTACTCTTACGAAAAGCGGAACAGGATTTAACGTTCCTTTGATGAATAAAACGCATTTCGTTAGCCGTATGTCTCTCTTGAACCTGAATGAATTGTTCCTTGTCGTAGCCAATCGTTGGAAACCATTTGATCAAAATGTAAACAGGTAGGTGGACATTAACCTCACAGAGAAAGAGGCAGCACAAAAGTCTCTTTCAACCTGTGATTCTCTGTCTCTCTGTCTCTGTCTCTGTCTCTGTCTCTCTCTGTCTCTCTGTCTCTCTCTTCTCTCTCTCTCTCTCTCTCTCTCTCTCTCTCTCTCTGTTCGTTGATTCATTGGTTTATTCATGTTTGTTTCACTTTTTGCCCATGAGGGCCTGGGTAAAGAAGCTCTGGCTTATCCAATTACCCTCATTAAAATATTCGAGTTCGAGTTCTCTCAAGTTCATGTTCTCTCTGTCTCTCCGTCTGTCTGTCTGTCTCCTCTCTTTTAAGTTCAGAGCTCTCTCTGTCTCTCTGTCTGTCTCTTTTCTCTCTGTCTGTCTCTCTGTTTCTGTCTCTGTCTCTCTCTCAGAGTTCTCTCTGTCTGTCTCTCTGTCTCTCTGTTTTGTCTCTGTCTCTCTCTCAGAGTTCTCTCTGTCTGTTTGTGTGTCTGTCTGTCTGTCTCTCTCTCTCTCTCTCCTCTCTTCTCTCTCTCTCTCTCTTCTCTCTTCTCTCTCTCGCTCTCGCTCTCTCTGTGGAAGAGATCAGGTTGCTTCCGTTTGGCACTTCCCGTTCCCTCTCCCTCTCTCTCCCCTACCCCCCACCCCGACCCCCCAACCCATCCCCACCCCACAACCTCTTTACCCTCCTATAAAAGAGAAGTCATAGAAATGAGAGTAGAGGTGTAGTGGGGAAACCCCAAAGATAAAACAAAACGGAGATTTGAGGGGGGTACAGAGAGAGAGGAGGAGAGAAGAGAGAGGAGAGAGAGAGGAGAGAGAGAGAGAGAGAGAGAGAGAGAGAGAGAGCGTAGGAAAACCCTGAGAGAAGATAAACATGTGGTCTTGTTGCTTTTTATTGCTGAAGCCTTGACTGTTGTTTCTCTCGGTGGGGTAGAGAGTTCCCGGCTACTGGCTGTTAATTAAGAGACTTCACTGTTCTTTCAACTCTCTTCCTCTTTCAAATTATCTAAAAAGGAGAGGCGTGTGCTTTCTGTCACTTCTTCTTGCTAATGTTACACGTGTACGTGTGTGGGGGGGGGTGGGGTGGGGAGTGGGGGGAGAGTGGGGGGGAGTGTGTGTGTGCGGGGGGGGGGGGGGGGGGGGGGGGGCGATTGGGTGAGTGTGTGTGTGTTGTGTGTGTGCAGTTTCGCACGAGTACTTGTAGATACCTTTTGCAAAGAGGCATATGAATGCGCCTGCACGTATTTGCGCGAGAGCGCGCGCGCGCACACGCACACACACACACACACACACACACACACACGCACACACACACACACACTGTCTAATATCACGTAATGTGAAAAGATGTTAAATTTGAATTAAAGAAAGTACCTATAACGGACAGACAGACAGACAGACACAGACACAAAGACACACAGACAGACAGACAGAGATTTCAGATGATTTATTCATTAAAGGCCACACGGCTTCATAAGAAAGATGGGGGGGGGCGCGGAGAAAGCTAGAAGAATAGGATGTAAACAGAGCTACTTGTAAACAGAAGACATGACAAATCAAGACAAGACAAGAAGGTGGCAGGATGGTTAAGACGTTGGCCTTCCAACAAGTAAACCGTGAGGTTATGGGTTCGATTCCCAGCCTCGCCCTTTCTTCCCAGTTTGACAAAAAAATCGAACTGAATGTCAAAGTCCTTCGGATGAGACTATAAACCGAGGCCCCGTGTTCGAACGCATGCAGAACATCTTGCGCACACGTTAAATCCTGTTCCGCTTTTCGGAAGAGTAGGCCATTGTGTGCCGGTGGGAACAGATGACAAAATTTACAAAACTGCATACACACGGGAACTGGATGTAAAAAAGCACATGAGTGCTTATTCCATTATCCTCGATATAAAAGAATAAATAATAATAATATCACGTAATGTGGAAAGACGTTGAATTGAATTAAAGAAAGTACACACCACATCTACAACAGAGAGACAGACAGACACAGACACAGACAAAGACACACAGACAGACAGACAGACAGACAGAGATTTCAAATGATTTATTCATTAACGGCCACATGGTTTCATAAGAAAGGCGGGCAAAAAGAATAGGATGTAAACAGAGCTACTCGTAAACAGAAGACATGACAAATCCTACCAACACGAACACATGTAGAGAAAATAACAGGTACATGTTGTTATGGTAACTGAAAAGCTAGCTAACTGAAATGCTAGATTACGTACTATATATTGTCATTATTCGTTACCTGTTTTCGTTAACGAAATACGTACGGTTGCCTTGAAAACTTTGATGGAATCAACTTTGTTCTCACATTACAAATGACAGGTAGGGACTTTGATGGAATCAACTTTGTTCTCACATTACAAATGACAGGTAGGGACTTTGATGGAATCAACTTTGTTCTCACATTACAAATGACAGGTAGGGCTGGTCCTTTCTAATCTTTTATTTACTTTTTTTCATTTATTCTTGTATATTGAGGATAATGGATTAAGAAGTCATATGCTATATTTTTCACATCCAGTCCCTCCTGTGTGTGCGGTTTTGTAAATTTTGTTATCCGATCCCACTGGCACACAACGGCCCACTCTTTTCGAAAAGCGGAACATGTTCAAACGTGCGTGCAAGATGTTCTGCGTGCGTTCACACTCCGGACCTCGGTTTATAGTCTCATCCAAAGGACTTTTAGACAGATAAAGAAAATAGTACTCTCCTCCCCCTTCTCTCTCTCTCTCTCTCTCTCTCTCTCTCTCTCTCTCTCTCTCTCTCTCTCTCTCTCTCTCTCTCTCTCTCTCTCTGTCTCTCGCTGTCTCTCTCTGTCTCTCTGTCTCTGTCTCTCTCTCAAAGTTCAGAGTTCTCTCTGTCTGTCTGTCTGTCTGTCTGTCTCTCTCTCTCTCTCTCAAAGTTCAGAGTTCTTTCTGTCTGTCTGTCTGCCTCTCTGTCTCTCTCAAAGTTCAGAGTTCTCTCTGTCTGTCTGTCTGTCTGTCTGTCTGTGAGAGAGAGAGCTTTGAACAAACGGACGAACTAACAGAAGAACACGGTCATTGACAAAATTAAATTGGGTGCAATAATTATTATGGCTTCCTGAAATGAACAAAGAATTAGTGAACAGATCGCTCGTCCAAGAGACAAACAGGCAGACAGACAGGCAGGCCGCCTGGGCAGACAGACAGACAGACAAAAAGGCAGACAGACAGAAAAACAGACAAACAAACAGACGAACTTTTCCTACCGAATCCAAATGAAAAGAAAGGTGTGTGCAAGGTTAATTGGCTCCGGACCTTGAATCTCCTTTGTTTGCTTGCTTGTTTCTTTCTTTCTTTGTTTGTTATTGCTGCTGTAAGCTGATGAGGGCGAGAAAGGGGGGAGGAGGGGTGTAGGGATGTGGGGGGGGGGGGGGGCCAAAAAGAGTGGGAGTGTTGTGTCTTCTTGTATTTTCTTTCGAGCCGAAGGCCCATGAGCCGGAGCTTATCCCGGTTTCTGTAGCTTTTAAGCGAACTGATGGTTTTCACCCCCCCTGTGACAGGACGCTAGTCTGTCGCCAGATACTTCCCCAGCAGAGCTGGTACCCACTTGTACACCTGGGTGGAGTGAGGAAAATAGGAGTAAAGTGTCTTTCCCAAGGACACAACACCGAGCCGAGCGGGGATCGAACCCGCGACCTCTGGATCACGAGTTGACCGCCTAAACCACTCGACCGCGGTGCCTCCAGGGAGTGTTGTGTAGTGGCGTTTATTTGTTTTGTTTTTCTTTGGTTTGTTTTGGTTTGGGTTTTTGTTCAGAGTTTGTTTGGAGGTTTTGCTGTTTGTTTTGTTTTAGGGATTTTGTTGGGGGGGGGGGGGTGGAGGAGGGAGCTGTACTTTTTTTCTTTATCTGTTTGTTTGAATTCCTTTAAATAAGCCATTTGCATCGTAAATTTAAAATTGGGAGGCGGGGGTCCATTTCTCTCTCTCTCTCTTCTCTCTCTCTTCTCTCTCTCTCTCTCTCTCTCTCTCTCTCACACACACACACACACACACTGTCTCACTCTCTTTCTCTATATGTCTGTCTGTCTGTCTGTCTGTCTGTCTCTCTCTCTTCTCTCTCTCTCTCCTCTCTTCTCTCTCTCTCTCTCTTTTCTTACACACACTGTCTCCACTCTCTCTTTCTATGTCTGTCTGTCTGTCTGCCTCTCTCTCTCACACACTGTCTCTCACTCTCTCTTTCTCTCTATGTCTGTTTTGTCTGTTTGCCTCTCTCTCTCTCTCTCTCTCTCTCTCTTTTCTCTGTCTCGCTCTCTCTCTCGCTCTCTGTATGTTCCGTTCTCCTAAAGTCGGTTTAGTATTGGCGACACAGGCAACACCCGTATCTTTTTTATTTCTCTTTTTTTTGCGATAAATGGTTACGTTTTCCCCGTCCACTAAAAAAAAAAAAAAAAAAGCCAACAAATACAACCTCTACAACCTAGGTAGTAATCAGGCGTTTCTATCCACGTGGACAAACTTCATATATTATTATGTCTACATGGTTGGTGACGTCACACTAACTCCACTTCAAGTGGGGATTGAACGTACGTCCATCTGTGTGTATATTGTGTTTGTGTGTGTGTGTGTGACTTTCATGTGTCTTGCCTCTGTGTGTATGTGCGTGTGTGTGTGTGTGTGTGTGTGTGTGTGTGTGTGTGTGTGTGTGTGTGTGTATGGTGTGTGTGTGAGTGTGTGTGTGTGTGCGTGTGTGTGTGTGTGTGTGTGTGAGGGTGTGTGCGTGAGCGCACGCGCGCGCGTAAGTGTGTGGCAACCTGAAGAACAGAAAGCGGATGTAGCTTTCTGGAATAACCCACTACAGTTTTACAGCCCATCATCATTACTTGACAGCCCCAATCCCTGTTCCTGAATGCGTGACAGCCACATTTCACAGGCTTTCTTGATTTCTTCTTCTATCTTATTTCGAGGATAACGGAATAAGCACTCCTATGCTGCTTTTTTTCCACATCCAGTCCTCGTGTGTACGCAGGTTTGTCAATGTTGTCATCTATTCCCACCGGCACACAATGGCGTACTCTTCCGAAAGTCGGGACAAGTTTTAACGTGTGCGCAAGATGTTCTGCGTGCGTTCCCACACGGACCTCGGTTTATAGTTCATCTGAAGGACTTTGGCGGGGGGGGGGCGGGGGGGGGGGGTGGAGTGGCACTGATGTTAACTCAGGGAAAATATCCCTTGAACGGGATTCGAACCCGGGTAGCCGATTACGAGTTACAATGGCGCAACGATCTACAACAGGCTTCCCGTCTCTTAATAAGGGTAGGGTTGTCTCCATCTGATGGGCGTTCAATTTTTTTTCGTCTCTCAGCAAGAGCTCCGAGGTTCACCAATGGTGAGATTTTGCGTACGGGACCTCTTTTGCCCCCACCATTAAGGTATCCGCATTCCGACTTCGGGCATGTATCCTGGGTATGTTCGTGTTTCCGTAACCCACCGAACGCTGGCATGAATTTCATGATCTTCCACGGACATATGTGATCTTCTGTGTTATGTGTATCTACACTAAGGGAAGGAAGTAAGGCACTAGCAGGTCTGGCACTTGAAGTTGACCTAGGAAATCGTAAAAATCCCTACCCTTTAATTCGCCAGCTGCCCCCGAGATTCGAAAGAAAATAATTTAAAAATTAAAAAAAAAGATTGTTTACACGAAATGGGCACCCATTCTCTCTCTCTCTCTCTCTCTCTCTCTCTCTCTCTCTCCTCTCTCTCTCTCTCTCTCTCTCTCTTCTTAGCAGGAGGAGAAGTAAGGCACCAAGTACAGCCCATACACCACATAGCACCAATCACACCACCACACCACACCACTGGCAGTGCAGGTCTGCTAGGCTAGGCTAGGCTAGGCTACAGCCAAACGCCCTTTAGCTGTTTAATAGCATCGGGGCTGATCTCACCGCCTGCTGGGGTTTTCCCTGCTGAAGACAGAACCGTTGCTGTCGTCATCCTTAGTCCGGTGAGGGCATTCACAGGCAAGGAAATACCACGTGTGCGTGCAGGCAGGCACGTGCACGAACCTACGTATGTATGCATGAATGCAAACACGCACACACGCGCGCGCGCGCAACACACGCTCGTGAGTGCGGCGGCACTCACACACACAGGAAAAGCGCGCGGCGCGCAAACCACACACACACACACACCCCAACATTTGGATGGCTTGATGAAAAAAAAAGCAATTTGCACTGCTTGTTCGTGTGCCCCACTAAAAACAAAAAGTTTCACTTTGACCTTTCACACACACACCACCAACGCCGCGCGCGCGCGCGCGCGCGCACGTAGAACGCACGCACACTCTACACATGGATGCTTGATTCGTTTATCGTCTAATATCACTGAGTGAAACAGACGTAAAATAGAAGTAACAACACACACACACACAACACACACACACACACACACAAAACCACGCACACACACCACAACTACACACCACAGATAACGTCACACACACATCTCTCTCTCTCTCTCTCGCTCTCTCTCTCTCTTCTCTTCTCTCTCTCTCTCTTGTAAGAGGAGGAAAGGGGAGGGGGTCGAGGAGCTAAGGGCAATCAAAGAAAAACGAGATCACGATTGAAGCATAAAGCAGCAGAGGGGGCTTCGCATATGTGCCGTGGTACACTTGTAAGACACGGAAAGTCAAAAGACAGCATGAAAGAAGACAGACAGATAGGCAGACCAAAAAAAAAAAACAAAAAAAAAAGACGAGAAGAAGAAAAACGCAGAACACACAACGCGAAACAGAATGTTGAAAAGGCAAATTGTCCACTGAACCAAAAATAAAAAAAGAAGTTGAAAAGAAAGGCAAGAACAAAAAGAAAAGGAAAAACGGAAAATGCACCACCAATTCAATTCAAATTCAAATTCAACACTATTCTATTACCCTGCTTTTAAAAAAAATAAAATAAAATAAATAAATAACTGAAGCGGAACAGTTCACGGTGCTTTGTCAATGACAAAAACCAAGGGATGAAAAATTTTACATGATATATACATACACATATATATATATGTGTGTGTGTGTGTGTGTGTGTTGTCTGTCTGTCTGTCTGTCTGTCTGTCTGTCTGTCTCCAGGATGTAAAATCAGTTCTTTGCATGGAAACCCAAACCGAACAATTTCTAATGTAACAGTTCATGATATAGGCCTAGTTATAGTGTCTATAACCCCTTTTTAAAAATTGACCTCGTGCTCCTGAACTTTAGAGTCCGATTGAAGAAGATCAATAAGACAAAGAACACCAGACTCAAGTTCAACCTGGACAGACTGAAGGACCCCACCATCGCCGAGTCCTTCCAAGCAACAATAGGAGGGAAATTCGCACCACTGTTGGCACTTGAAGAAGATGCCGAAACGATGACCACCAGTTTTAACACAGTGATGACTGAGACAGCAAGCATACTCCTTGGCAAACCTCGCCGAAAAAACACAACCATGGGTCATCAGATGAAATCTTGAATATGGGTGACAAAGAACGAGACCTGAAGAAGAGCAAGAATACTAAGGGACAGTTGAGTACTAGAGAAGTAAACAAGTAGATCAGGAGAGACATGAGAAGACCAAGGAGGAAATGATAGAGAAACAATGTACAGAAATCTAAAAAGCCTGACAAAGAAAAATAGCAGAAGAGCATACCAGATTGTGAAAGACTCACCAACAGAAACAGCAAGAGGCAGTAACAGCCAGGACAAAGAAGGGAATATGCCTAACAAAAAAGAAGGAAATCGTTGGCAGATGGACGAATACTGTTCCCGAACTCCACACCTTCAGACGCTATGCGACCCCAGCATACCTTGCAAGCCAAGCCACATCGAATAAGACAACTTCCTCATTTCTACGCGAGGAAGTAGAAGTAGCAATTAGATCGCTGAAGAAGGAAAATCGCAGGAATCGACAATATCCCAAGCAGAGCTGATCCAACACGGGGGAGAAGCAGTGACAGAAAAACATCCTTACAAGTAATCTGCAAACAAGATCTGGCAGACCGGAGAAGTGGCCTAGTACCCCCATGGACCCAACATTCATCATCACACTCTCCAGCCCAAAAAGAAATCTCCAGCATGCCAAAAACTACAGACAATCACCTCATAATTCATGCCAGTAAAGTCATGCTGAAAGTGATCCTACCAGCTGAAACCACAGGCAGAAAGATCATCGCCGAAGAGCAGGCCGTTTTTCCTCCGCCCAAATAGAAGCACCACATAACAGATATTCAACCTGAGGTTTCTTTGTGAGAAATACAGCCAGCATCAACAAACATCCTTCCAAACGTCTGTCATTGATTAAGAAGCTTAGATAGAGTAGGCATGACGCGCTGTGGCCACCATGAACAAATTTCAACCATGGGCCAGAACTGATCCACACCAAGTACAAGGAACTCTACTCAAAGGCCACCAGTGCAGAAACTCGTACAGGCACGGTAGGGAATGGTTCCGTACCTCAGTTGGGGTCCACAGGTATGCTGCTGTCGCCCGACAACTGTTTAAAATATCACATTTTGCCCTCGAACGCATCAATGACTGACGCCTTGGAAGACCACACAGCACAGTCAGCGCATAGAGGGCGAACAATCACCAATCACAGGTTTGCCAATGACATTGACGACTGGCAAAGAAATGAAGAGGAACTGGCCAACCTAGTGAAGGTCAACTGGACAAATATCCGCACGATACGGCAATGGAAATCAGCGCCGAGAAAACCAAGCTCATTGCTAACAGTGCCCATCCAAAATCACCACCAAGATTCCACTCTCTGCGGTAAAGAACTGGGAGAACAGTTGAACCATTTCAGTACTTGGAGCATCATAAGTGAGGAGGGATTCGAAACCGAAATCCCTAGCAAGAGCGCTACAAACAGCAGCAGCAAGGGCAAGACGAAACCATATGGAGAGACAGAAACATCCCTCTCAAGAACCAAGGTAAGTTAGTAACGCAATAGGTCACCTCAATCATGCTTATTCCTGTGAGGCATGGACACAGGAACGCAGACCTAACAAAGGAGGATCCAAGCAGTAGAAATGAATGCATCAGAAGGCTCTTGCATCTCATACAAGGACCATGTCACAACAATGAAGGTCCGCAGAATGATCACTCAACTAGTGCGGGACCATGAAGACCTAACTGACCACGGGAAAAAAGAGGAAAGCTCAGATGGTATGGGCACGTAACACGCTCAGAAAGACTTGCAAAGACCATCCTGCAAGGAACAGTCCCAGAGAAGAGAAGACGGGGCGGGAGAAAGTGGGCCGAACGACATCCGTGATTGGACATGTAGGACTCATGTCACCCAGCACTCCCCACGACCGCGCTAAGTGGAGAGCCCAGCTGTCCACCGTTCGTCCGCCACCATGCGCAGCGGCCCCTACGACCTGTCGGTTTACGGGACCAGGTGAACAGTGAACAGTGGAACATGTGATTCTTCATATTCGAGAAAATGAATAAATCACTATGTGCTTTATACATCCATGTCCCCTGTGTATGCACGGTTTTGTAAATTTAGTCATCTGTTCCACCGGCACTAATGCCTACTCTTACGAAACAGCGGAACAGGATTTAAAACGTGTTCGCAAGATTTTCTTCGTGCGTTCGCACGACGGCCTCGTTATAGTCTATAGGAAAGATTTTGGGGAGAGTGGATATGCACGAACGTTACTCCAGGGTAAAATAATCCCTTGAACGGGAATCCAACACCGCCGGGTCGTCCAGATTGCGAGCGCAACGTTCTAACCCTAGGCCTCAAGAGGGAATTGAGGGGATTGGAAGTAGAAGTCCTGTGTGTGTGTGTGTGGTGGGGGGGGGGGAGCCATGGTTAAAAGCACTGACCCTGCGCTTGTGCCATTTGACGGCCGGATTGAGCCCAGCAGGTTCGAGCCACCACCGAGACTAAGAAGACCGCTAAAGTGGGAAAAGGGTTGGTTGGTTGGGTTCTTGGTTCTTTGGGGTCCCCCCCCCCCCCCCCCTCACACTCCCACCCCTGATTTAGCACCAGCACTGACTGCGAGCCTCTATAAGTCATAAGTCCTTCGAATGAGACTAAAAGCCGAGGCCCTGTGGCGCACAAGCACGCCAAGCAGAACATGCGGCACACCTGTTAAACCTGTTTTGACGCTTTGCTTTTTTGATGTACAAGATTCAACGCTATATACATTCATACATTAATCTTGGGACGGGATAGCTCAGTGGTCAGCACCCTCGCTTTCCCTCCACCAAGTTAAGCAGCGTCGAGCGTAGTTACCACTTGATGGGTGACAGTTTGGCGCCTTGGCTTCAGTAAAGTTCCCCCAGTTTCACCCAGCGTAAATGGTACCTGCCCTCTTTAGGTCAGGGAAGAAAAGCAGCGAGGGAGAGAGATGGGCGCCGCCCCTCATATGCTGGCCCCAGAGAAAGTGAGGTCTCCTGGACGCCTCGAACCCCTACGACCTTATAGGTTATGGTACTCCTTTACCTATATACTGTTTATAGACATCATGCCCGAAGTTGGAAATGGCGGGGTACTTTTGAATATGTGTGGAAACAATCAGGGGAAAAATCTCACCACGGTGAACCTTGGAGCTCCAGAACAAAGAATAACCACCACAACAACAACAACAAAAACAACAACAACAACAAAAGTACGGCAGTGACACTGCACATTGGCTTCTACGCTGGATAAGACAACAAACTTTTTTTTTTTACAACGAACGCAACCAGACTGCTATGAAGGCTGTTAATCTAATCATTGTTTCCTCTTCAACTGCATCTCTGAGCTTTACCAATGGTGGATATCTGTTTTTTTGGCGAATGCGATACCGTTTTTATCCCTCCCCCCCCCCCCCCCCCCCCCCCCCCCCCCATTGTCATTGTCATAGTCTCTCACTCTCTCTGTTTTGTTTAAGCAGCCATGGCCCCAGGAGGCAACGCATTCCGAACTTCAGAGACACAGTTTACGGGGGAATTGACCTTTCCAATTTTTACCAGGAACGTCGGGAGGTACCTCCCTGCTCTTTCCGAAGTTTCAACTTTGATGGGGTTCTTTTGGACGCTCGATCTGTTATTAAGCCACACGAGGATCTTGACTGGTTTAAGAGTCTCCACCCCAAAGACTTGACAGTCAGTTTTATTATGGGTTTTTTTTTATTAATCTTTATAATTGAGGGATAATGGAATAAGCACTCATGCTTTTTTTACATATCCATTCCCCTGTGTAATGCCGGTTTTGTAAATTTTGTCATCTGTTCTGTTCCTTGTTTTTTCTTTCATTTTATTTTATTTCCCAATTTTTTTTTTTTCATTTTTTCTTTGTTTTTTTTTTTTTTTTTTTTCCGGTTTTTTTTTTCGCGTTTCTTCTTTCACACGCGATCGAAGCACACCAATGGCCTAACTCGTACGAAAAGCGAAACAGGATTTTAACGTGTGCTCAAGATGGTCTGCATGCGTTCGCACACGGAGCCTCGGTTTATAGTCTCATCCGAAGGACCTTGACATTCAGTTCGATTTTTTTGTCAAACTGGGAAGAAAGGGCGAGGCTGGGGATCGAACCCAGAACCTCACGGTTGACTTGTTGGCAGGCGAACGTCTTAACCATCCTGCCACCCTCAGTTCGATTTTCCAGTCAAGCTGGGAAGAAAGGGCAAGGCTGGGAATCGAACCCAGAACCTCACGGTTTACTTGTTAGGCTGAGGAATGTCTAAACCATTTTCTGAAATGATTGCCAAGATTCTTCTGTTTGTGCTGGGAAGTGCGGGACAGAACGCCAGGAATGGTCCAACAACACACACACACACACACACACACACACACACACACCACACTAACACTAACACTAAACACTAACGCTAACGCTAACACACACACACACACACACACACACACACACACACACACACTAACACTAACACACACACACACACACTAACACACACACAGACTAGCGCACACTCTAACACACACACACACACACACACACACACACACAACCTAGCACACACACATACAACACACTAACACACACTAACACACACACACACACACACGCACGCACGCACGCACGCACGCAACACACACACCTCTGGAAATAAAAATGTCACTTATATACTTGGCTTCACACACACACACACACACACACTAAAATTAATGCAAGCCCACATACGGGGCAAACCAACACAAAGACAGAGAGAGTAGAAAAGACAGCAACAGAGACACAGAAAAGACGTCTGTTTTGTCCTTAAATGTCTTTCTTGTCGCTAACTGGATGAAAGCCTTCAACTGCGACGACAAACCTGGTCCAGAGACGTAACAGGGGTAGGTGTGTGTGTGTGTGGGGGGGGGGGGGGGGGGGGGGGAATGTCATTTTTAAACTGCATAGCGCATCGTTTTATATCAACACACACGAAAACACGACCGAAAATGATGGAAATATAAAAAGATATGAACCCAAAAAGATTTTTTAAAAACAACAAAATTCAGTCAAGACAGCAAACGTGAAACGAGTACTCCTTAACTTTCCCCCCTGGGGAAAAAAATATGTTACATCTACCGATTTGCACACTCGCAGAGACAACAAGGAATTGTCAAGATTTTGGAATCGGTTTTTGTTTCTTTTTGTTGTGTGGTTAGAATGATGTATTTGTTTATCTGCTGACCCGGGTTCGATTCTCGTTCAAGAGGATTTTTCCTCTGGAGTTAACATCATTGCCGACTCCACTCTCCCCAAAAGTCCTTCGGGTGAGACTATAAACCGAGGCCCCATGTGCGAACGCACGCAAAACATCTTGCCCACACGTTAAAACCCGTTCCGCTTTTCGGAAGAGTAGGCCATTGTGTGCCGGTGGGAACGGATGACAAAATTTACAACCTGCATACACACGAGGCTGTCCCGATGGTGTATCACCTTGTCGTGGTGGGATGGCTTGCGTGCTTCAATGACCCCCAGAGCTATGTGGGCGGGGGCTTCGGCCTCTGGCAGGTTCAACCATGCTCAACAGGTCTGGGGGGGAGGAGCCAGACTAAACGATGCACCCTGGTCCTCCAGGTTGGGGGTTGTGCATTGGGCTAACGACCCATTCACTTAAAAACCACTCTGTTACTGAAACTGCAACAATACCTCTTACGAGCGACATGGTTGCGGAAGAGTCCTCTCTGGTAGAGCCTATGACGTGTGCTGGTGAAAGCCTTCGGGAAGCCAGTGCACCGACAACTCTTTTAACAACCAAGTCAACAACAGGATAGGGACCTGGAACATCAGAACCCTGTACGAAACCGGTAAAACAGCACAGGTGAGTAGAGAAATGCACAGGTACAACCTAAAGATCCTTGGCCTGTGCGAGACCAGATGGAATGGAACCGGGCAGACAAAGCTTGCAAGTGGAGACACTATCATCTACTCTGGACAGGAAGAAGGCCAGCCCCACACACATGGAGTAGCGCTGCTGATGAGACCTGAAGCAACGCAAGCACTGCTGTCTTGGGAACCAGTGTCACCACGGATCCTCACAGCACGCTTCAACTCAAAAGGCAGAAAGGTTACCATCATTCAGTGCTACGCTCCAACAAATACAGCAGAGTTAGAAGATAAAGAAAACTTCTTCGAACAAGTCCAACATCATGGACAATGCACCAAAGAGGGACCTAAAAATACTAATGGGAGACATGAATGCCAAAGTGGGGACAGACAACACAAACAGAGAACTGATCATGGGCAGACATGGCACTGGAGAACAAAATGAAAACGGAGAACTTTTAACAGAATTTTGCATGTTTAACGACCTTGTCATTGGAGGCACCATCTTTCCTCACAAGAAAGTCCACAAGACCACATGGACTTCCCCCGATGGCAAGACAGAAAACCAGATTGACCACATCACCATCGGGCGAAAGTGGAGAAGGAGCCTGCATGATGTCAGGGTGAAGCGCGGAGCAGATGCAGCATCAGACCATCATCTTGTTGTTGCCATCCTCAAGACCAAGCTCAAAGCCTACATCGACCGGGCAGGAAGACCATCACACAAATTCAATGTGCAAAGCCTGAAGGAAAGAGAAAAAATAGAAGAATTCAGGCTCGAACTGAGGAACAACTTCAGTGTGCTTTCCCAGCTGCCAGAGGAAACAGTCGAAGAGCAATGGCAGAGTCTGCGTGAGACCTGGAAGACAACATGCCAAACAGTACTGGGAAAGAAAACAAGAAAATACAAGGAGTGGCTGACAACAGAAACATGGGCACTGATCACCGAGAGAAAACAGCTGAAAGATCAGATCAACCAAACACAAGATCAAGGAAAGAAGCATGAACTGCAAGCATGCTACTGGGACAAAAACCGGGCAGTAAAGAGAAAATGCAAGAAAGAGACAAGAGAAAATTCATTGAGGAACTGACTCAGGAAGCAGAGACTGCAGCAGGCCAAAGAAATATGAAGAGACTGTACGAGATCACGAGAACTCTCTCAGGAAAAAACAACAAACCTAGCTGCCCTGTCAAAGATAAGAATGGCAATACCATTTCAGGTGAGGAGGACCAGAGAGCAAGATGGGCAGAGCACTTCAAAGAAACGCTCAACAGACTGCACCACCCATGCCGCCTGACATCCCCCCACCTACTGAAATCCTTGGCATCAACACGGCCCCCCTACCAAGAATGAGATCACCAAAGCCATCAAGTCGCTCAAATCAGGCAAAGCAGCAGGCCCAGACGGTATACCACCTGAAGCACTGAAGGCAGACATCCAAACTTCCACTGAGATGTTATACCCACTCCTATACAAGATCTGGGAGCAAGAGAGTGTACCAGAAGACTGGAAGAAAGGCCATCTCGTAAAGCTGCCAAAGAAAGGGGACCTGTCCTCCTGCAACAACTGGAGAGGAATCATGCTACTGTCCATCCCAGGGAAAGTACTGACAAGATCATGCTAGACAGACTGAAGACAGCACTGGACAAGACACTTCGGGATGAACGGGCAGGCTTTAGGCAAGACAGATCATGCACAGATCAAATTGCCACAATGCGCATCATCATCGAGCAGTCCCTGGAGTGGCAGACCCCCCTATATTCAGTCTTTGTCGACTTCCAGAAGGCATTTGACAGCGTCGACAGAGATGTCATTTGGAAACTGATGCATCACTATGGCTTTCCACCAAAGTTCATCACCATCATCCAGCAGCTATATGAAGATGCCACCTGTCAAGTCATCCATGAAGGGAAACTGACGGAACCCTTCTCCGTCCAGAATGGTGTTCGTCAGGGCTGTCTGTTGTCGCCAACCATCTTCCTGTTGGTGGTTGACTGGATAATGCGGCAAGCCACAGCAGACAGGAGAACCGGCATACAGTGGACCCTCATGAAGCAGCTGGAAGACCTGGACTTCGCAGACGACATCAGCCTTCTCTCCCACAGGCAACAAGACGCACAAGAGAAGCTTTGTCGTGTTGCTGACGAAGCTGAAAAGACTGGCCTCCAAATCAACATCGGGAAGACGGAGTTCATGAGGGTGAACAACAAAACACATGACCCAGTGCGACTGCAGCAAGAAACCATCAAAGAAGTCAGCAAGTTTATTTACCTGGGCAGTGTCGTCAGTAAAGATGGGGGAACAGATGAAGACATCCCAAATGCCGAATCAACAAAGCCCGTCACGCCTTCAACACCCTTCGGCCAATTTGGAGGTCAACAGCCCTCTCATTTCAAAATAAGCTTCGGATCTACAACACCAATGTCAAATCGGTCCTACTTTATGGCTCAGAAACCTGGCGGGTAACAAAAACCAACACCCCCAAACTCCAGTCTTTTACCAACAAATGCCTCGGTACATCCTCAACATCAGGTGGCCGGAAGTCATATCCAACAAACAACTGTGGGACAGGACCAGACAAACCCCAATCGAGTCCATCATTAAACAAAGGAAGTGGGGATGGATCGGCCATACACTCCGCAAGCCTGCGTCATATGTCACCAGACAGGCCCTTGACTGGAATCCACAAGGGAAGCGGAAAGTTGGTCGACCAAAGCAGACCTGGCGCAGAAGTGTTGACGAAGAAAGCCGGAATGACATGGGCCGAGCTGAAGAGGATCTCCCAAAACCGAGTTCGTTGGAGGGGTGTTGTTGCAGCCCTATGTTCCCCAAGGAACCAAGAGGCATAAGTCAAGTAAGTCAATACACACGAGGACTGGATAAAAAAAAAAGCACATGAGTGCTTATTCCATTATCCTCGAAATAAAAGGATAAAATGAAAAAATAAAAAATGTTTTGTTATGGATTGTTTTGTTGTGGGTGGGGTTTTTTTGGGGGGTGTTTTGTTTTGTTTTTGTTTTGGGGTTTTGGTTTGGTTGTTTGTTTTGGGGTTTTGTTTGCGGGGGTGGGGATGGGGGGGGGGGGGTGGCGATTTACAGTCAGTGCCCCGGCAGAGCGCTACCTGGTGAGGAAAGGAGAAGGTAAATTTCCACAAGAAGTTTCCAGACCAGGAAAAGTTCTTATCTTCTGCTTCTTCTTTTTAGAACGCTCAAACAGCAACTATCGTTGTCTGTCATATGAGCGAAAATGCGTCACGCTGCCTTTTTAAGCGCCTGACAAGTCAGGCCCAGCGCATCCGACTTTGGCTAGAGAGAACTGTTATCTTTTAAGTCTTTCTTGAAAGAAAAAAAAAGGCAGGAGAATGAATGGTCCAAGAAGGCGGTAAATAAACAAGAAGAAGAGGGACAGGTCGAAAAGGAACAAGGCAGAAACAAGGAGGTGATAGAAAAGAGGATATTTCTAGTACAGAATTTCGGGGATGCCATTTTATACTGACAGGCCTCCTGGCATCCCCACGGGAGAGTTCTTGTATTATCCGTTGAGTCTGTCGGCTTAACGATAACTACCGCTTTGAGATACAACAGACGTTCCAGGGCTTCAGTATTTTCTTTTTCTTCATTTTTTTTTAAAAAGGTAAAGGTGTCCTATAACCTATAAGGTCGTAGGGGAGCGAGGTGTCAGAAACCTCACTTCTCTAGGGGCCAGCATATTGAGGGCGGCGCCCATCTCCTCCCCCTCGCTGCTTTACCTTCCCTGACCCTAAAGAGGGCAGGTACCCATTTACAGCTGGGGGACTGTACTGAAGCCAAGGCGCGCAAACGATCATATCACCCTTCCAACTGGTAACCACGCTCGATGCTGTTTAACCTTGGCTGGCGGGGGAAAGCGAAGTGCTCCGACCAATGAGCTACCCCGTCCCCATGTTCTTCATGAATAAAACTAAAAGAGTGTTCATCCTGTCTACATTCACTGGAAGTCTAAGGCTGGGCTGAAAGGGGAGGAGAAGGAGGAATGCTAGCTAGCTTGCACACCACTCAGACAGACATCGTGCTGAGGCTGTCATGACACCCCCGGGTCACCTATAATTGGGCTGTGAGCAAAGGCCTGGTCTTTCAATTTTAAGGCTGGCACGATTTCAAGAAGAAAAAAAATATATCTGGTGTAATAATGCAGGCATGAACTTAGGGAGAAGAATTGAGGGGGACTACACATGTTCTGTGTATGTGGGGTGGGGGGTAGGGGGTGGGGGTGGGGAGAGTGTATGGTGTGTGTGTATATATAAAATAATAATAATATATGGAATTTATATAGCGCTGAATCTTCGAAAAAAAATTAAAATCGAAGCGCTTGCACTCAAATCATTTACAGGCAACTCTCCTTAAACATAATGAACAACAGATTTCAAATCCATGCGCGCGCACGCACGTACGCAAGCACGCACACACGCACACACACACACACACACACACACACACTTAGGAGGTGAAGGATGCTGTTGAAAATTAGGGACAGATATGAGGGGAAAAGTCTCAGGTAGGAAATAAGTGTTTTGAGGCTGGATTTGAAGGTATCGAGTGAAGGCTTTTGGCGAAGTGAAAGAGGGAGGTCATTCCAGGTGGATGGACCAGAAACAGAGAAAGAGCGACGGCCAACAGTGTTTTTTTTTAATCTGGGTTGTTCGAAAGCACAAAGTATCTGGCTGAAAAGAAGGGACGGGGATGGAGTGTCAAATGAAGACAGTTACAGAGATAAAAGGGTGCAGATTTGTGGAGACATTTGAAACAGAGGATATTGATCTTATACTCCCGTTTTTTGAGACAGGGAGCCAGTGAAGAGATCGCAGAAGAGGAGTGATGTGTTCAGATTTTTTCTTTCTTAGGACCCGTTTGAGCGCAGAGTTTTTTATGCGTTGAAGAGAGTGGATAGTGAGGGGTAGGCCAGCAAAAGGGGAAATTAGTAGTCTAAATGTGAGAGAATTAGATGTGACAAGCTTGGAGTTGCATTCAATGGAATGATTTCTTTCGAATCGGATTATCGCCGTAATTATATATATTATATATATATACTCTCATCTCTCTCTTTATATATATATATATATATATATATTTATAGTATATTATTTATGTATATAATATATATATATATTTATATAAAAATTTTATTTTATAAAGAGAGAGAGAGATTTTAAATATTATATATAATATATGTTGGTAGGTAGGTAGGTTTGGTATGCGTGCGTGCGTGCGCGCGCGCGCGCGTGTGTGTGTGGTGTTTGTGTGGTGTGTGTGTGTGTGTGTGGTGTTTGTGTGTGTGTGTGTGTGTGTTTTGTGTGTGTGGGCTGTCTGTCGTCTGTCTGTCTGTCTGTCTGTCGATCTGTCTTTTGTCTGTTATTCTGTGACATGTGTGTGTGCCATTGTGTATACTCTGTGTTCATGCCAACGCATGAAAGGTGACACTAAAACTGATCCCTTTCCCAACGAATGCTCTAATATCAGAAGACAGACAGACGACAGACAGACAGAAACACCACACACACACACACACCACACAATGTAGATGTAGATGATAGATAGTAGATGAAATGATAGATAGATAATAGAGAGAGAGAGAGAG
>CM054134.1:78774237-78790381 GCA_028751875.1 Rapana venosa | reverse complement strand
AAAAATGTTTTTTATGGATTTTTTTGTTGGGGGGGGGTTTTTTTGGGGGGTGTTTTGTTTTGTTTTTTTTTTGGGGGTTTTGGTTTGGTTGTTTGTTTTGGGTTTTGTTTGCGGGGTGGATGGGGGGGGGTGGCGATTTACAGTCAGTGCACCGGCAGAGCGCTACCTGGTGAAGGAAAGGAGAAGGTAAATTTCCACAAGAAGTTTCCAGACCCAGGAAAAAGTTCTTATCTTCTGCTTCTTCTTTTTAGAACGCTCAAACAGCAACTATCGTTGTCTGTCATATGAGCGAAAATGCGTCACGCTGCCGTTAAGCGCCTGACAAGTCAGGCCCAGCGCATCCGACTTTGGCATAAGAGAGAACTGTTATCTTTTAAGTCTTTCTTGAAAGAAAAAAAAAGGCAGGAGAATGAATGGTCCAAGAAGGCGGTAAATAAACAAGAAGAAGATGACAGGTCGAAAAGGAACAAGGCAGAAACAAGGAGAGTGATAGAAAAGAGGATATTTCTAGTACAGAATTTCCGGGGATGCCATTTTATACTGACAGGCCTCCTGGCATCCCCACGGGAGAGTTCTTGTATTATCCGTTGAGTCTGTCGGCTTAACGATAACTACCGCTTTGAGATACAACAGACGTTCCAGGGCTTCAGTATTTTCTTTTTCTTCATTTTTTTTTAAAAAGGTAAAGGTGTCCTATAACCTATAAGGTCGTAGGGGAGCGAGGTGTCAGAAACCTCACTTCTCTAGGGGCCAGCATATTGAGGGCGGCGCCCATCTCCTCCCCCTCGCTGCTTTACCTTCCCTGACCCTAAAGAGGGCAGGTACCCATTTACAGCTGGGGGACTGTACTGAAGCCAAGGCGCGCAAACGATCATATCACCCTTCCAACTGGTAACCACGCTCGATGCTGTTTAACCTTGGCTGGCGGGAAAGCGAGTGCTCCGACCACTGAGCTACCCCGTCCCCATGTTCTTCATGAATAAAACTAAAAGATTGTTCATCCTGTCTACATTCACTGGAAGTCTAAGGCTGGGCTGAAAGGGGAGGAGAAGGAGGAATGCTAGCTAGCTTGCACACCACTCAGACAGACATCGTGCTGAGGCTGTCATGACACCCCGGGTCACCTATAATCTGGGCTGTGAGCAAAGGCCTGGTCTTTCAATTTAAGGCTGGCACGATTTCAAGAAGAAAAAAAATATCATCTGGTGTAATAATGCAGGCATGAACTTAGGGAGAAGAATTGAGGGCACTACACATGTTCTGTGTATGTGGGGTGGGGGGTAGGGTGGGGGGGGGAGGAGGTGTATGCGTGTGTGTGTTATATAAAATAATAATAATATATGGAATTTATATAGCGCTGAATCTTCGAAAAAAATTAAAATCGAAGCGCTTGCACTCAATCATTTACAGCAACTCTCCTTAAACATAATGAACAAGATTTCAAATCCATGCGCGCGCACGCACGTACGCAAGCACGCACAACACACAAACACACCACCACACACACACTTAGGAGGTGAAGGATGCTGTTGAAATATTAGGGACAGATATGAGGGGAAAAGTCTCAGGTAGGAAATAAGTGTTTTGAGGCTGGATTTGAAGGTATCGAGTGAAGGCTTTTGGCGAAGTGAAAGAGGGAGGTCATTCCAGGTGGATGGACCAGAAACAGAGAAAGAGCGACGGCCAACATGTTTTTTTTTAATCTGGGTGTTCGAAAGCACAAAGTATCTGCGGCTGAACGAAGGGAACGGGATGGAGTGTACAAGTGAAGACAGTTACAGAGATAAGAGGGTGAAAGATTTGTGGAGACATTTGAAACAGAGGATATTGTTTCTTATACTCCATTTTTTGTGAGACAGGCAGCCAGTGAAGAATCGCAGAAGAGGAGTGATGTGTTCAAAATTTTTTCTTTCTTAGGACCAGTCGAGCTGCAGAGTTTTGTATGCGTTGAAGAGAGTGGATAGATGATGCTGGTAGGCCAGCAAAAAGAGAATTACAGTAGTCTAAATGTGAGAGAATTAGATTACAAGCTTGGAAGTTGCATCAATGGACAGATACTTTTGAATCGCGCTTATGCGCCGTAATATATATATATTATATATATATATCTCTCTCTCTCTCTCTTTATATATATATATAAAAATATAAAAAATATATATATATATATATGTAATTTTATTATATATATAATTATATATATATATATATATATAAAGAGAGAGAGAGATTTTAAATATATATATATAATATATGTTGGTAGGGAGGTAGGTAGGTATGCGTGCGTGCGTGCGCGCGCGCGCGCGTTGTGTGTGTGTGTGTGGTGTTGTGTGTGTGTGTGTGTGTGTGTGGGGTGTGTGTGTGTGTTGTGTGTGTGTGTGTCTGTCCCGTCTGTCTGTCTGTCTGTCTGTCTGTCGATCTGTTTTTTTGTCTGTTATTTTTGTGACATGTGTGTGTGCCATTTGTGTATACTCTGTGTTCATGCCAACGCATGAAAGGTGACACTTATACTGATCCTACAACGAATGCTCAATAACAGAGAGACAGACAGACAGACAGACAAAACAGAAACACACACACACACACACACACCACACACACAAGATGATAGATAGATAGATAGTTTAGATAGATAGATAATAATAGATAGATAGATAGATAGGAGAGAGAGAGAGAGAGAGAGAGAGAGTGAGAGAGAGAGAGAGAGAGAGAGAGAAAAGAGAGAGTAAGCAGGCATGAAATCAGAAACTTTCACACAAAGTAGAAGAGGATTGGGTGGGAGAGAATCCGACAAGCAGACTGACAAACATGTAGAAGGACAGGCACACAGGGAAACATGAATATTCCACCACACACTTCTGCTTCATAAAAAAGAGAAAAAAGAAAAAAACTCTTTTTTTTTTAATCTCCAAAGCTACCTAGAACTGGTAGATCAGGAGCAAAAAGAGCTGAAGTGCCAGTGCCAAACGTTTATTCCTCGATATAAAAGAATAAATACATAAATAAATCCAAGGGGGTGGGGGGAGGGGGAAATCCCTTTAAACGGGTATCTCGGTGATGGCTGGAACCCGGGTCATCAGATCAGGAGCGAAACTACTCTAACCACTAGGCTATTCCCGGTCCTCCAGTGCTCATGTTAAACACTCCACAGACGCCATGCTAAAGTTGTCATAGGATCCGGGGTCGTTCATCTGTGCTGTGAGAAACTGACTGGGTTTTGTTGTTGGGTTGTTTTTTTCCAGACTGGCATGAATGCGAGAGAGGGAACTAATTTCTCACTGTAGCACATGGCAATGCCAGCTTGCAGCAAGGAAAAAAATAAATATTAGAAGATCTTGTGCTTCGTGTGTCTGTTTGTCAGTCGTGTGTTTGTGGTGGGGGGGGGGGGGGGTGAAGTGTTAATTAGTCAGTGTGTGAATGTGTGTGTGAAAATTTTCTGATCACAGGGAAGATATCAGAAGGTGTGTGTGGTGTGGGGTCAAGTCAAAGTCAAGTCAAGTCAAAACACTTTGATCATCCCATGAAGGCAATTACATTGTGTGTGTGTGTGTGTGTGTGTGTGTGTGTGTGTGTGTGTGTGTTGTGTGCGTGCGTGCGTGCGTGCGTGCGTGTGTGTGTGGGTGTGTGTGTGGGGTTGTGTGTGTGTGTTGTGTGTAAACACAGAGCCTCTACAGGTGTCAGTACTAATTATTGATTTCAGATGGACACACACACACACGCACGCGCGCGCATGTGCAAATGGAAATACAGATTTTCACAGAGACAGAGTTTTTCAGTAGAGATACTTAAGACTCTTTCAGTAGACATAAGCACCCCCACTTTCATAAAATGGTGTACTGGAAATTTCTCCTTTTCTATCACTCTCTTTGTGTCTGTCTTTTCCCTTACCTTTCCGTCATTTCTCTTGCTTATTCTCTGTCTTCCAAGTCCATTCTTGTAACGTTTTTTTGTAACCAAATCTTGAGAAAATAATATTTTCTTATCATTGCATTATATGACAGATTTCCTGGTGGTATTCTGGTCACCAGCGCCGGGCTTTATCACAGTTCTTGATTAAACCATTGACGCTGGGGGCAACACAAAGTGAGAGGCTGTATGACCAGTGGCTTTCTTCTTCCCACTCATTGAAATTCCACTTTACAGCTTAGTCTTTAGTGATCGACTAGGACTCCTCTGACTAGGAGCTTGACTCGCACAGTCTTAATGTCTGCAGCCCGGGGGCTGTTGGCCATTTTGGAAGAACATCTCCAACGCAGACTGTCCTTATGCCCACTTGGGCCGAGAGAGTGGGAATGTGCTGTGGGCAAGGCATCTCCACTATGATCAAATTTCTACCCAATGTCCGAAACAGCAGCTGCCTCCTCTGCTGTTTTGGAGGTCATCGTCGAACACAACGGAAAAACATACATACATATTCTGGTCACCACGCAGTGATATTGTAAACCCCTGGGTATGAGCACAAGATTCCATCCGCCGTGTATTTGCCATATGCATTTTTTTTTATGTATCTTTTTCTACATTGGTGCACATTGTCTTTATTATTGCTTTTTTTTTTTTTTTTTTTGGGGGGGACACGGGATAAGTAAGCAGAAGGCTGGCGTCCTTAGCAACAGCCTGGTTTGTTTGTTTTTGTTTTGTTTTTTTGGCCTTAAGAATGAAATAATTAAGGTATCCTTATTTAATAGGAGTTCTTTTAAGACATGAAGGTGTCAATTTCTCAGGGATTAAATGATGGGTGTTATTTAAAACTTGAGGTGAAATGCTATTGGAATTGTTGAATATAGAACGAGGTGACAGTCCTGTACTTGAAATTGGCCCTCGTAGGGTTGAAAGGGCTAATAAACAAACGTGACATAATATAATAATAATAAATAATAATAAATAGGAACTTAATATAGCGCTATATCTTGCAAAGAAAATCAAAACGCATGAAATAAATGAAAGGAATTAGTGAGAGAGAGAGAGATAAGAGAGAGAGAGAGAGAGAGAGAGAGAGAGAAGAAGAGAGAGAGAGAGAGAGTGGAGCATCTTGCAAGAAGCGAAAAGAAGTAGACAAGTTACAAAAGCCATCGATTCCGTGCAGTGACCCAGTGAACTAGGTGTACACACTTGCTTGACATAGAACTGCGACCTTGAAATTCCTTTCAGTAAGCCCCAAGCTACTCACAGAATTCTAATCTACTCCCCCATTCCTTTCTCGTTTTCGTTCCCATCGTGCCTGTCACAAACACACACACGCGCACAACACACACATCACACACACACATACACAACACACATGCCTGTGCAACCACGTCACACATATTAAGCGTAGCAACAAATACACACTCACACACACACACACAATAAACACATGGAAGATAGGTTCCAAATTAATGTCTGTTTTTTCTCCCCTAACAACAACTAACAACAACAGAGAGAGTCAAGAGAGAAGCAGAGGGGAGATTCCCAAGTTTATACTCTGTTGGGTGTTTTTCAAAGATTGGCATAAAAATAACATTCTGTCGGTCTAGAACCTGTTTCAAAACTCTTTGAAAGATAAAAAGAATTCAAAGAGCTAAGTGCCCACACTGATACCACTCACACACAATGCTGCACATTTCAGGCTGCAAAAAAGAAGTATACATTTCCAAGGCCATGGCTTTAGTGCAGTGACCCAGTGAACTGGCTGACATACCCCTGTGAAGAAATGGGTTGCTGTGTCCTTGATTCCACTTCAATAAATCAAACTGTACTCAGATCTCTTCTCTCTCGCTCTGTCTCTCTCTGTCTCTGTCTCTATGTCTCTCTCTCTCTTTATTTTATTATCATATATATCCTTAAGGGCGGGGAATGGATGTAAAAAAGCACATGGGTGCTTATTCATTATCCTCGAAATAAAAAGAAGTTGACATTGTCATGTCCATTGTCACTCTATGTCTCTCTCTCTCAATCAGAATACACATTAAGTCCCAAGTCAGGGCAACCGTCTGATGAAAAAAAAGTATGCGAATGTTTATCTGTAACTCCCTTAAAGAATATAAAAGACCATTTATTCCATTCCCCATATTCTCTCTCAGTCTCTGTCTCTCTGGTCTGGCGACTCTCCTCTCCTCTCTCTCTCTCTTCATGGTTGTTGCTGAGTCTTATATAAGATTGATGCCCTTAAAACTAAACTTAATGATAATTTATCATGCACTTGTGGTGATTATAATTATTACAGAGTTATACAATCTTTTTCATTGTACCCCTTGAAATCTTACTTACTAATTTGACTGCACAATGTTGGTTCAACATCTTCAACTTTAAAAGACATTTTGTTTCATAATGTTAGAACGTTAGAAATTGTTACGGGTTTGATTAAGAGCCCTATTTGCTGTTTGCTGTAATTTCTATTATTAGTCAATCAGATTTATTCAAAAGTTCCCTTTTTAATCAGTTTTATAGAGTTAACAAAAACTTTAGTGTGGTTTGGTTTTTTACTGGGGGAGGGGGGAGGCGGGGGGGGGGGGAGGGGGTCTTTATTTGTTTTCTAATTAGATCTATAACTGTGCAATGCCCCAGTTGTGAAAAACTGCATGTTTCTTGAATCAATACAATAGATGGGGCACTGGCAAGCTCACTTGCGCGCACACATACACACACACACACACACACACTCACACACACACTTACCTACTCCATCACCTCCACTCTCTATACTTCACCACCGACTCCTCATACCTACCCTATCGAACAGTAGGTAGTCACACACACAACATACACACACACACATACACACACACAAACACACAGACTTACACACAACACATACACACACACATACACACACACATTACATACACTCACACGATACACACAAGCATACACACACACATACACACACACTTACACATACACACTTATCACGTCCACCCTCCACTTCTCTACCCCACACACTCATAACATACCACCTAATCTGTACAAGTATGTAGGTCAACATCACACACATACACACACACATACACTCACACACACATACACACCACACATACACACACATACACACACACGCACACGAACACATACATCACACACATACACACACATACACACACATCTACAACACACGAACACACTCACACTTATCTACCCACATCCTCCACTCTCTACTCACTACACCACTCTTACATAGCCCTCAATCCTGTACATGTATGTAGTCACAACACACACATACACACACACACAAACACACACGATCACATACACACACATACAAACACATACGCCACACACGCACACACACATACACACACACTACAAACACATACAACACACACATACACAGAACACTCACACATACCACACACAACACACATACTCACACCACATCACACAACACACACAACACACAGCCTGCATAACACACATACACACACATACACACAACACATACACACACACATACACACACACCATAACACACACACACATACACACACATACACACACACATCACACACACACACATACACAACATACACACACATACACACACTACACACACACATACACAGGCACACAAAACATACACACACTACACACACACATACACCACAACACACACATAACACACACATACACACCCAACATACATACACACAATACACATACACACACACATACAAACACACATACACACACATACACCACAAACACACACATACACACACATACACACACACATACACACACACACACATACACACACACATAACACACACACACATACACACACATACATCACACATACACAGACACACAGACATACACACAACATACACACACACAGACATAACACACAGACAAACACACACACCCGCACGCACGAACACGAACATACACAAACACACAACAACGCATACACATACACACACCACTATAACATACACACCATACACACACATATACACACACACATACACACATGAACACATACACACACTCAAACACAACACACACACACACATACACACACCAATACATCACACACACCCTACACACATACACCACAAGACATACACATACACACACATACATACACACCGACATACACACACATACATACACACAGACATAAACACAACATACACACACACAGACAACACACAAGACACAGACATACACACACACGCAACAAACAACACATCACATACATACACATACACAAACATACACAAACACACTACATACACACACACAACACACACATACCACACGACAATACACACCACGACACACATACACACAAACATGATACACACACACATACACACACTTACACTCACAACACACAGAGCCACACACACATACACACACATACACGCACACATACACCACACAACACATACACAACTCACACTCATACACACACGCACAACAGCACACACACACACACACACACTGTCCAGAAGTTCTTGCATGCAGCAAGCACAAGGTGGGGATGTGAAGTGATACTCCCACATGAAAGTCAGCCCTCTTGTGTGTGTGTGCGTGCGTGCGCGGCAGCGCGTGCAAGGGCTTGAGCACAATTTTGTATGCACGTGAGTGTCTGAAATTTAAAAGAAGAAACAAGGCAGAAAAGAAGAAATAAAAAACATGAACGGACAGACTCTCAGAAGACAGAGATAGAAGAGGGTGGGGGCAGGGGGTGGGGGTTTGGGGAGGTGGGGGCTGGAGCAAATGCAGAAAGCAGAAAAGAATGTCAGAATTACAGAGCCATACGATCGATGTGGTGACCACAGTGAACTGGCTACATAGACCCTGTGACGAACAAGGCCTGAACTAGCTTCTGTTCCTTGATTCCCCATCACTTCAAATACAAACACTAGGGAATTCCCCTCTTCCCCCTCCCCCACTCTAACACTTTTCCTTTCCCCTTCCCAATCATATCCTCTCTCCTCTCTCTCTCATCTCTCTCATCCTCTCTCATCTCTCATCTCTCTCATCTCTCTCTCTCTGTATCTTCCTTGAAACAACGCACTCTCTCTCTCTCTCTATCCCCTCCTCTCTCCTCCCTCGCATCTCCCCTCTCTCTCTCTCTCTCTCTCTCCTCTCTCCCTGACCTTAGAGAATGGCCTTCACCCCCCCCCGCACCTTTCTCCTCTTCCTGTTTTTATGTATGAATATACGGGTATTGAGTTTATTTAATTATCTTGACATATAATCTGCATGAGTATAATCAAAATTGGTGTATGACGGTGATCGTGCCTGTCTGAGAATTAATAATTTTAGAGTTATCACTGAACACACACACTCTCTGCTCTCTCTCTCTCTCACTCATCAGGTCGATCCTCATCTCTCTCATCTCTCTCTCTCGTCACGTCCCTCTCTCTCTCTCTCTCAATATGACCTTATAGAATTTAGCTGGTTGTTGTTTTTTGGGGGGGGGGTTCTTACACTTCTTTTCTTTCTGTTTTTTATGTGTAAGAGTATGGTATTGAGGTTTTTTAAAATTTTATTTAATTATTATGATTATGATAAGATTAATTATTATATTATATTCATTATATTTTAATTATCATAAAAGATTTTGTGTGATAATCAAAATAAGTGTGCCAAGTGATACGTATTAGCGGTTATTATTTTTTATTTAATTAATTTTTTTATTTTTTTTTTATCATAACATATTTTTTGTATGGTTAATCAAAATAAGTGTCCAAGGTGATCGGTACTTTTTGAGAATCTATCTTTGTACCAGCGCTGAAACACACAAAACACAAACACGACACACACACAACACACACACGCACGCCACCGCACACACACGACTCTCTCTCGTCTCTCTCTCTCACTCTCTCTCCTCCAATTCTCTCTCTCTCTATCTCTGTATTATGGCGCAAGACCAACATGCAATTAATTTAATTCTCGTCTCTCTCTCTCTCTCTCTCTCTCTCTCTCTCTCCTCTCTCTCTCCATCTCATCATCTCTCAAACTCTCTCTCTCTCTCTCTCTACATTGTTATGTGTATTCTAATAAAGGGCATATCATACTTTCGATTTTCAATATTATTTTTTGGACTGTTGACTGTATTTGAGCTCTCAGTGAAATATCCCTATTTAATATCTTATTACCAACTGTAACAACTATTTGTACTTTTCGAACAGTAGAAGGAGTTTCAATTTTATGATCATAAGTTTGGCTCTCTCTCTCTCTCTCTCTCTGTGTGAGTGTGTGTGTGTGTGTTGTGTGTGTGTGTGTGTGTGTTGTGTGGTGTGTGTGTGGTGTGTGTGTGTGTGTTGTTATTGCTGTAGTTGTTACATATTGTTCTTTGTTGTGATTTGTTTGGGTTTTCGCTTGTAGTATTTTGTTTTGGTGATGTATGTGTGGTGTGGTGTGTGTGTGTGTGTGAAAGGGGGGAACGGTGCTTTTTTGTTTTTCTTTTTTTTTTTGCTTTTTTTTTTTTGAGTTGTTCTTTTTTTTTCTCATTTGTTTTGTTTGATGTTCTTTGTTTTTTCTTGTTTTTTGTATGTTTATTTGGATGGGGTGTTTATGTCTGCTTTTTTGTTGTATGTTGTTGTTTTTGTTTGTTTTTTTTTCTTGTTTTGTTTGTTCTTTTTTCTTTTCTTTTTTTGTTTGTTTGTTGCTGCTTTTTTTTGGGTTTTTTTAGTTTTTTTTTGTTTTTTTTTTTTGTATGGGGTGTTTTTTTTTTTGGGGGGGTTTCGGGGTATGTTTTGTCTTTTGCTGTCTGGGTGTTGTTTGTTTGTTTGTTTGTTTGTTTGTTTGTTTTCTTCTCTCTTCTTCTTTACAAAAAAAAAGTTTTTTCCCTTTGCTTCATCTGCTTGAAGTATAGTCTGAGTGCATTTTTAAATGTGACCCCAAGGGCGGGCGACTGGATGTATAAAAGAACATGAATACTTATTCATTATCCTGGAAAAAAGAAGAAATTGTTTTCTATTACTTAGCAAATGTGTAGATGTTCCTTTTAGACTTTATTGGCTTTTTCCCCCCTCATTATTATGAGAGTGTATGGTATAGCCTTATTTTAATTACACATGACATTCAATTTGCATGAACATACTTAAAAAGTGTTTGTGTTGATCGTGTGCTATGTGATATTAACATATTTAGTATTATCCCTGAAACACCCCCCCCCCCCACAACACACACACACACTCAAACAACACACAACACAACACACGCGCGCACGCTCAAACACACACACACACACACACACATAACACACACACTCACATACTCACTCACTCACCCACCCCTATTCTCTCCCTAAACGACGTAATAGTTTTTTAATTTCTTTCTTGATTTTGTTTCTTCATGTTTTTATTGTGTGGATGTATGGGTATTAAATTTATTTCATTATCATGACATATAATTGAAACGAGTATAATCTAAATGAGTGTTGATGGATCGCATACTGTTTTGGGGATTTATATATTGGAATATTATCTCTGAAATACACACAACACACACTCTCAGTCTCTACTCTCTCTCTCTCACCTTTTATTCGTCCGCTTTATAGTACATAGTAAATCCCTGATGAAGGATTCATATTTTTATATATTCAATACTTTATTGGACTTGCCTCAGTACATAAGTTGTAATGATTGCCCTATTACAATATCTTATAATTATGTGTAACGAAGTAATGTGTACCATTTGACTATGTGGTAGATGTTTATCTATGACTTATTAAGATTTGGTTGTGTTATATTCTGGGCTTTGTTGTTGCTCTTAGTTTCTTGCTGTTGTTGTTTTCTGTTTTCTCTTTTTTATCATCTTTTGTGGTTTGGTTTTTCCTTCTCTTTTGTTTGTTTGTTTGTTTGTTAGGGTTTTTTAGGGGAGGTGGGGTAGGGGGTGTGGGGTATTTCCTTAGGATTTTTCTCTTTTTAATATGCTTGCTTTTGGGGGGGGGGAGGGGTTTGTTAGGGGGGGAGCAGTTTTGAAAAGGTTATTTCCCTGTTTTTATTGCGAGACTGTATAATAAGTATATGGTTAGTATTTATTAAGATGTATACCCTAACGGGCGGACTGATGAAAAAAGCACCATGTGAGCTATTCATTAATCCTCGAAAAAAAGAAGTTGTCATTGTCATTGCATTGTCATTGTCTCTCTCTCTCTCTCTCTCATCATCTCTCTCTTCTCTCTCTCGAAACACACACACACACACACACACACACACACACACAGGAGTGGGATGGATCGTAGGCCTGCTGAAAATCTACTTACTGGCATGGTGAAGATATTTGTTACAGAATATTTGCCCCTCCCTACATTACATGAAGGGTTGTCCTGGGTCTAAGTGTCTGTGACGTGTCATTAAGATGGATGTTGTCCTAAAAATAAGGAGAAGACCCCCCCCCCCCCCCCCCCCCCCCCCCCACCTACCTCCAATCTGGAAACTTTTGCTTACAATTGTGCTTGATGTAAAAATGCAGAATTCAGCTTGAAATCAGTCAACTGAATCCGACCTCGATACTCATGGACCTTGATAATATTCATCACTGATATTAGAATATTAATATCAAGGTAAATGGGTTTTTTTTTTAAAAAAGGTAAAGTGTACCATAACCTAATGATGAAGTAAGGAATGAGGCGTCAGAGACCTCAGATTTACTCAGGGCCAGCATATTGAGGGCGGCCGTCCATCTCCTCTTCCCTCCGCTGCTTTACATTATTAACATAAAAAAACTAATTAATAAAAATAAAAAAATAATATAAAATTAAAGATGACATTTGAAAAAAAATAAAAAAAAGAATATTAATAAAGAAAAATAATGAAATAATATATAATAAAAAAAATAAAAATAAATTAAAAAATAATAGAAAAAAAATATTAAAACTGAGCTTCCCTGAACCTAAAGAGGGAAGGATACCCATTTACAAGCTGTGTGAACAGGGGGACTGTAGATAAAGCCAAGGACGGTCTTATCCGTCATTCGGTAAGCACCGCCACAGGCTGCTTAACATTGGCTTGGTAGACAGCCATGTGCTCTGACCATTGAGTTATCCCGTCCCCATATGTCACCTCGATAATACCTCCTACTGATATTAGATATTAGATATCAAGATATCAGTATGTCATTATCTTCACATTACATCCAACTCAACCGATTTCCCCTTTTTAAGTCGAAGGTACCCTTTTTATCTATCAGCAATCTTCGACTGAGTTTTTATCTAATGATGTTTATTTCCGTATTTTTTGGCCACTTAGATCAAAAAACAAGGGATTTATGGTTAACTTATAGAAGGGTTCCAAGGCAGGCAGGTCCACAGAACCCCTTCTCACATCGTCAGAAAGAAAAAAGCTGAACATGGTTCGGGCCACCGGTCACCCCCCCACAACACTCTGCCAAAAACAGTACTGCAGGGAACACCCGAAGGTTGGCAGAAAGAGGGAAGACAGAACAGACATGGATGGACAACATCAAGAATGGACCGGATGAATGACTCGGCACTACGCGCAGAAGCCGAGGAACTCCCGAGATGGATGGAGGACTTACCAGGCGAGCATCGTCTTTCGTGTCTCCCTCCACGACCGCCAAGGTCACGGGACTAGATGTGATGATGATGATGAAGATGATGAATGGATGATGATGAAGGATGATCGATGATAGATGATGAAGAATGATGATGATGATGATGAGAAGATGGATGTTGGAAGGGGTTCACGCAGTTTAGCATCCATAACAGTTATGAACAAAAGCAAAAATTAAGACAAACCGCATAAGTGAGGGAGGGGGGGAGGGGAGGAGAGAGAGAGAGCAATGGTAATAGGGCCTTGTGTAGGGGAATGGTCTTAGTATAGGCTTTGAAGTTGACAACACCAAATCTGTCTGTGGAGACAAGGGTTCATGGACCAAATTCTGTTGGAGGCCCAAGTTGTCCTTGCACTGTATCAGACCTGGGAAGATGGTTGGGGTGCCCCTCTTTAGGATAAGATTTGTCTTTTCGTTCCTCAGCTAGAGCTCCAACGTTCACCAATGGAGAGATGGCGCCTATGCGACCGTGTTTGCTCACCATGAAGGTAGCTGTAATCCGCTTTCGGGGATGTGTGCTGGGTATGATCGCGCTTCCATAACCCACTGAACGCTGATATAAATTACAGGGTCTTTAACTTGCCTATTTGACCTTCTGCCTGTGAATATACAAAAAGGGAATTTAGGCACTGGCAGGTCTGCACTTGAAGTTGACAGGGGAGATCATAAAAAATGCCACCCTTAATTCACCAGACACCGCTGAGATTCGAACCCCGACTTCATGGGCACATTGGATTAAAGTTCACTCAGCTATAGCGTCCGTTGGATAAGATTGTATAATACCACATTCCTGTGTTGCAATTAAATGCACATAACAGGAAAATGTGACAACCTCAGATTGGTCACTGGCAAAATCTGTTTGTAGAAATTTTCTCTTGAAAGCAAATAGACTGGGCAAGACAGTGGATGGTCCTCATCCACAGGACCAAGACAGAAGCTACCTGCTTCTCCCTCTCACCCAAGAGAGTAGGCTATAGCTATATAGACCAAAACATATAACATAAAAAACCATGTCCTTGTCTTTTATTTTTTAACCTTGTGTTAACTTGCCTTGTGTTTCGATGTCTTGCTTTTGCAATGCCTTGTTTTGCCTTACAATTCCCATGTCTTCTTTTTGCAATGCGTTGTCTTGCCTTACAATTCCCATGTCTTGCTTTTGCAATGCGTTGTCTTGCCTTACCATTCCCACGTCCTGCTTTTGCAATGCGTTGCCTTGCCTTACAATTCCCACGTCTTGCTTTTGCAATGTGTTGCCCTGACTTACGATTCCCGTGTCTTGCTTTTGCAATGCGTTATCTTGCCTTACAATTTCCATGTCTTGCTTTTGCAATGCATTGTCTTGCCTTACAATTCCTATGTCTTGCTTTTGCAATGCATTATCTTGCCTGACGTTCCTATATCTTTCTTTGCGAATAAATTGTCTTGCCTTGCGCGCATTTCCTTGCCTTGCTTTGCGATGCCTTGCCTTACCCTTTTCCTTTTCCCCACTAATATGTGTGCCTTGTCTTGCCTCAACGTCTTTCCTTGCGAAGAAAGTTTCAACGTTAGTTCAATGGACTTCGAATTTGACACTGAAAATCGACATTTCACCTATGTACTATTATGTAGCTCAGTTGGAGAAAGACTAAAACTATAAGGCCTCTTGACCCTCGACCCCCCCCCCCTCCTCCCAACCCCCATCGTGCCGAAAAGGAAAAGCTATGCTAGCTTCTGATGTCCGCATACTGTTAGCCTGAAATGAGATTTTTCCTGTGCAGAATCTGTCATTTTTTAGTCAATTAGCAGTGTGTGTGTGTGTTGTGTAGAGTAGTAGTCGTTGTTGTTGTTGCTTGCTGGCTACTGCTGTTTGTGTTGTTATTGTTGTCTGAGTAACCTCTCCCTCCCCCTACCCCCGGGGGGTCCATCTTCATCCTACATGTGTTTTATTTGGCCATGCTGGCTGGCTGGTTGATCTCAAACTCCCCCCCCCCCCCCCCCCCCCACCTCATCTTTCTCTCCTATACCCATTCGTTTCTTATCACCAACTCCCCCCCCCCCCCCCCCAACCCTACCTATCCACCACCCCTCACTTCCCCAACCCCTTAGCTTACCTCCCTACCCTCACACCTCCATCACTACACTTCACAGCTCCACCATGGCCTCTCCTCCCTGCCCCTCACCTCCACACCCTCTCCTCCTCACCCCCACCCCCCTCACCCCTCTCTCCACACCCTCTCTTCCCCCACTCCTCACCTCCCCTCACCTCGCTTCCCCACCTTCACCTTCCAACCCCCATCCTTCACATCCCCACCCCTCACCTCCCCACAGTCCCCCCATTCCTTTTGATTTCTTCCCTCTGCCTGCCACAATACATATACCTATACTAGCCTTTTTCCAAAGCGCAACACACATGTATATGTCATTTTGATGGTCAGGCTAGTCCAGCAGCAATAATACCATCAACAACAACAACACACACACACACCACACACACACACACACACACTTTTTTTTTCATGCATACATACATAAATACACGCACGCGCCCGCGCGAGGAGCCTATGCATGCGTGTACACACACAGAGAGACATACACACACGCACGCACGCACGCATGCACGCAATCGAGCGCGTGCGCGCACACACGCGCATAC
>CM054134.1:78749237-78756737 GCA_028751875.1 Rapana venosa | reverse complement strand
TTTGGTTTGGGGTTGATTTGTTGTTGTTTTTTTTGGGGGGGTTGTTCTTCATCCTTATCTTTACTGTTCATTTAATGCATTACTCTCTCTCTCTCCTCTCTCTCTCTCTCCATCACTCTCACTCTCTCTCTCACTCTCACTCTGTCTTTCTGTCTGTCTCGGCTCTCTCTCTCTCTCTCTCTCTCTCTCTCTCTCTCTCTCTCTCTCTCTCTCTCTCTCTCTCTCTCTCTCTGAGCGTGTTTGTGTGTGTGTCTCTGTCTCTCTCTCTGTCTCTCTCTCTGTCCCTCTCTCACTCGCTCTCTCTCTCTCTCTCTCTCTCTCTCTCTCTCTCTCTCTCTCTCTCTCTCTCTCTCTGCCCCCCCCCCTTCCTCCATAGCATTCCACTTTGTGTTTCTTTTTAGTCAGCCTTCTTTTTTTCCACGTTTGTTCTTATCTCTATTCTCATTTGCTGTCCATTTTCTCTGTTCCTTTAAGTTCTTTCTTCTTGTTCTTCTTCTTCTTCTCCTCCTCCTCCTCCTTCTCCTTCTCCTCCTCCTCCTTCTTCTTCTTCTCCTCCTCCTCCTTCTTCTCCTCCTCCTCCTCCTCCTTCTTCTTCTTCTCCTCCTCATCCTCCTCCTTCTTCTCCTCCTCCTCCTCCTCCTTCTTCTTCTTCTTCTTCTTCTCCTCCTCCTCCTCCTCACTTTCCTTCTTCTTCTTTTCCTCCTCCTCCTCCTTCTTCTTCTTCTCCTTCTCCCCTTCCTCTTTCATCTTCTTCTTCTCCTCCTCCTCCTCCTTCATCTTCTTCTCCTCCTCCTCCTCCTTCTTCTTCTTCTTCTTCTTCTTCTTCTCCTCCTCCCCCTCCTCCTTCTTCTTCTTCTTCCCCTCCTCCTTCATCTTCTTCTTCTCCTTCCCTCCTCCTCCTCCTTGTCCTCCTCCTCCTCCTTCTCCTTCTTCTTCTTCTTCTTCTCCTCCTCCTCTTTCTCCTCCTTTTCCCTCTTCTTCTTCTGTTCCATTTTGCTCCAGACATGAGTCATCGTGTTCTTTTGAAGATTCCAGTCAAAAACATTTAAGTTGTCTGGCTGGGAAAGATTTTTTTATGTTTTTTTGCTTTTTGCGTGGTTTTAGGGAGGTTGGGGTTTTATATATATATATATATATATATATATATATATATATATATATATTCTAATGCCCTTTTCTTAATAGCTCTTTCTACGTGTATTTTTGCTTTCTTTTCCTCACATTACTTCAATTTTTCCCCTTCAGTTTTTGTTTCTTTTTTTTTCTCTCTCTCTCTCTCTGCCTCTTGAACATCAACTTTGTAGAGAGTGCTGGTTTGGGTTTTGGGTTTTTTGTACTTTCCCTATGCCATTTTCTAAATAGCTCTGTCTACATTTTTTTGCTATTTTTCTCACATTACTTCAATTTTTCCATTCAGTTTATTTTTGTTCTCTCTCTCTCTCTCTCTCTCTCTCTCTCTCTCTCTCTCTCTCTCTCTCTCTCTGTGTGTGTTCTTGAACATCAACTTTCTAGAGAATTCTGATCAGTGTGTGTGTGTGTGTGTGTGTGTGTGTGTGTGTAGCGGGGGGAGGGGGGTGTTGTTGTTTTTATTCTGGTATATATATATAGTAAACGGTAAAGGTGTCCCATAACCTATAAGGTCATAGGGGAGCGAGGCGTCAGAGACCTCACTTCTCTAGGGCCAGCATATTGGGGGCGGCGCCCATCTCCTCTCCCTCGCTGCTTTACCTCCCCTGACCCTAAAGAGGACAGGTACCCATTTACAGCTGGGTGAACTGGGGGAACTGTACTGAAGCCAAGGCGCGCAAACGGTCACCCATCCAACTGGTAACCACACTCGACGCTGCTTAACTTGGCTGGGGGAAAGCGAGTGCTCCGACCACTGAGCTATCCCGTCCCCTATATATATATATATATATATATATATATATTACCCACCCTGTACATAATGAATAACCACAGTTCGAATAGATGTAGATATTCTGTACAATACTAGTAACACACACACACACACACACACACACACACACACACACACACATATATAATATATATAATATATATATATATATATATATATATATATATATATATATATAAGAGTGTTTGTTGTGTGTGGAACTGAGACACATGCTTGTTTTTGTTATTATTCTGGTGTGTGTGGTGTTACAGTATTTTTTTTTAAATTATTATATGCTGACGAAAATGTCCAGACTAATACTATTGTGCGCATGCCTGCAATATACTTTTTTCTTTTTGAAACTGGTTTTTTTAATATATCATTATTGCAAAAGCTACCCCTAGTGATTTTTTTTCATCTTATACAAAAGTTATTTTAAAAAGCTTTCTTCTTTCCTATAGACATTTTGTCCATACCCAAAAATAACCAGCAAAATCCTGTCCTTTCTCCTCAACTTCATTATCTTTGCATACAGATCCACTCTGTCAGTGTTAAGAGTTTCAAAATGAATTCTTTTTTTTTTTTTACCAAGAACACAGGGGACTCTTGTTATAGTTTTAAAAAAATGGAAACACGCAACAACAAAAAGAAGTGAAAAGAAATATTCGATTTTTTTTTTTTTGAAATGTTGTGGGAGACATTGTCCTCATTTTTCTGGTTCTCTTTACTTCAGCAATTGCTCTTTCTCTTTCTCTGTCTCTCTGTCTGTCTCTCTGTCTGTCTGTCTGTCTGTCTCTCTCTCTCTCTCTCTCTCTCTCTCTCTCTCTCTCTCTCTCTCTCTCTGAGGGTGCTTATTTATTATCCTCGAAATAAAAGAATTTGATTTGATTCCTCTCTCTCTCTCTCTCTCGCTCTCGCTCTCTCTCTCTCTCTCTCTCTCTCTCTTCTCTCTCTCTCTCTCTCTCTCTCTCTCTCTCTCTCTCTCTCTCATGCATCCCTCTTTTCTCTTTTTCGCTTATTTTGGCATGCATCGCTCATTTGCGTAGCCAGTCCAGTCCATCTCCCCCTAGTTTGATTAAAATTAACCTTTTGCGTTTCTGTTCGTAATGGCAGCAGACGACAGGAGCTAATGTTCACTGTAGGAGCAGGCAGGGAGCACACGTGATAGCGCTTTTCCCATCACGTGGTGATGGCATGGCATGGTCATGCATGGGAAGGCTGTCAAAAGTTGGTGGGGATTTCTTTACCTAGTCAAGTCAAGTCAAGTCAAAAACACTTTAATCATCCCATGAAGGGAAATTACAATACTGACAGGCACATTGATACATATAACTATCTCACAAGACACAAGGAAAATACATTTCAGATTGTTGTAAACATTCCAAGATAGCTTTAAAAAAAAGTATCATACACAAACCCAGGTGCGCTCACACACACGCACCGCGTACACACACACACACACGCACGCACGCACACACACACACACACACACACACACACACACACACACACACACCAATGTAGGAATACAATGTTGTAAAAACCATTCATTGGAAAAGATTTTTTTTACGCATGCACGCACGCGCGCACTCACACACACGTGCACACCCATACTACACACACCAATATATGAACACAGTTTTATCACACACACACACACACACACACACACACACAGAGGATCCAATAATCTTCCAGCTACTATACAGGTTACACACTACGGTTAGATTCTGGCACTTGTCCTTCGGTGTCCATACATCACTCTTGCGTTCGCACTGCACGTACTAAGGCGTCCACGTGAAATAAAAACCACTTTTTTGTGAACGACTAGCCCCTGACTCAAAACTCGGGACAATAAGAACAAATTTTGGTAGGTTTGAACTTTTTTATGTTTCAGCAAACCCTGTACCCCCTCAATCCTTTGTCCTCTGCTAGCTTCCTTACTGCAATATGCCTGCGCGGGGTCAACGCTGTGGGAATACAAGCAATCCTCATTTGATGATCATTTCCCGCTTTCTCAACACTACCTGGTGTTAATCTATGGCCTCAAACCCCAAAAACAAGTACACAGTGCATTTTTTCATATTTAAAAAAAAAGAATTGTGAAAACCGGCCCAAAAAAAATTCTGACTGGCATTCCATACAAGATACTACATGACCCTGCGAGCTCACCCGGGAGTGTATCCTATTTTGAGATGCTGGCACCGCTTCCATTCCCACTTACCCATGTTGAGGCTAAAGGTTACGCTCCACTTTTAGCTACGGGGTCAAGTCGTTTCTTGTATCTTTATAGAGTGCTGCTAGTCAGAGAAAAAATGTTTGGCTGATTTTCAGAAATTTTTGTAAAGTTTGAAAAAATGTTGCTTGTTTTTTTTCTCGTTTTGTTCCTTTTTGGGGGGGAGGAGGGGGTAAGGGGGTTGGTTTAAGGACATAAGAGCAAAACCAGGTAGTCACAAGAAAGTTGGATATGATTTTCACATGAGGAGTGCTTGTGTTCCCACTGTGTTGATCCCGCGCATGCATATTGCGGTTAGGAAGCTAGCAGAGAACAAAGGACTGAGGGGGTACAGTATTTGCTGTAAAAAAAAATTTTAACTTCTAAATTTGTGTAAAATCACATGAATCAAAGGCAAGTCTTTCACAAAAAGGGGAAGTTATTTCTGTGGATGCCGTAGTACGCGCGGTATGAATGCGAGAGTGGTATAGGAAAACAAAAGGAAAAGTGGCAAATTTTAAATGTGGTGTGTAGCCAAACTGGCAAAAAGAGACGGAAAACTAGGGAAAAGTTCTGCCTTAGTAGACTACAAATGCAAGAGAGTTGTAAGCATCCGTGGGAGTGGGGTAGGTACTGATGTATATGTCTGGCCGTATCAAAGGCTTTGGCCTACGATGATGAATTCTTGGTCGTGAGCATGCTTTTATATTCATTCTGTATGTGCACCATATGAACACTGCTTCACATTCGTGTCGTGTGTACATTGATCACTATATCACCACATGAGAAAGAACCATTTTATGAAGATGAGCAATATATAACACTAACAATACTTCTTCGTCGAACGCTCAGACAGCTACTATTGTTGTCTGTCATGTGAGCAAAAATGTGTTGCGCTGCCGTTAAGCGCCTGACAAGTCAGGCCCAGCGCATCAGACTTCGACATGGGAGAGAATGATAATGTTTTAAGTCTTTCTGGAAAAAAAAGGCAAGAGAAACTACCAAGAAGGCAGAAAATAGACAAGAAGGAGGTGACGTGTAGAAAAAGAACAAGGTAGAGAGAAAGAGAAAGACAGAAAAGAGGGAATTCCTGCAGAATTCCCAGGTAGGGATTCTTTTTATACTGACAGATCCTCGGCATCCCCTCAGGGGAGACAACCTGTTCTTTTCTACTCTGTTCTGGCTTTTTTCTGTTCTGTGTGAGTTCTTCTCTGTTTTGTTCCTCTCTGTTCTGTTCCGCTCTGCTCTATTCTTCTCTGTTCTGTTCTTTTCTGTTCTGTACTTCTCTCTTCTGTTCCATTCTGTTATGCTCTGCTCTGTTCTGCTCTGCTCTTCTCTGTTCTATTCTTTATGCTCTGCACTGTTCTGCTCTGCTCTTCTCTGTTCTTAACTGGTCTGTTATTTGTTCTGTTCTCTGCTCTATTCTTCTCTGTTCTGTTATTTTCTGCTCTGCTCTGCTCGGATCCGTTTCTGTTCTCTTCTGCTTTGTATTGCTAGGGGGGTTTGTTTCTCTTTCTCCAACCTTCTCTGCTCTATTTTTGTGTTTCGCTTCTTTCCCTGTTGCTTTTTTAAACCACTGACATCATTCCATACTCTATGGTTTCATTCCAAGTTCCCAGACTTCCAAGAAATGAGAGAGAGAGAGAGAGAGAGAGAGAGAGAGAGAGAGAGAGAGAGAGAGAGAGAGAGAAGAGAGGGAGAGAGAGAGAGAGAGAGAGAGAGAGAGAGGGAGAGAGGGAGAGAGAGACAGACAGACAGACAGACAGAGAGACAGAGAGACAGAGATATTCTGAAAATGCTAGCAGAAAAAAAAAAAGAAAATTGGGCTAAGAGAGGTGGGAGAGGCAGGGACAAGGGAGGGGGGGGGGAGGGGGGAGGCAGGGAGGGTGGATGCTTAAGAACATATTTAACTTTTAACTTTTGCTGACGTCTGGGTACCAAAAAAAAAAATGAATTTTTTTTTTTTAAGCACAATGCAGATGGTAGAAAGGAAAGTGCTGAAATGGTAAAGTGAGGTGTTCGGGGGAAGGGGGGGGGGGGGGGGGGGGTGAGGGAGGGGAAAAGAAAAAAGTGGGGTTGGGGGAGGGAGGGGTGGGGGGTCGGAGAGGGCAGACATAATGGAAGGAAAGATTTTAGGAATGTACAGTAAGAATTTTGAAAATGCTAAAAATGATTTTGTTTTCAAAAAAAAATAAAAACACAAGAAGAAAGGAGAAGAAAGGAGAAGACTGAGGGTAGAGAGGGAGGGGGAGAGTCTCGGGAAATAAAAAATAATAATATAAAAAATTAGCAAGTGCAGAAAAGGAGGGGGGAGGAGGATAAAACTCTACACACATAACTGCCCTGAACTTGTATCCAGTGACACGCGAGTGAGTCTGCATGATTAGCTGATGCGCTCTCGATGTGTGTTGTGTGTGTGTGTGTGTGTGTGTGTCTGTGTCTGTGTGTGTCTCTGTGTGTGTGTGTATGTATGTGTGTGTCTCTGTGTTTCTGTGTGTGTCTGTGTGTGTGTATGAGAGACAGACAGACAAGACAGAGACAGACAGAAAGAGACAGACAGACAGACAGACAGAGAGAATCGGTCTGATTGGCTGTTCCATTTGTGTATAAATGTGCACGAGTGTGTGTGTGTGTGTGTGTGTGTGTCTTCAATTTGAACGTCTTTCCACTTTGAGTGATACCAGACGACCCTAAAATAGGAGACTGGATAGGAGAGAGAGAGGAGAAGAGAGAGAGAGAGAGAGAGAGAGAGAGAGAGAGAGAGAAAGAGAGAGAGAGCTACTGTGTGTGTGCGTGCGTGCGTGTGTGTGTGTGTGTGATTTGCATACCATAGTCATTACTGGTAGTCTGTTATGGCTGTTGCGCCATATATGATTGGCAGAAAGAAAAAAAAACTACACACAAAACGAAAATGAGAAAGGGTAAACGGAATATTTTTATGAAGGAAGGGAGGAAAAATATGCAAATTCGATAGCATTTTTATGCAGCTGTCGACTCGAAAAGTATCATATATATATATATATATATATATATAGAGAGAGAGAGAGAGAGAGAAGAGAGGAGAGAGAGAGAGAGAGAGAGAGAGAGAGATAGATATATATATATCAACGTGACATTGTGCACACGCACGTGCCATGCGTTATAAATAAATAAATATAATTTTTAAAAAGAAACAGACAGAGACGAAGAGAAACAAAGAAAGAGGGAGAGACAGAGACACACATAGAGAGACAGAGACAGGGCTGTGTAAATCAGACACTTGCGGCATAGCAGACGTCTTTTTAACAGTTGGGGGGTACATGCCTGTCCTCACATCTGGCCTGAGAATGACGTCATTCTCTCTCTCTCTCGTTCTTTCTTTCTTTTTTCTTTACGTTTTCGCAGA
>CM054134.1:78734237-78741737 GCA_028751875.1 Rapana venosa | reverse complement strand
GAGAAGAGTCGGCACTGATGTTAACTCTGATGTGATTCAGATTCAGATTCAGATTCAGATTCAGAATGTGTGTGTGTGTGTGTGTTGGAATCATGGCTGACTGAAACATTCCTCATCTATGAAGCCAGAGAGGTCGGTATCGTGCCCGCATAGATCTGCCTAATCTGCACAAGTTTGATCGTGAATAAGAAAGAGTTTGTGCAGGCCCAGCTTCTTTTGAGTTGTTGCTGCTGCTGTTGCTGCTGCCGCTGCTGCTGCTGCTGCTGCTGTGCTGCTTTGTGTGTGTGTGTGGTGGGGGGGGGGGGCAGAATTCTTGGTTTGTTTTGTTTTCTTGCAGTCCAGTCTTTTGGGTTTGTTTTGTTTGGGGGGGGTTTTGGGAGGATGCTGGGGTTTGGGGGTTTGCTTTTTTTTTTTTTTTGGGGGGGGGGGGGAGGCTGCTTGTTGAAGGCGGGGGGGGGGGAGGGGGTGTTCTTTTTTTGGGGGGTGGGGAGGAGGTTCGTTGTTTTCCTTTTGTGCTTGGGTGGGGGGTTCTTTTTTTTCGGGGAGGTGGGGGGGGGGGGGGGGGGGGGAGGGGGAATTCTGCAGAGCAGTCCATAGGCGTTGAACGCTGCCGGGTGCAGAAAAGTCCTGACAGATACAGCAACCTTTTGTTTTTTTAACAGGCATATTGTATTTCTCTTAGAAGACTGATTTAACCATGGACACAGAGACCTGTTGAAAAGAAAGAAATATGTGGGCAAAAAGATAGGCCAGCTTCAGATGGCAAGAAAAGGAAAGGAACGTTTGGCGGCGGTCTCTCATTCCTGGCAAATCTAGATCCAGAAGAGGTGTGACTTGATGTAGCTATCAAGGAATATGTTCTGTATATGTACTTTACATCATAGTTTCTGATGAAAAGTCATATATATAGCTTTGACGAGCTGCTAGTTCTTCCAGATCTCTCGATTTCTATTTTCTGTTCTTTTTTTTTTTCCTTTTTCTCACTTTTTCTTTTTTCTTCCGACTTAAAAAAGCATATGCAAGACTGGTATAAACCATATGCAACATTGATATACATGAGTGTGTAGTTTCAAAATGTTCACAAGTGTAAATGTAGCAAGATGAAAAGAAACGTCCTTGATGTATCAGTTACACTGTTTTGTTCCAAAAGGATTTGCTTTGCTGTCACTATGACACGTTTATCCAGCTGCCAAATAAACAGATTTCGTTTAGTTTGTTGGTGGAACGTAAATGTAAGCTATTAGCATGTTGTTGATCCAAAGTGATTTGTCTACAGTACTTTTTTTCTGATTTAACGTTTCTTTAACCAAATCTGAGCACGTCTTCGTTCTTGTGGCTTCTCGGTGCTGGCAATATTGAAGGATAAAGGAGCGCCAAACTTGTTTGTCTAGAGCAAAACACGTTCAGTGTAGTACGTGTTGTTATCAGGCTGTTGTGGCTGTAATCGCAGCTATAAACCTCTTAGCGGGGGCTATCATCTTCTTAATCTTTGTTGTTGGTGGGAGGTTTTCGATGTCATCATCTTCATTTTACTGCTTGCTTCAACTGTCATGCAGATTCGTTTATTCAAGATGAGAAATTCACATTCACGCAAGTATACACTGCATACTGTTGTTATACTCTCAGTCGACAGAACGTTCAAAATGAAATCATGCTTTCTTTGATAGAACTGTTTTCAGGCTATTTTCATGGCTTAGTATCTGCTTCAAAAACAGAGCCTGTTTAAATAATTATAGTTAGCAGTCAAAGCAACGTGTAAGACTTTTGGTGTTGCATTAATGTTGCCGAGAAACGCTGTAACACTGTTGTTTTTTTGGTGGTATTGCAGGATCTGTTGACTGAGACCTTACTCTGATGCCATCAACTCGCGTTGACACATTTTGGACTGTTCCAATATCACTCTTTGGATCACCCACCACCTGAAGGTTCCTGCAAACACACCAAAAAAAAACCAAAAAAAGAAAAAGGAGGCAGCTGCCAGGAAAAGACTGCTGAAGTAAAACACAAACACTCACACATACACACACACACACACACACACACACACAAACACACACACACACACAACACACACACACACACACACACACACACACACACACACACACACACACACAAAACACACCACACCACACCACCACCACTACCAAAAATGGCCATGCTTCACAGAGTCGCCATCTTGGTACTGCTGTGTCACGACTTCAGCCAGGAGGTGAGGGGGTTCGGGCTGGGCGGTGGGGGGTTCAATTTCCGGCCCCCTGCTAGGGGCCCGGTGTCTCTGACGCCGGTGAACGGCAGCACTCGCTGGGGCGACATCCTGCAGGACACCGCGCAGCAGGCTCTGGACCACTGCAAGGCCGTTCGCCTGTGCAACACCTCGGGGCTCTTCTCCTTCGGGGAGGCCAAGTGCTCCCAGTGCCACCCTTGCTCCTGCCACGACAGCTGCTACTCCAGAAAGGACTGCTGCATCGACAAGCAGCTGCGAGACCTCAGCCGCCACCCGGTGCTGGAGCCCCCTCCCGCTCCCTCTCCCTCCCCCCTCCCGACCCCCAGCTGGGGCTGCCACGACACCTTCGTCACGCACTACGACCTGGCGCGCCACGTCTTCATGCTGGACTCGTGCCCCCCGAGCTGGCGGGAGACAGAGACAGCCAGGAGGTGCCTGACCCCTCCCCCTAACGAGACCTTCTCCCGCTGGCCCGTGTGGGCTCCGCGCTCGGACGCGGTGTATCGGAACGTGCACTGCGCGCGCTGTCAGGGTGAGGACCTCGAGCACCTGCTCCGCTGGAACCTGAAAGTGGCCTGCGACCGGAGCGTGTACCTGAGCCACTCGCACAACGTGCTGGAGGCCATGGAGAAAGCGCTGGAGGAGCCCACCTGTCAGATCTTCTTCGTGCCCCCTGCGGGCTGCACGCCTTCTCCTTGCCGACCCGTGGAAGGCCGATACATCGACTCCTGCAACGTCACGGGCCAGCGCGACGGCTACGACCAGACGCTGTGGCAGCCTGCGAGACGTTCCACGGCGCGATGACGACGGGCGGGGACACGTACAAGAACGTGTTCTGCGCCATGTGTAACCTGGACAGGATGAGCTCTCCCGGGATGTGTCCCGTGGACGCCCCCTTTCCCTTCTTCCTGGAGATGGAAGGAAGCAGTTTCCGGGGTCTCCCTGACCGCGAAGGTTCTGAGGACAGCTCCTGTGCATGTGCGGACACTGAGGTCTACGATCAGTTTGAGGTGGGTCGTTCTGTTTTTTCTTTTAGTAGTATTAGTAGTAGTCTTCTTCTTCTTTTGGTCAGTCTTTTAGCCTAGAGGAAGGTTTTAAATGAACTGAAAATTTGCTCTGTCTAACACTTGGGTGTTGTTGGGGTGGTTGTTGTTTTTTTTAATTTCGTTCTTTTATATATCGAGGATAATGGAATAAGCACTTACGTGCTTTTTTACAACCGGTCTCCGTGTGTATGCTGTTTTGTAAATTCTGTCATGTGTTTTCACGTGTCTGCATTTTTCTTTATTCCTTTGTTCTTTTTTTTTTTTTTCGAGGATAATGGATTAAGCATGCATTCATGCTTTTTTTTACATCCAGCCCCCGTGTATATGCAGTTTTGTCAATTTTGTCATCCGGTCCCACCGGCACGCAATGGCCTAATCTTTTGAAAAGCGGAACGGGTTTTAACGTGTGCGCAAGATGTTCTGCGTGCGTTTGCACACGGGACCTCGGTTTAAAGTCTCATCCGAAGGATAGATCGGCATGAGCGATATGCTCGCAACTCTTTTTAGCTGTGGACGCGTCTGAGAGTATGAAAATCAACGGGTGTGTTTAGCAATAAGATTATTGGTGGTGATGGTTGGTTGATGAGATGGTACAACCCCAAATCGGATAACTCTGCTGGAACCCTGAATGCAGTCAGACCAGTTCTTAGGTATAAGTTTTTGCCATCTTGAAAAGCACAGAATCTGTTAAAAAGAAATACTACTAAGTTATCAGATTGGGTGTGTGTGTGTGTGTGTGTGTGTGTGTGTGTGTGTGTGTGTGTGTGTGTGTATGTGTGTGTGTGTGTGTTGTGTGTGTGTGTCTGCGTCTGTCTGTGTGTATGTGTCTGTGTTGTTTTTGTTGTTGTTATTATTATTTCCTGCTTTGAGTTTGATTTCTTTTATCATCAGATGTACATGCCCAGGTACAAAATACTTACAAGTTTAATTGTTGCAATCTTAACGGAATCTGGACGTTAAGATATCCAGTAATAACTTCACTCAATATGTTGAAGCTACGTTGGGACTCAAACATTTTTATGTAAGTGGTGCCTAGTCTTGTTTGCAAACCATATACAAGTTTGAACATATATATATCTACATTTGCACATACGCAATCACACACACACTGCACTGTTTGAATAGACTGAATACCTTTGTAATATGGGAACACCATGAAGAAAAATGTTTGCTTTTTGATAAGTCAGTCCTACTTTGCCGTAAACGAAGTGGGTACGGAAAAAAACTGATAGGAAGCTTGTAGGGATAGAAGACACTTTAACCTGTGACAGGAATCCAAGGCAAGGTTTCTTGTGTGTGTGTGTGTGTGTGTGTGTGTGTGTGTGTGTGTGTGTGTGTGTGTGTGTGTGTTTGCGTGCGTGCGTGCGTGTGTGTGTAATACTTGTCCAGAAATGTATTTTATATACATACAGACATACATACAGACAGACAGACATATGCACGCACTCGCGCGCGTGTGTGTGTGTTCTTCACAGTTTTGAAGTATACACCACACCATTGACGGTATGTCCCTGGGTTTTTTTTCATTTCCAGATTTTTTTCTTACATAAATAACAGCCTCACACACACACACACACACACACACACACACACACACACACACACACACACACCTGACAGACATGCTCCTTGGCAATTTGATTAAGTGATGTGTACTCCTCAACCCTTGGAAGCATTTCAAATGTCAATCTGACACAGTGTACCCCCCCCCCCCCCCCTCGCACAGAAAGAAAAATAAATATCTTTTCCAAATCCATTTCAAAAACCCAAATGATGGAATATATATATACACATACAAGCGAATGTTGCTTTTGTGGAGTTTTCAGTTCATGTCAAATGGATTCCAGGTCACAGAATTCCCCCACCCCTCAAAAAATAAAAATGAATAAATAAACAAATAGAATCCTGCCATGAACTATATCAAAAGATTACACTTTGGGCATATTATGTTGCTGAACTTCCTGAGCGAGGTATATATATATATAGGCTACAGTGCAGAATGTTTCCTTTGAACTTTCTCTAAAAACTGGATAGCTGTAGCACAGTAAATGCAAAGGGGTGGGCATGTCTGAATGTCACGTGGTGTGTGTGTGTGTGTGTGTGTGGGTGTTTGTGTTTGTGTTTGTATGTGTGTTTATCTATTTATTTGGGGAGGGAGGGGTATGTATTCTTTTATATTGAGGATAATGGAATAAGCACTTATGTGCTTTTTTTTACATCCAGTCCCCGTGTGTATGCAATTTTGTAAATTTTGTCATCCGTTCCCACCGGCACGTGTGTGTGTGCGTGTGTATGTGTGTGTGTGTGTGTGTGTCTGTCTGTGTCTGTGTCTGTGTGCGCGCGTGAGTGACAGACAGACAGACAGACAGAGACAGATGTGGACTAAACAGCGTGCGTGGCCATTTCAGGACCGATGCCGACCTCTGCAGTGCAGCATGACCCGCCAGCTGCACCAAGGCCGGTGCCGCTCCATCGTCACCAACTCCTCGGGCATCTTCTACGACCTGGCCCTCAGCCTGACCCCAGCCGACCCCACCCAGCCGGTCCTGCTGACGGGGACCGGACCCTTGACCCGCGTGGCCCGCAACATCCGCACAGCCTTCCTGCTGCAGGGCTCCCACACCACAGGCTGGCAGGTGACCACCCACAGGTTCCGCGTCATCGCAGAGACTGAAGCAGCGGGTCCGAATCGTCCTCCAGGCAGGAACAGGGAGGAGGCAGTAGCAGCAGCAGTAGCAGGAGAGCAGCAGCCAGGACACGCTCCGCGTCCTTCGCTTCAAGGTGCACATCCAGTTCTGCTCCACCTGGCCCGAGTCTTCCGAGGCTCTGGAGGGCCGGCTGTTTGCCTTGATGAGGTCCCAGTGGAGCTTCGCCGTGGAGGGCTACACCAAGCAGGGGTTTGACGCCTCCCCTGTGTACCTCGTAGGGCCTCAGAAAGAAGAGGACGACGACGCAGACGGCTTCCGTCACGTGTCTTTGCTGTCCTCTGAGGGCAGATTCAAGAAGTTCGTGGTGGATATTCCCGATCCTCACATCGAAAGTCACGGCGGCGAGTTGCTGGAGACCAACTACTACCTGCCCATATCCGAAGCTCTGAAATGCGCGCGAGTCTCGTTCAATGTTTCCGCGAGCGGGGAGTCGGAGAAAGCGGTCGTGACGGTCAACAAGACGTCTGGAAGTGTTCACCATCTTCCTTCAGACAAGGTCATCAGCTTCCAGTACGTGGAAATAGGACAGGACGGCGAAATCGCTGTGTGCGCCGATCAACTGTTTGATGGCAGTGTTGGCCATGTCAGGCCAGATTTCCCGGTACAGTTTTTCACCGCTCAGCTGTTCGTGATCACAGTCAGCTGCCAGGCGTTGTCCGTGTTCTGCCTGGTCCTGGTGCTGGTCACCTACGTCACCTTTGCTGAACTCCGAACTATGGCCGGCAAGAATCTGCTCGGACTGGTCAGCACGCTGAGTCTGGCCATAGCCCTGACAGGGGCCAGCGTCTTTGGGGTGGGCAGCTCAACTGGGTGTCTGGTGCTGGGCATCGCCGGTCACTTCTTTCTCCTGTCCGCGTTCACCTGGGCACTCCTCGGCTTGTTCCACTCTTACCACCTGTTCCACAGCAGCGCGGGGTGTTGGCTGGACAGGCGCCTGAACGAGCCCCACACTTTCAACAAGTACCTGCTGGTTTCTCTGCTGGTGCCGGCGCTCGTGGTGGGCACCACCGTCGTCAGCAACGTGCTAGACAGCCGGGAGGACTGCGTGACCGACTTGGGCTACGGCAGGAACACCTGCTTCGTGTCCTCCTACAGCGGCTTCCTTCTGACCCTCTGCCTGTCTGTGCTGGTCATGGTCAGCAGTGTGGCGCTGGCCCTGTGGGCGCTCCGTCAGCGGAGACGCTTGGCCGGCGGCGACCGCGGCGAGTCGTTCCGTCAGCACTTCCGCCACTTGGTGGCGCAGGCCGTGCTGGGCGTGCTGGTGGCGGGGTCTGCCGTGCTGCAGCTGCTGGCGCTGGTGGCGGACAGGCAGGCCCTGTGGTACGCCGCCCTCCTCCTCCACGCCGGGCTGGCCCTGTACATCCTCCTCGTCTTCCTGTGCAAGAAACAGACTCTGAAGCTGTGGAGCGGCTGCTTCGGCGCTGCTTTCGTCTGTGGCCAAGGACGACCACACGGTCACAAGTTCAGTCCCGTGGAAACGTAAAGCGAGTACGTCTGTCCGCGTTATGTCTTGACAGTG
>CM054134.1:78714237-78729237 GCA_028751875.1 Rapana venosa | reverse complement strand
CGATCACTCCACTGGCTGCCTGTGCCACAGAGAGTAAATTTTAAGATCAGTACCCCCTGTCACAAATGCCTCCACAAACTGCTCCCTCCTACCTCTGTGAATGTCTACACCTGTACATTCGTTCACGTTCCCTCCGCTCTGCTGCAGATACCTTGTGCCTACCAATACCTAGATTCAACTAATCCACCGTTGGCCGCTGCTCTTTCTCAATTCCGGGTCCATCGACCTGGAATGATCTCTCTCTCTCTCTCTCTCTCTCTCTCTCTCTCTCTCTCTCTCTCTCTCTCTCTCTCTCTCATTCATTATCCTCGAAATAAAAGAATTTGTCATTGTCATTGTCATTGTCTCTCTTCGCCAGAAGCCTAGTTATGACACTTTTAAATCCAACCTCAAGACATATTTATTTCAAATCTAAGATTTTTTTCCCTTCCTGTTTCATATCAGTACTGTCCAACTTTCACTAACCTATGTCCCATCACCCTGCTAAAGTATATGACCTCTGTGCATGTGTGTGCTTTTGTAAAACATTAATTTGACTATTGAAATTTTATTTCATAGATTTGGTCTGCAGCCTACCATGTTTGTAATATCTGTTTAAACTATTGATTGTTTGTCATTGGCTGCATGACTGTGTAAGATTAGGTTGAATGCATGCGCTTTGCTTTGTCTTTACAAGTTCCATTTATATAATGTGTGTGTTGTGTGTGTGTGTGTGTGTTGTGTGTGTGTGTGTGTGTGTGTGTGTGTGTGCTAAGAGAGAGAGAGGAGAGAGAGAGAGAGAGAGAGAGAGAGAGAGAGGAGAGAGAGAGAGAGAGAGAGAGAGTACATTAGTTCTCCAACACTGCAGTTATTTCTAGAGAAACAACAATACAAAACACAACCTCCATCCCCCCATCCCCCCCCCCCCCTCCCCAACCACCACCACCACCACCACTGCCAGCCCACCCAAGACCATGGGTGATGGTGCTCTCTCTCTCTCTCTCTCTCCCTCTCCCTCTCCCTCTCTCTCCCCCCTTCTCTCTCTCTCCATCATCAGTCATGTCACAGATGACAGACAGTAGCACACAGTCTCTGTAGAGACGCAGCAGCCATAGTCGTGACGTTTAATTGTCTCCTTTCCCCAGTGACAACAAGATGTCAGTCAACACTTGCCGGCCTTGACCCCCCAGCGACCCCGCGGGGAGGTTCAGGTCATGGTCATTTTGCTCGATTTTTTTTTTTATGTCTTCATTATAATATTACAAAGCCTTTGAAGTCAGTTGGAAGCTATATCGTCTTGGACTTCTTTTTTTAAATTCAGTTTGGTACCTGTCATTTTGATATCTGGTTGGATTAATCCCAAAAAAAGTCTTTTATTTTTATTTTTTTTTATTTTATTCCTTTATATGGAGGATAATGGAATAAGCACTTATGTGCTTTTTTACATCCAACCCCGTGTGTATGCGGTTTTGTAAATTCTGTCATCCGTTCCCACCGGCACACAATGGCCTACTCTTACGATGTTCTGCCTGCGTTCGCACACGGGGCCTCGGTTTAAGCGCCATTAGGTAAACTACTCCAAGATGAAAACACCGGTAGTTTAGCCTCGTTGCCAATACTGATGGTTGGTTGATGGTAAAAGGTAAAGGTAAAGGAGTCCCATAACCTATAAGGTCGTAGGGAAGCGAGGCGTCAGAGACCTCACTTCTCTAGGGCCAGCATATTGAGGGCGGTGCCCATCTCCTCTCCCTCGCTGCTTTACCTTCCCTGACCCTAAAGAGGGCAGGTACCCATTTACAGCTGGGTGAACTGGGGGAACTGTACTGAAGCCAAGGCGCGCAAACGGTCACCCATCCAACTGGTAACCACGCTCGACGCTGCTTAACTTGGCTGGGGGAAAGCGAGTGCTCCGACCACTGAGCTATCCCGTCCCCCTTGGTACATGGTACAGTCCCTAAAAGATCGCACAACTCCGCAGGGACTCTAGCCTACTACAATCAATCAAAACTAAGCCTCGTTGCCGTTTCCTCTGCTTGTTCCGAGAGTCCTATGCAGGACTTTCGAGTAGCAAAAACGTTTCTACAACTTCATTCACATTCAGCAATAGATGTAGCCTAATATGGACGACAGTTTGGCGAAGAAGAAGAAGAAAGAAGAAGGAGGAAGAAGACACAATGAAAGTGCGGATTGTTGATGACTGACTGAGGGCATCACTCACTGGTCAAATAAACAGCCTGGCCTTTGCCGAACTGGGTGTGCTGGTGGGTGGGTGGGGCTAGGCTAGCCACTAGTTGTTTTTCTCACTGACTTCGGCACCAGTGACCCAACGGTCAAGGTTTTTCCTTCACCCCCCCCCTCCCCCCCTCTCTCTCTCTCTCTCTCTCTCTCTCTCTCTCTCTCTCTCTCTCTCTCTCTCTCTCTCTCTCTGTCTCCTCTCTCTCTCTCTCTCTCTCTCTCTCTCTCTCTCTCTCTCTCTCTCTCTCTCTCTCTCTCTCTCTCTCTCTCCTTCGGATGAGACTATAAACCGAGGCCCGTGTGCGAACGCATGCAGAACATCTTGCGCACAGGTTAAATCTTGTTCCGCTTTTCGAAAGAGTAGGCCATTGTGTGCCGGTGGGAACAGATGACAAAATTTACAAAACCGCATACACACGGGGACAGGATGTAAAAAAGCACATGAGTGCTTATTCCATTATCCTCGATATAAAAAAAAATTCAATTCAAATTCAATTCTCTCTCTCTCTCTCTCTCTCTCTCTCTCTCTCTCTCTCTCTCTCTCTCTCTCTCTCTCTCTCTCTCTCTCTCTCTATCTATCTATCTATCTCTCTGTCTGTCTGTCTGTCTGTCTGTCTGTCTCTCCGTCTCACAGTTATAAACTTCTTTTGAATTTGAAACCATTCCAATAATTATATCCTTTGACATTAAATTTTGATAATGAAAATCTAATAATACACTGCAATGACTACTCTTTGCAGATATTTAGAACTACTCCTCTCTGCGTTCCCTTACCTGGTGCGAAACATAGTGCCTGATCTTTTTTTTCTGTGCTTGTAACTATCTCTGCAGGAGGGCTGCCTTCTGGCATTCCGACCTCCCCGTTTTTGGTTGGGTTTTTTGTTTTTTTTTGGTTTGGTTTGGTTTGGGTTTTTTACAGGATGCATGCTGGGTATGTTTGTGTTTCAGTGACACATCGAGTGCAAGGAAGAAGTCGAAGAGGCAGACAGAGAAAACGATGGGAAGACATCATCAGAGAGTGGAAGACCGGCCTTGAGTGGAACGATTTGCTATGTACAGAAAGCAGAGGACCGCGGGGAGTGGAGGAAGCTGGTTGCAAAACCGTCATTGGTGCCCCCACGGTCCAAGGGATAGGTGAAGAAGTGGGTGAAGAACACATCGATCACTGACATGAAGTACGAGATCTTTAACATGCGTATTTTGGTCTTCTGCATGTACGTACTCAAGGGAATTAAGGTACTGTCCGGTCTGCACTTTAAGTTGACATTGGAGATCGTGTGTGTGTGTGTCCCACCCTTAATTCATCACGCCGCTGCCATCGAACTCACGATTTCATGGACCCCTGGGTTTGAAGCCAAGTCTCTCTCTCTCTCTCTCTCTCTCTCTCTCTCTCTCTCTCTCTCTCTCTCTCTCTCTCTCTCTCTCTCTCTCTCTCTCTCTCTCTCTCATCAACCTACATCATTCTTTGAATAGTACACGAACAAGTCTTCTGACTTGATCAATAAAGGTTACGACAAGGTCGTGGTGGTGGTGGTAGTAGAAATAGTAAAAGTAAAAATAGTAGCAATGGCAGCAGCCAGTAGTAGTAGTAGTAGTCGCTGTTGTTGTAGTATTACACCAAGATGAAGTCGCAACAGCAGCAGAAGTAGCTGTAAACGGAGACAGACATACTGACAGATATAAAAACGAAGAAAAAAAAGAAAGGAAGAAAAGAGCTAGGAGATATAAGCACAAAGAGACAAGTGGACAGAGACTGCAGACAATCTGACAGGGAGACGAGGAGACAGGAGAGAATGTGACAATGATGTATATTTCTAACACATTTGTCTCCCACACCTTGTCTAGCCTGGGAAATGACGCACAACTGTGAGTGTGACCTAATATTCTTGTCCCCACGTCTGCAAGTGCTACCACAGACAAACAAACACTGTTGCATGCTTCACAGATAGACAAGAGCTAAACGACAGAATGATGCATGTGCAAATGATGCAAAAGAAAAAACGAAAATATCTGAGCATTTTACTCCTCTCTTGCATCTCTCCACTGGTTGCCTGTGCCACAATAAACTATAAAATCAGTACCCTCTGTTACAAATGCCTCCACAATACAGCACCTTCCTACCTCTGTGAATGTCTTCACCTGTACACTCCTTCTCGTTCCCTCCGCTCTGCTGCAGATACCCTGTGCCTACGAATACCTAGATATAACCAATCCACAGTTGGCCGTCGCTCTTTCTCTATTTCTGGTCCATCAATCTGGAATGACCTCCCTCTCTCCCTTCGCGAGAAGCCTACTTACGACACTTAAATCCAGCCTCAAGACATATCTATTTCAAACCTAAGACTTTCCCCTATTGTTTCATCTCATAATTATTTGTTCCTGTTTTCAATGACCAAAGTTCCCATCATCCTGCCAAAGTGTCTAACATGTGTGTGTGTGTGTGTGTGTGTGTGTGTGTGTGTGAATTTTGTTAAAACTGCTAAGTATTGTTGGTTACATGTATAGGAGTGGGTCGAATGCAAGCGCTTTGATTTGGATTTTTTTACAAGGTATAGCACTATATAAATTCCATTTATTATTATTATTATGTTTTGGAACATACTTACGCCCAGACAGAATGATGCATCTCTGTCACTGACGTTTTCCTCTTTCGCACCCCCACCCCCCTTGCGGATGCTCAGGGCCTGTCAATACAAATAACATCCCCTCACCTTCTGGAAATTCTGTGCTAGGAATTCCCTCTTTTCTATCCCTCTCTTTGTTTCTGCTTCGTTTCTTTTCTTCCTGTCAGCTAGAGCTCCTAGGTTCACTGATGGTGAGATTGTACATATGCGACCATTTACCTACCATTAAGGTAGCCACATTCCAACTTCAGGGATGGTATTTAAAAAAATCACGCCTGTGTGCATACACTTTGTGTGTGTGTGGTGGGTTTTTTTAATTTGTCATCGGTTCCTACAAGCACAAAATAGTCTACTCTTCCGAAAGGCAGCAAGGGTTTTTAAACATATGTGTAAGATGTTCTGCCTGTGTTCACACGTGGGACCTTGGTTTATAATCTCATCCGAAGGACTTTCAGGGGGAGTGGAGTCAATACTGATGTTAACTCCAGGGCAAAAATCCCAACACTCTTCTAACCATAGGCTATCCTGTAACCCAAACCATCTTTGTTTTTGGATTTTTATCGTTCCTCAGCTAGAGCTCCGAGGGTCACCAATGGTGTAATTTGTGCATATGCAACCATTTTTTTCACACCATTAAGGTAGCTGCATTCCGACTTCAGGAATATAGTTGGGAACTGAACCTACCAATTTTGCAAGGACAGTCAGGAGGTACCTCCCTGCTCAATCCCATTTTTAACTGTCATGAGTTCTTTTGACGTGCACAAGCCAGTGTAAGCACACAGGTCTGACTGGTTTACAGTCTCCTTCAAAAGGCTTCACATTCAGTTAGATTTTCCTGTCTACTGGCAAAAAAGGGCAAGGCCAGGAATCGAACCCAGAACCTCACGGTTTGTTAGGCAGGTGAACGTCTTAACCATCCTGCCATCCTCCTTCTTGAAACCATGATTTAAGTTATGTTTTTCATTGCACGATATACACACAACACATATTCCTTTTCCACATCCAATTTCATAACACATTGTACAAGTTGGTCAAGTGATCTTTAATGAAAAAGTGATTTCAGAGATAATAGCTTCGACAACTGGGAAACAAGCAAATTTAGATGAGCAAAAACAATGAGTAACAAAAAGGCCACATCAGAGTTGAAAACGCTCCATACACCAAATACTACGTTAAAATACTACCTCGGTCCATACCCAACCCCTTCCGCCAACCTTACAAAACCAAACAACAACAAAAATCAGATGCTTTACCTTTACACTATGACAGATGTGTGTGAGACAACAAAAGACAAGAAAAGTAATGTCACCGTAATAGCAATCACAGTAGTAAACAATAATATTTTTAAAGCATTTTCCTTCTCCTCTTAAAATTTTGCACCAAACCATCCGACAACAAATACATAAACATAAAAAGACATATGCACAATAAAAACTGTTATTTATCTGCCAAAGATAAATTCTTTTTTCCACGCACCAAAACAATGTTTAAAAAAAAGGGGAGGGAGGGAAATAAAAGAATCAATCAAACATTCAACATGAAAAAATCTGTTAAAATACAATCACATATCATAAGTATCCTCAACGACCTCCACTCTCCTATCTGAATAGTCCCAACTGGGACTGATCATCACACCACTCTTTTTCATTCACATTTCTGATTAAGAACAGGAGATTTACAATAGTTTTGCGTCTAGGTGCAATTCCATGATAACGTTATACAATAATCATAGCTATGCTGCACTATTTCTCATTCAAAACCAACCAAGCAGTCTAGAATTCTGTGTGATCTGTTTGTGATAAGACCCTCACTGCATCTCATTAACATCAATCAAAGAGATGACGACTACTTTAGAACTACATATCTTCACAAGCTAAAAAAAGAAAAGTTCATACCAACTAACTCAGTGTGCTTCTGACCTGTTTTTAAAATTTCAATTTGAAGTAGGCCTAGCTACTTTGGGTGATGTTTTTGTGTAGGGGTTTTTACTTTGTTGTTTTTTAACAAACCATAATGCATGGATGGGTAGGTTGCGATAAAAAGCAGGGGAGAGAACTGGCAGGATGGCTTGAGACAAGCAGCAATCCGACTGGAATTTCTAAACTTGTGCCAAAAACAATGTAATACAATGAAGCATTGCCCATGACTCTCAAGTTGAAAATCAAACTAAAACAGACATCAACACAGCTGCGGAATTTGACACTCAAAGAGAAACTGGACTAAAGGGACATGACCAGTATAAAAAATAATAATAATGATAAAAACAGGGACGGGATAGCCTGGTGATTATTGATGTACCTGGGTTCAAATCTCGTTCAAGAAAATTTTTCCTCTGGAGTTAACATCAGTGCTGGCTCCACTCTCTCCAAAAGTCCTTCCGATGAGACTATAAATCGAGGTCCCATGTGCAAATACACGCAGAACATCTTGCACACACCTTAAAACCGTTCCGCTTTTTGGAAGAGTAGGCCATTGCATGCCGGTGGGAATGGATAACAAAATTTACAAAAGTGCATACACACAGGGACTAGATGGAAAAAAAGCACATGAGTGCTTATTCCATTATCCTCGAAATAAAAGAAATAAATGAAATAAAAAATGTCATTGTGAATCGAAGGCACTTCTTGTTCCAAAGCTGGAAATAGGGAGGGACTCAAATATTGCACAACAAGTGAATTTTCGTTAAAATTATCAATGTTACGGACCGTGAAGGCCACACCAGGATGGACACCATCTCAGAAAAACAACATCCATTACAAATCTGTGAAGAGGCAACCAACTCAAGACGATAACACAGGCTCACTGACGGTACACGTGTGAACACAAACCTAATCAAGAATCAACACTTTAGACCGTCAACACAACAGACGAATTCTATTTCACCAAGTTAAGAATGTGAAAAGAACCTGGAATGGACAAAATTGGAATACATTCTACTGAAACATTCTGCCAGTAAAACCTATGACATATGCCCCTTGCATAGGCTTTCATTACCTTAATAACGCTGGGTCCAAAACACATGGCTGAATGTCAAGCCACAAATTTTCACAATAGTACTATATCATTTATATGTATGACCCATGCACTGTATGATGAAAAGGGGGTTTAAACAGTAAACCCCAAAAGAAATGCATGCACCCCTGGCACAAAAAGATATATCAAAATGCACAATTACCAGATTCACAGAAAGATTTTTTCAACTGAACAAGAGAGGTGAGAGGGATATCAATGCGAGTGTTGATGCTTTAGAAAAAGATCACAGAGAAAAAAAAAGGAGAAAAAAAACCACGACAGAAACAATAAAGACATTTCTAACACAGAATTTCCAGAAATGAAATCATTTACAGGTTAAATCAACATAGCACTCCTATGGCGCATATAACTGAATGAACGAATTACAAAACTGACTCGGGCATCAGTTTGGCAACCAACTCTGTTCTGTAAGTATGAGCAGGAGAGACTGGCTGCTTCTTTGAGCAATCCACTGCATCTACTAGTTCAGAGGACCTCTGTCTACAACACTAAACACTGCTTGCTTGTATGATAGCTTTGGGACTTCTTTGTAGCACTCCGACTTTGCTTGCAAGTAAAAAATGTTAAACCATTAAAGCCTTGTCTGTGAGACAGTACACTAATCCCTGTTTTCACATTGAGGTAGCGTTTAGAAGGTGGTGAGTCAGAGCGGTTCTTCTACTCCATTACAAGTGTTCACTGTACATTAAAGCTCCACCATGTTCAGGTGTTTGAAGAAAAGCGCTGCATAGAACACTTTTTAGAACAAATTACCCACCTACGCATCAGTCATTAAAGAATAACTATGTCCATGTGGAAGAGAAAAAGTTTGGAACTGCACTCTGAATCAGCACTATATGTTAAAAATGGTGATCAATTTGTTTGCTTTACAAGATTCAGCGCTATATAAATACTATACTATATTATTATTATTACTAATTATCATTATGTCCTTACTTTTCTTTCACTAAAACAATAATTAGACTTTTATATCAAGATAAATTTAAATCCAAAAACAGTCTCATCATGCTCTCCCTACAATCGCAAAATCGATAAGTGCAATTTTATATTAAGATAACTAAATCTTAATTCAAAAGTAGAGACATGCTTATTTGTGCTCCATTCATCCCTATACAAAAACAGAGATCATGTTTCCTTTCAAAAGTTGTTTTTCATGTGATAATATCACAATTTATATGACCATAGGGAAGAGAGGCCCGACCTTAAAAAGTGTGACATGTTTCACATATCTTATGAAGAAAGTGATCAAAGCAACACCATTGAAACAGCACTACTCACAGGAGAAAGACAGAACTGTCTCAATATCAGAAGATCCATCCTAACAGCTGTCGACAAATTCTGTGAAAATTTGGGCATGGATTCCCAAAAAGTGCACAGACCCGGCCCCAAGGGACAAAAAACTCCCCCCAAAAAATCAAAAAAGGTTTAGAGATCATAAAAAGTCCTTTTCTGAACTGTTAATCAATTAGAACCTCTAAACAGGAAATGCAACATTACATCCCAAAAAACTCCCAAAATTTACCTCTACCAGCCTAGTACTTAAAAAAACCGTGCAAGAGGGGTAAAACTTTCTTTTAGAGATACAAGGAAAGCTGAATTGAGATTTTTCTCTGCAGAACACACTCCTCTTTTAAAAAAAAAACTGGCGACAAAAGAAAGAAACGAAGAGCTACAACACTATAACGCACACACTTACACTGTCATTTAAAAAACAAAAGCAAAACATCAAAAACAATAACAACCACCTACCTACCAACCTAACAAAACAAAATCTCTAGCCAAGAAAAGTGGAAATAAAAACACTGGTGTCGATGTTGAGCGTACCATGCCACCATCTGTCTGGGAAAAAAATAACCTGAAACAGAAAAATAACAACGTGAGAAATCAAAACATGTTCCCAAATCTAAGTACGCCTATTTTGAACATAACCCATGCGCACACAACACTCCAACTTGTCATGATCATGAACCAAACTACTTAAGACATACGTGTTCAAAAATCCTCGTGGAGATGCACACCCTGGATGATGATAAAACACTCGCACACCAAACTCAAACTTGTCACGATCATGCCTCAAACTACTAAAACATAAGGTAAACACTAAAACAGGCACTGGTCATAAATCCTCTAGGAGATGCGAACCCTGGACGATGAAATGCAGCAGCTGGATCTGATCACCCTATGGCAACACCTGCACTCAGGGAACTGATAACCAACTCAGACTGGGTACAGAACAAGTTCTTCACTACATAACTCTTATTGTACAAATCAGGCAGACAGACAGGCAACACAAACTGATCAATACTGACAACAGTACCTGCCTACATACTCCTCTGACATACCATTAAGGTCTGAAAACACACAAGTCTAGCAAACATAATTAATCCAGAATTTTAAAAAAACAGACAGTTTACCAGGCACCTGATTCAGCGAACAGAAAAGTAGTTTCTTCGCGTCACTTCCCCCCACCCCCACCCCCCCATTCAAGCAGGGATGGGATAGCCTGGTGGTTAGAGTGTTGTGCTCATGATCTGGCTACCCAGGTTCAAGCGACCACATTTTTGTTTTGTTTGTTTGTTGATGGGTTGTTTTGTTATTTTGGGTGGGCAGGGTGGGGTTGGGGGGTTCGGCTAGAGCTCTGAGGTTCACCAATGAGATTTCTGCATATGCGGCTGGGCTTTTTTTTTCCCTGCACTACTTAGGTAGCCACCTTTTGACTGTATGGATAGTCAGCTGTTCAAGGGGATTTTTCTCCTCGAGTTAACATCAATACCAACTTCACTCACTTGAAAATACTTCAGATAAGACTATAAACCAAGACCCGGTGTAGAAATGCACACAGAATATCTTGCACACATGTTAAAACCTGCTCTGCCTTTCAGAAATGTAGGCAATTGTGTGCCGGTGGAAACAGATGACAAAATTGACAAAACCGCATTCACACAAGGACAAGATGTAAAACAGCACACAAGTGCTTATTCATTATCTTCAAAATAAAAGAATTAAAATTTGGAAGAACAAAAAAACAAAACAAAAAAAGCTATATCAGTGAATCAAAACGAGTTCACAGCCACACCTCAGAGAAGTGGGATGGCCCAAAATTATTGCCCCTGCATGAAAAAAAAGTATGTTCTTTCGAGCCAGAAGGCCCATAGTAAAAAGTATGTTCTTTCGAGCCAGAAGGCCCATAGAGCCGGAGCTTATCCCGGTTTCTGTAGCGTTAAGCGAACTGATGGTTTTTCACCACCCCTGTGACAGGACGCTAGTCTGTCGCCAGATACTTCCCCAGCAGAGCTGGTACCCACTTGTACACCTGGGTGGAGTGAGGAAAATAGGAGTAAAGTGTCTTTCCCAAGGACACAACACCGAGCCGAGCGGGGATCGAACCCGCGACCTCTGGATCACGAGTTGACCGCCTAAACCACTCGACCACGGTGAAGAAGGCCCATAGAGCCGGAGCTTATCCCGGTTTCTGTAGCGTTAAGCGAACTGATGGTTTTTCACCACCCCTGTGACAGGACGCTAGTCTGTCGCCAGATACTTCCCCAGCAGAGCTGGTACCCACTTGTACACCTGGGTGGAGTGAGGAAAATAGGAGTAAAGTGTCTTTCCCAAGGACACAACACCGAGCCGAGCGGGGTTCGAACCCGCAACCTCTGGATCATGAGTTGACCGCCTAAACCACTCGACCACGGTGCCTCCTACCCCTGCATGAGCAAAGTCTTTTTTTTTTTGTCTTTTTTTTTCCCTCCTACCCACACCTCATTAGACTTTGAGTGCTGTGTCAATGCCAGTCTGTTGGATGAGATCACAGGTGCAACACACATTTAGTGCAAGTAAAAGAATATAAGGCAGCAAGACGGTTTGTCCTCAACAAAATCATGTGGTAAAAAAACCCACGCTCACAGATAAACAACCATGCATGCCGGCATGAAAAAGAGAAGAAAAAAAATATGGGAGATGCTGCACTGTAGTGATGTTCTCTTCATTGGGACATGAGCCCAGAGTTCACACACATTGTGAAAAACGATGCAAAAGAATACAACAGAATGCCATAAAATACAATGCAATGCAATGCAATGTACTGCACTGCTACATTTGCAATAGAACGCAATGCAACGCAACTACAATACAACGCAAAGCGACAAAACAATACACTAAAAAAACAATGCAACGCAACACAACACCGCACAATCTGACACAAGGCAATGCCATAAATCACAATACAATATAACGGTATGCAACACAAAACATGATGATGTCACTGCACGCATTCGTCACAGGCTGTGAATAACGTTTACCTCGCCCTGGTTGATAGTACATTCCAGGGGTTTTGCTAAAGGATGGAGTTCCGCATAGTCCTCATGCAGCCACTGCAGCGTTGTTCTGTTGGGGTGAAAGTGCGGCGTTTTCTCTGGAGGCAACAGGAACCACCTCTGCGCAAACATACGTGAACAGATACACGCAAATGCACAAGCAAACACGCTGATACTCCTGAATTCAGTATTCCTATGACATACTGTAAGGTCAGAAAACAAGACTTGTGAGTGTTTGCGGTCATCCAGCAGCAAATCATATTGTGAATCATTGTTGGTTGCATGTGTAGGAGTGGATTGAATGCAAGTGCTCTGATTTGTAATTGCAAGATATAGCGCTCTATAAATTCCATTTATTATTATTATTATTAAATCAGAGACCATGTTTGATCCCATACCGTTTCAGAACGAGATCTGTCATTATAACCATCTTTCTGTTTAACTGATTTCTCACACAAAGACACAGAGACGGGGTGAAGGGATTGCTCTTCCATGATTTGTCAAGGGACTGGTGCTTACATGAACATAATAAGGTCACAGCCTTAACATGATTGTTATGATCACCCGCCATGAATGTCGCCATACTCTAGACTTCAGGGGTGATGTCTAAACACAACACTAACGATGTAATAAGCAATATAAATTGACAGAACTCACTTTCCTCCCAAAAATGACCTCTCCAAAGCCTGGGCCGTGAAAATGGAAGGGTACACCAGTGCCAGCCCCTGCAACACAGTTCTGATTCTGCAGAATCCATTACAGTGCAGAAAGGGTAGTAAGAGGTCATCTGTCTCTGCAGGTACACATCTTCTACCATTCAAATCCATCAGCCTAAGTAACAAATCTGGTTTCTGTAGAGGAAGGCATTTATGAGAAAAATGGGTTCAGTTTCTACACACACACACACACACATCCTTCGGATGAGCCTATAAACTGAGGCCCCGTGTGCAAACGCATGCAGAACATCTTGCGCACACGTTAAATCCTGTTCTGCTTTTCGGAAGAGTAGGCCATTGTGTGCCGGTGGAAACAGATGACAAAATTGACAAAAGCGCATACTCACAGGGACTGGATGTAAAAAAGCACATGAGTGCTTATTCCATTATCCTCGATATAAAAGAATAAATACATAAATTAAATTTAAAAAACATGCATGCATGTGTGCTTGCATGTACACAAGCTTAAAGACAGTACCGCATGCTCATGCCCTTGTTGATTTGTTGGTGAGATTATATTACAGTCCCAGTGGAGATATCTGATTTAGGGACTGTGGTCACTGCAAGTCATCCCACTTTGGCACCGCCAGCCACCCGAAAAATAGAACAATTCTTAAGCTACAATGCTATGTAAGCATGCTCATGCCCTTGACATTTTCTTTTTAAATAGCTGGCAGACTCTGCAGAAGGTTTGTTTTTTTCTATCAACAGAAGAGTTACCTGTCAGATGATCTTATTTTCTCCATATCCCATTAAGTTTAAAAAATAATACTTTAAAAAAAACACCAACCGTATTCCTTCTCACCTGCCATTCCAAAACTGTAGGCACCGGTCATTCCAGGTAGAAAGTAAGGTGGAGAAACATATTTGTCAAACAGCTCCTTCCACTCCGTGTGGTTGTTGTCCCCAAACCAGTAAAACGTCTCTGTCGACACAACACATCACAATCATCATCATTGCAAGACACAAACACATATGTATATCCATCATCACTTACTCACATGAAACACAGAAAAATATTCCCCCCCCCCCCCCCAAAAAAAAAAAAAAATCAAGACCTGCTCTTTCTTACTGATGGTGAGGGTGGCATAATGCCCTGAATAGAAAACTCCAGTACTTTTTACTACTCATGATGACTTGCCCTTTTTTTTTTGTCTCATTCCTTAGCTAGAGCTCTGAGGTTCACCAATGGTGAGATTTTGTGTTTGCGTCCATTTTTTGCCCGCCATAAAGGTAGCTGCATTCCAATTTTGGAGACTATTCACCATTTTGAGCTATGTGTGTTGAAACTGTTCAAGCGATCCATTTCATAACCACATCTCAAATACAAGCAGGAGTCTCTGTGGACTGACATCAAAAACCCATGCATGAAAAGTTCCTGCATGTAAACTGTAGCTGGTGACACTCTGCTCTACTGCAAGATAATAATAAGAGTGAAAAATAGTAGTAGAGATCTGTCAAGCAGTGAAAACATGTAACATCTACTCCATAACAACTATTCACAAAATTACATAACAAATGTATACAGATGTGTGAAGCTGTTAATTTCAAAATGGTAGCGGTAGTGGCAGCAGAAATAAAATATATGTCATGCAACTTCAATTCAATTCCATTCAATTCAATTCTTTTATTGTCCTCTGTTTAAAGGAAATTTGTTAAAACTTATCTTTTTTTTAAAAGTCCTAAGCGCTTACAAACATCATTACAATAATTAACACACATTCTTTTTTTTTCCTCACACAAAAAAAATCACAGCAAAACATAATTAACGACATATATGCAGTCATCAATCCATTCAAATGTTCACACTTCCTCTTGTATTATGGTCACTGTCCTTCGGATGAGACTTTAAACCGAGGCCCTGTGTGCGAACGCATGCAGAACATCTTGCGCACATGTTAAATCCTGTTCCGCTTTTCAAAAGAGTAGGCCATTGTGTGCTGGTGGGAACAGATGACAAAATTTACAAAACCGCATACACACGGGGACTGAATGTAAAAAAAATTTTTAAAAGCACCTGAGTGCTTATTCCATTATCCTCGGGAAAAAAAAGGCATCTGAGCGCTTTGATTAGTTGCTTTACAAGATTCAGCGCTA
>CM054134.1:78594237-78709237 GCA_028751875.1 Rapana venosa | reverse complement strand
GTGGATCTTTCTGTAGAATAAATTAATAAAGCTTAACAGACTGGTGTCATGATGGTGAGGAATGCGACGAATATATAAAGTATAAATTTATATGTCTCTGTCTGTCTGTCTCAGTGTCTGTCTGTCTGTCTGTCTGTCTGTCTGTCTGTCTGTCTGTCTGTCTCTCTCTCTCTCTCTCTCTTATTCTTAACCTCAAGCATCAAACGCACTTGTAAGCACACACACACAAACACACACATAAAGCATGCACACACACCTGCTCACACATATGCATACACATGCATGTATGTTGCTCTAATATTAATATGCATAAAATGAGTGACAGTACAAAAGCATATAACCAAAGTTCAATGCGCACACACACACACACCATATACACATGGGGACTGGATGTAAAAAAGCACAGAAGTGCTTATTCCATTATCCTCGAAAGAAAAGAATAAAATAAAATAAAATAAATAAAATAAAACAAACACATGATCATACTGATACACACACACATGTGTACACACACACACACACACACAGTGGCAAGCAGACTTATGCACAAGCAAGTCCCTTCTGCTTGAAATGACACCTGTTGTGATCCTGAGCTCTCAAAGGCATCATTTATACCTTTTCTGCATTTTGGAAGAGTTGGCCATTTTTTAGCCAGAGGGAAAGTTGACAAAATTTACAAAATTGCATGCACAATGGGACTAGATGTAAAACAAAAAATGCACATGAGTGCTTACTCCATCCACTATCCTCAAAATATAAGAATAAATACATTAATTAAAACCTATTAATAACTACAAAAGAATTATTTTGCTAGGCTCAGCTTACACCAGTGACAGGGACAATCACCCATCCTATCTGACAAATCTTCATTAAAAGGAAATTATACTTGGCTACCAAAATCCCAAGATAAAGCTAAATCACCCACAAAAGCAACTGCTACTTTACACAACTCTCAAACTTCTACCACGGGAGTTCTGGAATGAAGTTGTACGCTACTGATCTTCTCTGTAATCGTAGAGTATGTGATAGGCCTCTCTAGGCTACCTACTTGTAGCGATCACTTGGTGTGGTTAACAACTGGTGTCTTTTTTCCCTAGCTTTACTTTCTCTTCAAAGTGATATATACATGAACATCAAATGCTTACCAGCCACCATCATCTGTCCAAACAAATGAAAGAAAGCTCAACAGCACTAGCCAGCGTGCTTTCATTTTGATAAACTGATTGCAACTTTATCGCTGCTGTGGCAGCAGGCCTTCACATTGCCACACGTTTCTTGAAGGTTTACCGAAACCAAACTTACATGCTATCAAAAACAAAAATAGGCCTAGGCATATCCTGCAGTTTAGCTGTGTCCATAAGGTACCCTACTTGCTAGAAGCATTGTCCAAAACAAATGAAAATAAGATATGATGATTGATGCTTTCTTTTTTCTTTTTTTTCTTCTTTTTTTGGGGGGAGGGGCAAGAGAGAAAAGAGATGTAACTGACCTATTTATATGGAAAAGTAAATTATAAGTAAAGGACTTTTGGATAAGCCTTTAAAATTTGATGAATAGAAGTTGCAATATAGCCATCCAACTGAAATATAAAATGAAACTATTGCATTATTTAGAACAGATTGTTGCATTTAAATGACAGTTCTTTATTTTATTTTTATTGTTTGCAAAGATCAATGTTTACAAATTTAAGGTAGAAACAATAAATCTGTTGTCGTTTATCAATAGTATGAAATACAACATGCCAAATAGAAGAATGCAATGCAAAAAAACCACTCTAGATATCCGAAATTCCAATTAGAACGGCTTTCCTATTAAACTCAATCGAATCATCAAAATATGTCTGACTGAAAAAGTATGCTGTCAACCCTTTTAGAGTGTTAGTGTGTACTGAGGCAATTCAATGTTGTGGTTTTGTTTTTGTTTTGTTTGTTTGTTTAAGCAAAGCATTTTTTGTTGTGTTGTTCACAAGAGTCTATTTGATATCTTTGTAAAGTTCAGATAGCAGTATTCGTAATTGTGACTTTCAAATATAACTGTACGGATAATGTCTATTATATACATGAGGACATCTCCTCCAGAACGCTGAGAACCGTTAGGTTTGGAGGAAGCTGGTTGGAACATCTTCGGTGGTGTCTCAATGGTCTACTAGATTACGGGATAGGTGACGGTTAACTCTTCAAAATGTACTTCTCTTTAGTTTGAGCAGCCCTTACATAAAATGTTCATAATCAGCTCTTTTTTTCTGGTTTTGTTTTGGGTTTGTTTTTGTTTGGGAGATTTTTTATTGTTTTTTTTGGGGGGGCTTTATTTTTTTGGGGAGGGGGGTCAGCTCAAGGTGCTTATTCAAAGAAACATAATACATTAGGATGAATAATCAGAAACTTGTCTTTTATCATGAATGATTATGTATATACTGTTTGCTTCTTCTTTACAAAGAGTAATATTGAATGATGACCAGCGCTTTTTCATGGTGGGGTGGGGTTGTTGGTGTTTGTTTGTAAGTTGTTGTTGTTGTTGTGTTTGTTTGTTTTTTGGGGGGTTAGGGGGGGGGTATTTTATTTTTAAAAAAAGTTTTTCATGAGTATGCTTTATTGAAGTAATAAATTATATATATTGTTGTCTAGTTTCTTTGTGTGTGTTGTTGTTGTTCTACTGCCTTTTTTTCTAGTAATGAAAGCAAGAATCTTTTTAAAACAACTGGTAGATAGATAGATAGATAGATAGATAGATAGATAGATAGATAGATAGATAGATAGACAGACAGAAAGACAGACAGACAATCAGAGAGATAGATAGATATAAAAATAGAAATATTGGGAAAAAATACATGTAATTGTTGTGATCTCTCTCTCTCTCTCTCTCTCTCTCTCTCTCTCTCTCTCTCTCTCTCTCTCTCTCTCTCTCTCTCTCTCTCATTATATATATATATATATATATATATATACCAGTTGTTTTAAAAAGACACTTGCTTTCATTTAAGTAAAAGAAAAAAAGTCGAAAAGAAAAAGGCAGAACAAGAACAAGAAGAAGAACGGTAAAAACGCCAACAAATGAACTACAACAACAATAAGGGAGGAAAACATTCACTAAGAACGGTATTATACCTAAAACAATACGCAATGGAAACAAAGTTGCGCGCAAAGAAAATCTCTCTAGATGTAAAGGTTTTTCGGTAAAGATTAAGTTTACATAACTTTGTGTTTTCATCCCGCCCTCGAAACTCCCCCCTCCCCCAATATCAAGAAAATTGGCTTATAAAAGCAAACAAAAGACATTAGCATGATTAGTGTCCGATGTTTTTATTTTGGTTTTTGTTTTGGTTGTTGTTTTTGGTGTTGTTGTTGTTGTAATCCCCCCCCAAAAAAAAAAAAAAAAAAAAAAAAACCACGAATCACACGACAAAAAAAGGGGAGGTGGGTCGCTCCTGGGTTTCTTGGGGAAATTCTGGTATTTAGTAGCAGTTTGCCAACGTTTTGTGGTAGGTACTCCCTAGACTCTGGAGTAAGCACGAAACGTGCGTGATCAAAGCTTCATCCACGATCAACATGTTCGTCTTGGCGTCAATGAAAGACACTGTCCGGATTGCTCCACATTTTCTCAATTCAGACACAACAGACGTTATAGTACATATATTGAATAAGAAATTTGCTAACAAGGTAAGGGTGTGCTCGAAAAAGAGAATAAGCCTAACAAAACTACTCTCAAGTTTCTTGTCCTTGTTGAAATCATTGCTTCCATCTTATGTTTTTATTGTTGTTTTGATGCTGTTCCCTCGTTCAGGATAAGAGCTGGATGGGAAAAAAGAATGTGAATCACTGAATGCTTATATTTGTAACCCTTGGAAATAAATGTAATCTTTTTCCGTGCCTATTTACGCCTCCCTGAAACGAGTATCGCCAGTGCTGTGAAAGTTCTGGTTAGACTCGGTAGTCTGCCAGTCTATGTATAAAAATTTATTGTGTAGAATCCTTTGGCTTTTCTCAGCAGCTATAGATATACTCGTCAGTGTTGAACATTTCATTTAAGCCAGCAACAACTAGGGAATGAAAGTTGAAGCCAAAACCTCAAAAACATTTAAATAGGCCTATACATCTGTTTATAAATGCCATGAAGATGGGGGCAGAAACTGAGAAAGTCCAGTTGTTTTAAGAACACAATTTTTTTAATAATTTTGTTCTTAGATATTGATAATGGAATAAGCACTTATGTGCTTTTTTACATCTAGTCCCCGTGTGTATGCGGTTTTTGTCAATTTTGTCATCTGTTCCCACCAGCACAACACAATGGCCTACTCTTCCTAAAAGTGGAACAGGATTTAACGTGTACGCAAGATGTTCTGCGTGCATTCACACACGGGGCCTTGGTTTATAATTATAGTCTCATCCGAAGGACTTTTGGGATAGTGGAGTCGGCACTGATGTTAACTCCAGGGGAAAATTTCCCCTTGAACAGGAATCAAACCCAGGTCGTCAGATTGTGAGCGCAATGTTCTAACCATTAGGCTAACCTGTCCCCCCTGTTATTGGTCTGCAGAGCACAATAAATCAGAGTGCACAGGTTGGATTCCCAGCAGAGCAATCTTTAATTATCCTTTTCATTATGAGTCATGTGCTGGTTGCGACAGTAGAGTCATTCCATTGTAGAAACTAGTAATTATACTAATAGTATTACAATCCTATTCTGGTGTTGAAAATGCCTGCTAAGCAGCATGTGTGGAATTTCCCATCTCACCACCAAGTTCGTGTTTGATATGTGTGTGCACTTGCATGAGTTTCTTTATGTGGGGGAGGTGAGGATGGGGCGTGGGGGTGAGAACTGTATTGATCAATGTGTGTGTTTGTGTACAGGTGTGTGTGTGTGTGACACACTGAGAGAGAAAGAAAATTATAAGAAAATATAGCCATACTTGACATGTATCTGACTTACGCAATAACTGGCTATGCAGCTGCTGTGAGCCCATTATTGCATAAGTCACTTTCCAGATATAATATGTCTTTAGGGATTTGAGACAAAATCCACCTTTTTCATGTTATTTTACACTTTTACAGTTTTTCCTTATTAAACTAAAGATCAAATGTTACACTGTAGCATTAGAGTAAAGTAAAAATTGTCATTAAAAATTAGTGTTCTACAGAGCTATGTGTTTTAATAACAAAATTAAATCAAATAAAACTTCATCGTAAGTCCGGTGGACCAATTGAAGGAAACATTCTTCTAAAGAAGCAGCGTCAGTTCCAAGTCACACATGTGTACTGTTGGTAGAGAAAAAGGTTAGCAAGAAAACACATAGCAAAGACCACTCATAAAACCAAGTAGAATATGAATCATGAGTTGGGACAAGTTTTCTTCTATCTGGAAATGAAGAATGTTGAGTCATTGCACATGATCTGCTTCAAAATTCATTTACACAAACAATGTATGAGGGGGGGGGGGGGGGGGGGGGGAGGAACCATGAAGGTACAGAAAGAAGAAAACTCTTGCCAGTTGTCTCCCTTTGCTGCTCTTCTTAACACCCCCCCCCCCCTCCCTTTTTCCCCCCCCATTCGTTGTTTTTTTTAATGGCCAAAACTGAAAGAGACTATTCAGACTACTATCAGAAAATATTTTTCAGCTGAATCTTATGATTATTCTGGCCAACTATCAACTTCATCAGAGAGTCTATCATGATTGAAGCCAGGTTAAATGGAATGATACTTTTTTTTTTTTTAATTCATAAAACGATGATTCTTTTTCTTTCCAGGTGGTTCACAATGTGGGTCTGTGCATTGCCTTGTGGGACATTGAAAAGTACGAAGAAAGCTTCATTTATCCTGGAGATGGAGCAACACACACAGTTGGTAAGAGATGTTCCATGCATGTATCTACACTAGTAATTGTCCAGGCTATTACTTTAAGGGTGGTAAAGTACTGCAACTTGTATAAAGGCAAACTTAGCGAAGAGAGCTTACTAGTACTATGACTCTGCCAATATGAATTATCATATCAGAAAAATTGTTATTTCCTCAAGAATATTGGTCTTTTTCTAACACATGCCAATTTCCATCTCTAGATTCTCTTCTTTTTTTTTTCAGCCAGCTTGAGTCGGAAAATAAAATATGATTTAAAGAGTCATTCCAGCTGAGCAGTTTGTTTGTACTAAATTTGAAAGGTTTTTTTTAGTTTTGAATAAATTGTATGCACTGTATTTGTTAGGTTTTCTTTAATTCTGAATAAATTTAATGTGTTTAAGACTTTAACAAGCACAGTGCTCAACTTCTTTTAAAGCTAGTTAAAAATTGCCTTGAAGATATTAATGAAACAGATGACAAAATTTACAAAGCCGCATACACACGGGGACTGGATGTAAAAAAGCACATGAATGCTTATTTCATTATCCTCGATATAAAAGAATAAATAAATAAGTAAATAATAAATGCAGGATCAAAAGCAGTAAGTATTTTGGGGTTGTTGTTGTTTTCAAAAAGCAATAAGTATTTTCTAGCTTGTGCAAGTTTTATTATTTTTTTAATAGATAATATGAAACATGTGTATGGTGCCTGTGTTTACTAGTACAGTAGCAGTGAGTAGACATGGACCTAATAAAGAATGAGAAGCGGGTTTTTTGGTGGGTTCTTTTTCAAAACCTGTTCATTCAAGTTATTCTTTATTCAACATTACTTAGGTCTTCTCATTGACAGTGTTATAAGTTTGATTTCATTATCATTACGAATCTAATACACACATCATTTTATTGATACTATTTTATTTATTTGGGGAGAGGGGGGGGGGTGGCTCTCTGTGGTTTTCTGGTTGGGTTTTGTTATTGTTGTTTTGGAGTAGCTGGGTTATTTGATGAATGTTTCTAAGCATTTGACGTTTGCTTGCTGTTTCAGTTCACTTCCGATATGTTGTGTTTCGTCCCTTTTTGGATGAAATCCTCACTGGCAAAGTGAAGAGCTGCACAAAAGAGGGAATCCATGGTAATCCTATGCTTTCTGCCTTCCAATTATTCTGTTGTTTGATTGTGCATGTGTATGTTAGTATGTGCAATAGTTGCATACTTGTGTGTGTGTGTGTGTGTGTGTGTGTGTGTGTGTGTGTGTGTGTGTGTGTGTGTGTGTGTGTGTGTGTGTGTGTGTGACATATATGTTTTGTTATTGGAAGATGGTGTATCTTAGCTTTATTTGGAGGGTTGTTTTTTTTTGTTTGTTTGTTTATTAATGGGGGAGGTGGGGGGGAGTTTATGTGTGGATTTTTGTTTTGTTTGGCTTGGAAAAATGATTTGGTATTGACTGTGACTGCATTACATAACTTTATAAGTGTTTTGAAGTGTTTTGAAATAGATAATTCAAGTTGCAGTGTCATTTGCTGCATTTGTATAAAAATTCACTGGTTTGAATTAATTTCCATGTATTTTCTTTTTTTCAGTTTCCATGGGGTTTTTTGATGACATTTTCATTCCTGGAGAATTTTTGACATTTCCATCAAAATTGTATCCTTGGAGCTGATGTGAGGTTAAACACATTGTCTGAATGACTGTCATTTTGAAGGGCTCTCACGCAGACAGATTAAATCAGTGTTCATTATCAAGTAAGTAGAATCCAACTTGTTTATGTATACTTTATTAATTAATTTTTTTAATTTTATTCTTTTATATCGAGGATAATGGAATGAATAAGCACTTATTTGCTTTTTTAGATCCAGTCCCCATGTGTATGCGGTTTTGTAAATTATGTCATCTGTTCCCACCGGCACACAATGGCCTACTCTTAAGAAAAGCGGAACAGGATTTAACATGTGCGCAAGATGTTTTGCGTGGATTCGCACATGGGGCCTCGGTTTATAGTCTCATCCGAACGATTTTATTTGCAGGTTCCCTATCTTCTGTTTAGACTGGCAACCTCAGATTTTACTGATATTCCTCAAACCAAGGAGAGCTATTTGAGATCTGAGGGTTTTTTTCAATTTGTAAATTTTTATTTTTTTTGTGGGGGGGTGGGGCTAAGTTTGAAAAAGAAGAGGGAGGATAGCATTTTTCTGAGGCAATTGTTTTGCTTTGTTTTCTTTTGTGTATTAGGGAATTTCTGTTGCCTTTTTTTTTTTTTTTTTTTTGGGGGGGGGGGGGGATGTTTATGTCTTTATTTCTATTTTTAGCAGTATCATATAAAGGATGCATATATACTTACATCCATATTCCATATGAAATGAAATTATGATTAATGACAAAAAGCAGTGAAGGAAAACAAGTGCAAGTAACCAATTACAATTCTTCATCATTGCAAGAATGATTTCCTATGATTTTTTAAAAAGCATAACAACAACTATCAGTATAAACCTTTGGTGACAGCATTTGAGGCCTTTTTGCAGTAAGGACCCATGTATTTGCCTGGACATTTGAAACTAAGTGCCCATCAGAGTGTGGTTTTCCCTTTCCCTTAACCTTGTGAAGCAACGAAAAGGAACAGCTGTGGGCGTGGGAGTACCAGGGGGAGGATGGCAACCACGACCTGTACATAGACATTGGGGAGGAAGTCAGGTCAGTGTTCAAAACACGTTGTTTGATTGGTTAGTAGATTCATGTGGTGGCTAGTCGTTTTCCATTGGTTAGTAAATATGAGGTCTCATTGTAGTTTTTCATTGGTTAGTAAATATGGGGTCTCATTGTCGTAGTTTTTCATTGGTTAGTAAATATGGGGTCTCATTGTCGTAGTTTTTCATTGGTTAGTAAATATGGTGTCTCATTGTCATAGTTTTTCATTGGTTAGTAAATATGGGGTCTCATTGTCGTATTTTTTCATTGGTTAGTAAATATGGTGCCTAGTTGTTTGTTTTTAGTTCCTCAGCTAGAGTTCCGAGGCTCACCAATGGTGAGATTTTGCGTATTCAACCATTTTTGCCCACCAGAAAGGCAGCTGCATTCCGACTTCAGGGTCATACTGTGTCTAATAGTTGTAGATTTCCATTGGTTCTTTTCTTTTTTCTTTTTATTATTCTATTATTTCGAGGATAATGGAATAAGCACATATGTGCTTTTTTACATCCAGTCCCCGTGTGTATGCAGTTTTGTAAATTTTGACATCCATTCCCACTGGCACACAATGGCCTATTCTTCTGAAAAACAGAATGTGTGTGTGTATGTGTGTGTTACTGTTAGGAACAGCTAAACTGGTGAGGACTGGACTAGTGGGTAAATGGGAGGGAGGAAGGGACATGGGGTGGAGGTGTGTACAGGGAAGGGATCCTCACTAACCAAGCCATACACAAACTGACATGAAAAATCCTTCCACTTTTCGCTAATGGGAGAAAGCCACTTCTCATTTTCTGACATTGCTCGAAATCCACACTTTAAAATTTATCACCACCCACACCTCCTCCCATTTAAAAAGACAACAAACAACCCCCACTTCCTCCCCAACCTACCCTTTTAACAAGGACACAAAACTCAAAACGAAGAACTCGATCACAAATTCCCCCCAAAACCAGAGAGCAACATGCACAAAAAGTGTTTTTCCTGGCCAACATATCAGTCGCATTCCATCAACACCTCCTCCCAGTTAAAAACAAAACAAACAACCCCCCCACTCCCATCCCTGGATGGCTCTGGATGACTCAGAACAAGTTACAACTTAATGCCGATAAAACCGAAGCCATGCTCATAGGGACCCAACATAAACTTTCCTCTATCGCAAAAACTTCAATAGAATTTGGCAATACGTCAGTTCCTTTGTCCAATTCTGTGAAGTATTTAGGAGTAGTTCTTGACAACACACTCTCTATGAACAAATTCATCACCCAGACCTGCCAGTCTTGCTACTATCAATTACGGCGCATAAGCGGGATTCGCAAGTATCTGTCCACTGATGCAACTTCCAAGCTTGTCACATCTCTCATTCTTTCACGTTTAGACTACTGTAATTCTCTTTTGGCTGGCCTACCAGCATCATCTATCCACTCTCTTCAACGCATACAAAACTCTGCAGCTCGACTGGTCCTAAGAAAGAAAAAATCTGAACACATCACTCCTCTTCTGCGATCTCTTCACTGGCTGCCTGTCTCACAAAGACTGGAGTATAAAATCAATACCCTCTGTTTCAAATATCTCCACAAATCTGCACCCTCTTATCTCTGTAACTGTCTTCATCTGTACACTCCATCCCGTTCCCTTCGTTCAGCCGCAGATACTTTGTGCTTTCGAACACCCAGATTCAAACAAACCACTGTTGGCCGTCGCTCCTTCTCTGTTTCTGGCCCATCCACCTGGAATGACCTCCCTCTTTCACTTCGCCAAAAGCCTTCACTTGATACCTTCAAATCCAGCCTCAAAACACACTTATTTCCTACCTGAGACTTTCCCCCCAAATATCTGTCCCTAATTTTCAACAGCATCTTTCACCTTCTAAGTGTTGTTCCGAGTGTGTGTGTGTGTGTGTGTGCGTGCATACGTGCGCGCGCATGGTTTTGAAATCTGTTGTTCATTATGTTTAAGGAAAGTTGCATGCCTGTAAATGATTGAGTGCAAGCGCTTCGATTTGTTTGTTTTTTTACAAGATTCAGCGCTATATAAATTCCATTTATTATTATTATTATCCCCTTACCCCAACCCATCTATTCAACAAGGAGACAAAACTCAAAACAAAGAACTCAGAAATTTCCCCAAAACCACAGCAATATGCACAAAAAGTGTTTATCTTTTGTTGACATATCAGTCACATTACATCAACACCTCCTCCCACTAAAAAAACCAAAACAAACAACCCCCCACCCCCCTACCCTAACCCACTCTTTTAACAAGGACACAAAACTCAAAACAAAGAACTCGAACACAAATTCCCCCCAAAACCAGAGTTGGTGAATATGTTGTCAAATTGTCATAGTTTTGTGTTGATCAGTCAGTATGGTGTTTAATTGTTGTAGTTTTCCATTGGGTAGTAAATATGGTGTCTATGTTATAGTTTTCCATTGGTTAACAATTTTATATGGTTTTTTATTGTTGTAGTTTTCCACTGGTTAGTAAATATGGTGTCTATGTTGTAGTTCTCTATTGGTTAGTAACTATGGTGTCTAATTGTTGTAATTTTCCACTGGTTAGTAAATATGGTATCTAATTGTTATACTTTTCCACTGGGTAGTAAATGTATATGGTATCTTATTGTAGTTTTCCATTGGTTAGTAAATGTATATGATATGTTATTGTTGTAATTTTCCATTGGTTATTGAATTTATATTTGTAGTTTTCCATTGGTTAGTAGATTTATATGGTGTCTAGTTGCTATAATTTTCCATTGAAGTGCCAAGTTATAAATAAAAGTAATTTCTTCTTTCTTTGGGGAGGGGTACGGGGAGGTAGAAATGATTCTGCATAGGTTTTTAAAAAATATTTTGTCAATATTTTTGGTCACAAAACTGGTTTGTATATTACATAACTTACCACAAATCTGAAGCACACTCATAGTTTAATGAAATCAGTCAAACTGATTCTACAGAAACTACACTGTGACATCGACACCTGTTATCTTTCTGATTGTGAAAAATGGTGTCTGTCACCAAAATATTACTAAAAAAAGTCGTTGTCTTTTGTAACACATCTTACCAAGCAGACTTTGTTTATACCATGCACCTGCATGTTGGTGTAAAAAAGAAAATGGAGCCAACATAGTATATATATATATATATAGAGAGAGAGAGAGAGAGAGAGAGAGATTATATATATATATATATATATATATATATATATAATCTTCCTCCTGTCCCCTATTGTTTCATCCCCAAAGAGGTACACACACACATCACCTCATGTGTGGCATATTATGGGCTCTTCACTGTTTCTGTTGCTTGTGTATTTTGTTTTGTTTCATTCTGAGAAGTTTGAAAACATTATCATCCAGTCATGTAGTCGTGGTCAGGCAGGCCCTTTTGCTTTGGAATGGTTGTCGCATCTTCTTGCAATGTCAGCAGTGCAGCATGAAATCACTGTATTTTATCTATATGTTGGCATAAACACATGCACCCTCGCATGCATGATGCATGCACACACACATACTCATGTGTACTGATACCCTCTCTGTCTCTGTCTCATTCCTTGTTTGTCTTTCTGTCTGTCTCTGTCTCTCTCTCTCCCTCTCACTCCCCCTCTCCCTCTCTCTCTCTCACTCCACACACACACACACACACACACACACACATACATACACACACACACATACATACACACACACACACACACACACACATACATACACACACATGCACACACACACACACACATACACACTCTTAACTGTCCGATATATCTTTTTGGTGGAAGGACGTTAAACTGAAGAACTAACTAAACACACACTCAGGATGGGGAGGGAAAGAGAGCACCTGTCTAATATTACTCCTGGTGAAAAGATGTTAAACTAAATGATTAAAGAACGCTCACACACATACACACACACACACACACACACACACACACACACACACAGTGACACACACACACAATGTTGAGAGGGAAAGAGGTACTCGGGTAGAATATGTGTGTGTTCACGTATATTTCTCTGTGTGTCTGTGTCCATATGTCAATGTCCTTGTGAATGACAACAATACAGGCTCTTATGCAAGAACACACATCTATCACTGAATTCTCTTTACTTAGTGTCATCAGGCCAATCACAGATTACATGTCTTATATGAATGATGATGGCGACATGGTCTCCTGTTGTCATGACTGATGAGATGAACTAGTAGAGAGGCATATATGTATGGATTTTATTGTCAGCGTTGATATTTAGTGGTATCTGGTTTTCCTATCTGCCTGTTCGGCTCAAGAGCTTTGACAGAGAAAGAGGTTTTGCTGTTCAGTTTTTTGTTTTCACATCCTTCTAGCTTTTTAAAGAAGGAAAAAAAAAATGTTAAAAAATTTGTATTCGGTGTTTTGATGACATCATCATGCATGACATTACATAGATCACATTATTATATTACATTATATTACCGACTTACTGTTCCATGGGTGCACAGACTGCCATGTACATTACATTATATTACATTACATTGTTATCAATATAGAATTTACTGTTCCATGGGTGCACAGACTGCCATGTATATTATTACATTATATTACATTACATTATGTTACCAATATAGAATCTTATTTACTGTTCCATGGTCGTACTGACTGCCATGTGTGAACAACCAGAATGAGTGGCAGTTGTGCCTGGCATAAAATGAAACTGATAAAGTGACCCCATTCCTTAATAATTTCTTTAAACCCTGAAAGGGCCCCAATCAATTGATTGGTACTACTGCCTCTCTGCAGCAGTAGTACCTGTGTAGTTCTTGCTTAGGAATAACATTTCATGTGCAAAGAGACATGGGTGTATGCAAAGCTACCTTGACTGGGGCCCTGTAAGAGGACAGAAGCATAGTTCAAATTATTATTTTTCCACACAATATCTGGCCTCCTCAGTAGGGCCTGGTTTTATTGGTCTTGAGGAATGAAATCGGGCAGTTTGTCATTTTTAACGGCTTGGGTTGGGATTTTGGGGTTGTTGTTTTTTTCAGATTGGCGGTGTTAGATATTTGAAGGGATTGGGCGGTGTTTCATCATGTTGAAGTTGAAGTGAAAGTTATTGGAGTTGCTAAAATTGATTATGGTGACAGCCTTGATATGGCCTGCGCAGTTCAGTGGGGCTATTTATTTATTTTTTATTTTTTGTATTCTTTTATTTCAAGGATAATGGAATAAACATCTGGGTGGTTTTTTTACATCCAGTTCCCGTGTGTATGCAGTTTTGTAAATTTTGTCGTTCATTCCCACCAGTACACAATGGCCAACTCTTCCAAAAAGTGGAACTGGTGTTAATGTGTGTGCAAGATCTTCTGTTATAAACAACACAAAGTGAAATAAACTTTCAGTTTCATATACAACTACTTCTACAAGTAGGTATCTCAGAAAACTATTACATAGAATTATATATTCCCATCCATACAAAAATTATTTTGACTAACATTAAACACACTAAGTGTGTGTCATATGTATGTAGGGGGTTTTTTGTAATAGATGAGAAGTTTGAATTTTGTGTTTCAAGTAACATTAAACCCACTTAAGCATCTGGCATATATATATACGTGTGTGTGTGGTTGGTGTTCTTCAATTTAACATCTATTCACATTAAGTGATATTAGTGTGTGTGTGTGTGTGTGTGTGTATGCAAGTTTCATGTGATCAATGAGAAGTTTGGATTTTGTGCTTCAAATAACATCTAACAAACTCAAGCATCTGGCATATATGTGTGTGCAGGTTCCGTGTGATAGACGAGAAGTTTGTGGACATGTCGCCCACAGGTCCTGATGGCATGACCCAAGAGTCGACTGATGCAGACACAGATTCCAAGAGAACACCCTACACTGTTATGGTGAGTGATCCGGGGGGCTTTGAGAGACTGTTATGCTGTGTGTAATGTGTGAACTGATTTCACAAATAAAGTCTCTCCTTTCACTTTCTCTTGAAAAGCAAGCGATGAAGTACAAAACATTTGGCACAGGTTGTTTAGTTTTTGAGGATGGTTGGTTTATTTTAATAAGGGTGTCTGTGTGTTTTATTTATTTTATTCTTTTATTTCGAGGATAATGGAATAATCACTCATGTGCTTTTTTCATCCAGTCCCCATGTGTATGCAGTTTTGTAAATTTTGTCATCCGTTCCCACTGGCACACAATGGCCTACTCTTCCGAAAAGCGGAACAGGTTTTAATATGAGCGCAAAATGTTCTGTGTGAGTTCACACACGGGTTCTCAGTTTATAGTCTCATCCGAAGGACGTGTGTGTGTGTGCTTGCGTGCTTGCCTCTGTGTGTGTGTGTCTGTCTGTCTGTCTGTGTGTGTGTGAATTTTTTTTAAAAGGACTTGCAGTAAGAACATTTAAACACCAACCTTTCAAGCTTATACAGTAATAGATCTTGCTTTTCATCTACCTTTATTTTCTCTGTTTTTTCTTTCTTTTAAAAAAAAAAATACTATTGTGCAATATTTAAAAGCATTACTGCTCAGTGTTCAAAGCTGGATTCTTAATTTTACACACTTAATTAAGATAACTGCCCTGATATTATTAACCTTAGTGCTATAAGCAACATTAAGGAGTACTGATTTTCACTGTTGGTAGATCTATGCACTGGTTGATTTGTTTCATTTTTCTTTTTTCCCAGGGTTGCATGACGGATCCTGGACTTGGGATGGTGTCCTGGTGGAATGACGGTTGAGGAAAATGCCTGTGTGTGAAAGATGCTTGCTTGTGTCGATGTGCTTGGAAACGTGTACGTGTATGTCAGATGCTGGAATAAAATGGTATTGCACTGTGTGATATTCATGTGAGATTGTTGTCGCTCTTTCTCCATATATATATATATATCAGAATGTTGCAGATTCGGAGATTGATGGTCTAGAGGTAACTTACCTGTGTAGTCAGCAAGAAGTGCAGGCTCGATCCCCGTTGTGCCAGAAACTTTTACCCCATCCACAAGACTGTGAGTGGTGGTCTGGGTGCTAGTTTTCGAATGAGATGTTAAACTGAGGTCTTGTGTGTAACACACATTCAGCTCACAATAAGCAAATAAGAAAGCAAAGATTCCCACTTCAGTGCTCCTTAGCCTATGGATGTGATTCTACCAATTCGTAGTTGCACAATGGAAAAACTGAAAATCTGATCTGAACAAAAAAACTCACACACATTCAGCATATGTCAAAGAACCCACAGCAGCAAGAGAGTTGTTCATAACAAAATTCTGTAGAGAAAAGCCACTGTGATAGGGAGTAATGTATATATGCAGACAGGATTTTATTTTTAATGAATGGGTGGCGCTACTCTTGTAGCAACGCGCTTTTGCTGGGGAGAGCAGTCCGAATTCTATGCTGAGAAATCTGCTGTGACTTAAAAAGATATACTAATACATTTATTTTTATTTTTTTTTATTTATTCTTTTATATGAGGATAATGGAATAAGCACTCATGTGCTTTTTTACATCCAGTCCCCGTGTGTATGTGGTTTTGTAAATTTTGTCATCTGTTCCCACCAGCACACAATGGCCTACTCTTTTGAAAAGCGGAACAGGATTTAACATGTGCGCAAGATGTTCTGCATGCATTCGCACACAGGCCCTTGGTTTATAGTCTCATCCGAAGGACTTTGACATTCAGTTCGATTTTTTTTGTCAAACTGGGAAGAAAGGGCAAAGCTGGGAATCGAACCCAGAACCTCACGGTTTACTTGTTGGCAGGCAAACGTCTTAACCATCCTGCCACCTTCCTTCTTCGCTGTGTGTGTATGTATGTGTGTGTGTGTGTATTTATGTGTTTGTGTGTGTGTGCATATATGCACTTAACTGTGTGTATGTGTGTGTGTGTAAGCGAGTTCATTTTTTTTAAGTATATTCATGTTATTGAATTTTACCATTATTTTAACATTCTGTTCATTTTTGTGAATGTGGAGGGTGGAAATGTAACAGAGAAGAAAAGTTGATTTTTCAGTTGGGTTTTAGTTGGGGGTTTTAAAGTGCTTTGCATGGAATTTTGTTGTAAATAACTACCACAACTGAAAACTGCATGTGTATGGTCAAGTACATTGTGTGTACAAGTGTGTGTGTGTATGTAAATAAGGGAATGAGTCTGAGGATAAGGTGAATATCTTTTTCAGTTCTTTAGTGCTATATGTACACCATTTATATAGATAACATTCACACTGACATAATGCACACATTCACTCTCACACATGCACACAGACATGCACGCATGCACACACACCTCACACGTACACACACACGCCACACACGTACACACCGCATGCTAGGTTCAAGAGAATTTTCCCCCTGGAGTACATCAGTACTGACTCCACTCCCCAGAAAGTCCTTTGGATGAAAGTAACTATAAACTGAGGTCCCATATGCAAACAAACACATGCAGAACATCTTGCGCACACATGAAAATCTGTTCCGCCTTTCGGAAGAGTATGCCATTGTGTGCCAGTGGGAACAGATGACATTTGTAAAAACCACATGCATATAGGGACTGGATGTTTAAAAGGCAACTGAGTACTTATTCATGAATTATCCTTTCTTTTTTTCTTTTCTTTTTTAACCACGTTCCTCGGCTAGAGCTCTGAGGTTCTCCAGGAGTAAGATTTTGCATATGCGACCATTTTTTCCCCACCATGAAGGTAGCCGTATTCTAACTTTGGAGATTATGCTGAGTATGTACATGTTTCCATAGACCACCAAACACTGACATAAATTACGTGATCTTTAACATGCATATTTGATCTTCTGCATGTGTATACACACAAAGGGAATTAAGGCACTGGTAGCTCGGAAATCAGAAAATCCCACTGGAGAGACACTGCCTGATATATAAGGCCTGCATCAGACCTGTTCTCCTGTATGGCTCGGAGACGTGGGTTTTCACAAAAACCGTCAAACGTTTGTTGAATAGCTGTGAAAACCGAATGCTACGCTACATGACAAAGATCAAATGGGAAGATGGGATCACGAATGAAGAACTATGGAGAATGTGCAAAGTTGATGATCTGAAGTCTGTAGCTAGTACCAATAGACTGCGCTGGTTTGGGCACGTTCAACGGAAAGCAGACCACCACATCATAAAAAGAGCAATGAACTTCGTAGTGGATGGAAAGAGACCAAAGGGAAGACCTAGCAAGACCTGGGCTGCCTGTATTGCAGATGATCTTCGAGAAAGGGGCATAAATAAGGAGGAAGCTCAAAACAGAGAGAGATGGAGAAGGCTCATCAATGTCAATCCTCCCTTGGGAGAAACATGACAAAAAAGGAAGAAGAAGAAGTAGGTCTGCAGTTAAGTTAACCTGAGAGATCATAAAAATCCCCACCCTTGATTCACCAGACACCACCGAGATTCAAACCCGCGACTCCATGGACCCACAAGATTAAAATTGAATGGTCTTAACCACTCGGCTGTAGCATCCGTCTTACACAGATTGCCAACTCTTAAGCGAGAAAAGAGAAACTCTCCAGTCATTTCTGAAAAAAATGAATATACTTTTTCTTACATCCTTGGGTAGTACATTCCACAAGATGTTAGTGATGTAGTGGAATGCTTGCTGGCCATAGCATTTAGTTTTGGTGTCTCATGCAAAAAAAACAACAGAGAGGGTTGTCAGATGACACAAGATAGGGAAAACTTCTAAATGAGTGAATCCGTGGTTTAGCATGAATGTGTCTCTCCAAAAAGTGAGAAGTCCAATGTTCGAATCCCATTAAGAGCCAGACATGTCCCCTATCTAATAGACTTTGAGCGATAGTCAGGGTGCTAGTGTTTTCGATGAGATGTTGATCCAGCTCCTATGTACAACACACATTATTTTAGGTCCTGTGAACCCATGACAATAAAGAAGTTGTTCCTGGCAAAATTCTGTAGAAAAAAGCCACTTGCGTAACAAATATATACACAGATAACAAAACATAAGAGAATTGTTACCATGACACAGGGATTAGCACATTGGGTTCCTGGCTCGAGGGTTACAGGTTTAAATCCTGTAAAAGTCCAAGGAATGTTTTCAGACTCCAGCTGGTTACTTCCTGGAGTGAGTTTAATATGGGCTTATTGTGAAGACTGGGACCACACAGTTGAGTGTCATCCACTTTGTGGATGCAGTTTTGGAGTGTTCACTGTTGCTCAAACTGTTTGACCAACAAGGCACAGGTCTCTCTCTCTCAATCACTCACTCACTCACTCACCTGGTTAACATTGAAATATGATAGGAAACATAAAAGTTCAACCCTGCCAAATAGTCTCAAAGCAGGTGCAATTCCTTAACATCATCGTCACTGTTGACCATCGTGCAATAAAAGAAAGCTGTCACTTGGGAACAGCAGGACAATAAAGTCACAGAAGATGAAGCAGCACCCAAAAAAAAAAAAAAAAACAAAAGCAAAACAAAATGAGCAAAAGCAAACAAAAAGGGTGACTGACAATGCACTGTGGCAATATGCTCTTCCCAGATAGAGCAACTGGAATTTCAACAGAAAATTATGCATTCATGTTTTAAAAAAAAAATTTTTTTTTTAAAGGGGTAAATGCTAAGTAGGGTCAGATGTTCATTCTCAGCCTAAAAGTGAATGATGTTACACTGAGTCTGACATGTGAGAAAGGAATCAAGCACAGATCTGTTTGGAACATCACACAAATGAGAGGGCTATCAATAGCAACAGTTTATGCTAGGTTTGAGAACAAGGTTTTGTACATTGATGATTGTGAACCTGTCATTTGCAATTTGACAATGCAAGCAGCACCTGACTCGAGAAGGAATGGTTGGTGGGAGGGGGTGGAGCAGCATCGAAGCAAATTTATTTCTAAAGTTTAAACAGCATTGTCATCCCAAATATCTACATCACTGAACACATATGTCCTGGACTGACTGCATCGCGACTACAGTGCTTCAAATGTTTCTGTTTGTTTAGTTGGTTTTTTTCAGTACAAACTTAAAGCCATATTCTTGCTGGCAAACTGAAAATCAATATCAAAATTTTGGTCAGATCAAAATCAGCTAAACTTCTGAATGCTCAGAAGAGTATGCCTACTGAAACATCAAGAAACTTCAGATACTATTTCTCATATCTTTAAAGAATAATAAATTACCTCTCTTTTTTTTTGGGGGGGGGGGGGGAGGTTGTTCCTTGGCTAGCAGGCTGCAGTTCACCAGTGGTAAGATTTTGTGTATTCAACCGTTTTTGCCCACCATGAAGGTAGCCGCATTCCGACTTCAGGGATGTATGCTGGGTATGTTCATGTTTCTGTAACCAACCAAATGCTGACATGAATTATGGAATCTTTAATGTGCACATTTTATTTTCTGCATTGCTTGTATAGGCCTATATGCACAGAGGGAATTAAGAACCACTGGCATATCTGCTCTTGAAGTTGATCTGGGAGATCATAAAAACCCTTAATTCATCAGACACCACACAACATTCAAACACAGACTTCAAGGACCCCCATGGGATTGAAGTCAAATGCTCTTAACCACTCGGCTATAGCGTCTGTCAAATTGCTTCAGTAGTCTTTTTTTCCCCCTTTGGCTTCATCAGTTTTATGAGCACTTTTCTACAACTCACATAAGTATAAGCACATCAAGTAAATTGGTCCAATCATACACTAGAGCTGACTTAGGGGACAGCATTTCTCTTATTTTTCCAGAGCTGAAGTTGGATGCAGATGCTTGTATCCTAATAACAAGCATTGCCTATTTACGAACAGTGATTTCCCTATGCCCTCCCCCATTTTTTTACACATTTTAAAACCACATTGAGGTCTCTCAGTAATTTTTTTTTAATTCAGAAAAAAGAGGAAAATTAAATTTCAGCAGAGTTTTATGATTATTCTCGCTAGTTGTCAACCTAAACATAGACTCTTCTTTGCCAGCTAGAATAAATGTGTGTGTGTAGGGGGGCTACTGTTTGATTACATGGGTGTGTATACTTCATGTGACACTTGTTCTCCTAAGTTAAAAGACTTTATGATGGGGGTTTTGCCCGTGAAGATTATCGCAATACTGCTGAATATCATTTTTCTGATATGAAAGAATATTTTCAACCACACTGTTGTCTTTTTATCGATTAGTAGTTTATACTTTTTTCTTAAGAATTCATTATTGTTACTGCTCTTGTTACTATTCACTCATTGATTTGTTCAAGGTTTTCTTTTCATGCAGCTTCTATTTGTAGTTTTTTCATGCAGGCAGCTATCCATATCAAAAGAAAGATCATTAAAATTAATCTGAAAAGAGACAGAAAGAAACGAACACAATTATAAGGATTGGCTGTTACCAACCCGGAGTATATAACATTTCTTGAAAGTACGTATTATTCGCCTTGGATTCCGGCATGCAGACGATCTATTCATGTATGCGCATAGCGAATTATTGTTGCTGCAACATGTCGACTGCACCAGGAACGATCGTAGGGGCCTACGGTGCTGGCAAAGCCGGAGTGCCATTTGATCCCCTTACTTATATTAAAAAGCCACAAGTGATAATTAGGCTAGTGAGTCTGGTAAGTGGATTTTATCTATTCCAATTAATTTTAATTGTGTTAGATCTCGATAGATGTCCGTCTCAACAGGTCTGACTTGCGCGCTGGCCTCTAGATGTTGATTGAACGACCGTCGCATTCAAGATCAATAACTGCCTTCCAATCCACACAAAATGTCCTTTCGCTGCTTTATTATGTAAGAAGTGGGGCAGTTACTTAAATTTGTTCTCAAAATTGTGGAAGGCTAAGGTTTGAGTTGGACATACATTTTATTCCCACGATTATGCAGTCTATTGTTAGCTCTTTAGTTTTCGTAAATTAACGTTGTTTCTCTTTTCGGAACTGTTACAGTGTTAGAATCTCATGACAGTAGAACGGTCGTGTTCAAGGGAGCGTTGTAACGTGTTACTTAAACGCACTTACATTCAAGACAAATGATGTATTCACTCACATAATCAAGAGATGGTAGTAACTAGTATTCGTAAGTCACTAGTTAGTAGCTCCAAGTTTAGTAGTTAGGCTCACAGCAGCACTATTTGACACAGTCACACACATGTGACATTCTAATTACTGTAGTCACACACACACACACACACACACAGAGTCATACACACAGTGACACCACATACACACACCACACACACACACACACACACACACACACACAGAGATCTGCATGCTCTCTGTATAAGTGTTGGGTTATTATTAAGATGTATCCCTATGGGTGGGGACTGGATGTAGAAAAGCACATGAGTGCTTATTCATTATCCTCGAAATAAAAGAATTTGTCATTCTCTCTCTCTCTCTCTCTCTCTCTCTCTCTCTCTCTCTCTCTCTCTCTCTCTCTCTCTCTCTCTCTCTCTTTCTTTCTTTCTTTCTCTGTCACTCACTCTCACTTTCTCTTTCTCTGTTGTTTTTGTTTGTTTTGATAGTCCAATCAGGGCAAGGACCAGATGGAAAAAAATGTGATTGCTTTTCTCAGTCTGTAACCCTTGATTCTTGAATAATAAAGATCATTTGACCATTCATTCATTCTCTCTGAGCCATTTTCATTTCCCAGCACACCAACATAAGAAGGGGAAAAAAGTAACTCATAAGAAGACTGAGTCAACATTGTGTAAACAGAAGTGAAGCTACTGAAGCCGTGAAGGTTGTGACATTAATAATAATATACTAGTAATACTACTGTAATTTTTAATTCTTGACTAGAGTGACCATGGATGCAATTTAGTATGCACTTCATTACTTATAATTAGCAAGTGTTTTTCTTCATACCTCATTACCTGCATCATTAATTAATACCATATCCACCCAGCCCCATACAATATTTTTGGTGTACATGAAGTCATTAGGTTTTGTTTTAATTCAGTATTCATGTACTGTAGATAGAAAACATTTCAATCATGAATCATTCATTGAGGATAAATGTCCTAAAACCAATTGATAGACTATGATTTACTGTATGAATATTAGTATTACTCGAACTTGTACTACAAATAAAATAGGAATACTCTGTCACTGAGGAAAAGACAGAAAAAAACCATGTCGGTTACAAGCCGTTATAACTTAACTTAGTAACAACAGTAAATTGGAAAGCAATTTATTATAACCACATGATAATGTCATAAGCAGCAGCAACAACAACAACAACTGTTAGTTTATAACCGATAATATGCTTTCTTTACTTTCAGCTGTTTTCCATTGTAGTGTTCGGGTGTATATCATCGGGAGCATGGTTTGGTCCCAGCTGTATGATGAACAATGACCCCAATGCATGTGGCTATGGCACAGGCATAGGAGTGATAGCCTTCCTGCTCTGCATTGGCTTCCTCATTGTGGATGCCTTCTTTGACAATCTTGGCAGCGTTCAGCACAGAAAATATGCTGTCTTGGCTGACCTGGCCTCTTCAGGTTTGTATCTTTTAGTGTGTAGGGGTTTGGGTTTAGTCGACAGGTGAATATAGTATGCATACTGTATACATATTATATGCAAATCGAAAGTACTTGAGACAATATGCTGTCAAGTAGAAGGACATAAATGGGTGTAGTTTCAGAAGTCTGAATAGCCTTGAAGAAAATGTGGATAAATATTAATTTAATTATTTGAGCACTAATTTTGTGTGTGTGTGCGCATGCGTGTGTGTGTGTGTGTGTGTGCGTGCGTGCGTGCGTGTGTGTGTGCGTGCGTGCGTGTGTGTATGTGTGTGTTTTGAATTCATGAACTTTTCATGGAAAAGTCGTACAGGTTTTGCCAGGGGTTTGGGATGGGGGTTTGGGGTTTGTTTGTTGTTGTTTTTTTAATTAATAAACTATATATAGAGCTGGGCACTTTGCCAAGGTTGTCACATATTTCTGGTAGATCGAAAAGAGACTGGTTAAAAAAAAATTGTTTAAAGATTGAGAAAAGCTTTGTTGAGTTGTTCATGAATCATCATTTAATTGACAGCTTTAAGCAATAGGCTTTGTTGTTTGAGAGTTTGGTGTGTGTGGTTTTAGTGCTTGCTCTCTCTCTCTCTCTCTCTCTCTCTCTCTCTCTCTCTCTCTCTCTCTCTCTCTCTCTTCTCTCTCTCTCTCTCTCTCTCTTAGTCCCTCTGTCTCTTTTCTCTGTCAGTGTCTGTGTCTTTCTTTCTCTGTCTGTCTGTTTGTCTCTCTCTCTCTCTCTCTCTCTCTCTCTCTCTCTCTCTCTCTCTCTCTCTCTCTCTCTCTCTCTCTCTCTCTCTCTTAGTCCCTCTGTCTCTTTTCTCTGTCAGTGTCTGTGTCTTTCTTTCTCTGTCTGTCTGTTTGTCTCTCTCTCTCTCTCTCTCTCTCTCTTCTCACTCTCTCTCTCTCGTCCGAGGGGGGGGGGGGGTTGAGGATTTGATCTCATGTGGTGATAGCACACATTTTGTGAGCTCTCTCATCTGAAATTCTTCACTCACTCTCTCTCTCTCTCACTCTCTCTCTCGCTCTCTCCCCCTCCCTCTCTCCCTCCCCTCTCTCTACCTCTCTCGCTCCCTTTCCCCTCCTCCCCTCTCTCTCTCTCTCCCTCCCTCTCTCTCTGTTGCTTTGCCAGGTGAAAAACAAAGTTCACTATTTTCCAGAAAACAATTTGTCACTCTCACAACTTTACAAACTCCATCTCAGATTTGTCCCATATACCCCAATCATAAACTTAAGCAAAGGAGTCATTCCCACTTGGACATAATATGGAATATATATACATTGACTTTGTCTTTGAGTATTATAGTATTATTATGATTATCATTATCATCATTATCTTGTTGTTAACTGTTGTTTTTCTTCATATTATTAAATTATTATGATTATCATCATCTTTATTATTATTATTGTTGTTTTTTGTTGTAATTTATTATTATAATTGTTTTTGTTGTTGTTGTATTTATCACAGTAATTCAAGTAAATTGAATATATACCACTACCAGCTTTATCTCAGAAAAAACATTATTGACTAATTAAGTTAGAAAAGTATGTTCTTTCGAGCCAGAAGGCCCATAGAGCCGGAGCTTATCCCGGTTTCTGTAGCGTTAAGCGAACTGATGGTTTTTCACCACCCCTGTGACAGGACGCTAGTCTGTCGCCAGATACTTCCCCAGCAGAGCTGGTACCCACTTGTACACCTGGGTGGAGTGAGGAAAATAGGAGTAAAGTGTCTTTCCCAAGGACACAACACCGAGCCGAGCGGGGATCGAACCCGCGACCTCTGGATCACGAGTTGACCGCCTAAACCACTCGACCACGGTGCCTCCATAATTAAGTTAGAAGCTTATTCTAATTCAGTAACAACAAAACATGCAACCCAAGTCCCAGTTTGGGTGACAGATTTGACTTGACTCCCTCGCTTCCTTATTCACTTTGGCCAGAAAGATCAAACTTCAGGAGCCTGCAAAGTGTAAGGAAATATTTTGGTCGGTTGAAAGTTTTATTTCAATTGTTATTTTGTTGTATTGTGAGCTGTGACATTATGCTGACAGGTTTGTGGACATTCTTGTGGTTCGTGGGGTTCTGCTACATGACGGATGCCTGGCGACGAACAGACGCAGACGACGGCTTTATCCAACCCCATGGGAAAGGCAGGGACAACATACAGGCTGCTATTGCCTTCTCCTTCTTCTCCATTTTCTCATGGGTAGGAGGAACCTTCACCGGCTCTTTCTCAGTCTTCTGTTTTGTTTGGGTTTTAAGATAAAGTTATCTGGAATTTTGTTTGTGTGTTTTTTTAGTTTTATTAGTGTTATTCTTTCCAGGATGTTTATGGTGGTATAGAGCTAATGTAGCCATCAAGAAAGAGAGGCATGTGGTTCAACTCCTTTTGTTGACTAGATCGCAATTGTGGGAAATAGGTATAAATCTAGCACATAAGATGAAATTATGAAAGGTAAAAAAAAAGAGGTGCTATGTGCAACATAATATATCCATGCCAACAAAAAAGTTGCCAATGGCAAAATTCTGTCTAACAACTCACTTTACAAGAAATGAAATGTATTATTTATAATATATATATATATATTTCCTGGAGGAGAGCAATCTGAATTTCATGTAAAGAAATCAACCATGACCATAAATGTTAAATACAATACAGTTCACTGCTGTACTATACATTACAGGTCTGTCTTCATCATGGGCAAGGAACTTAAACATGTCCTTTCTCAGCCCTGTTTCCTATCATGCGCCTGCATGTGTGTGTGTGTGTGCGCACACGCATTCACACACACACACACACACACCACTTATCCAAAAGGCAAGGACCAAAATGAACACGCTCTCACACACACATGCACGCGCACACACTCACACCACCCCACTTGTCCAAAAGACAAGGAACTGAAGAAGAAGAACATAAAACGACTCTGCGCTCATTCTAACAAATGTTTGAAATGTCAAGAAGCAGAGGATCTAGTACCAAAAACAAGAGGATGAAAAAAAAGAAGAGGGGTGGGGACAAGAAGGAAACAGAAAGAGAACAGCACTTCTAGCACTAATTAGCTTGGGCATAAGATGGCAAGCTGGGAGTTGAGTAGTAACTAATCAGCCCCCTCTTAATGAGCCAATCTGCATGAACAGTGACACGTTACAAGCAGACACAGCACAGCCAAGGTAACTCTGAACTGAACAAGCCAATCAATAATCAGCCAGGACATGGTGGGTACCCTAGTAGTTGGTAGTGGAGGTGGTGGTGGTGGTGGTGGTAATAGTAGTATAGTAAGCTTGAGGTGCAGGAGCCAAAGATGCCGGCCAGCATCAATCTGCCCGTAGGACTGACTACTAATGGGAGTTGCTGCCATTTCAGGGCAGCCTTGGTTTATTGATCTTTCTTTTGTCTGTGGGGGGAGAATTGCGTTAGGCTGGCAGTCACTTCCTTGTGGGCTGGGTCCTGGGACATTCTGCCGGCTGTTTGCCAGTCTGGCAGAGATGTGAAGGAACGCTGGCCAGTGTGCTGGCTGGCTGTGTTGAGAAATGGGTCATGGGTGGCTGGTAGTGATCGGGGAGAGGGAATCTGTGATCGTTTTCTCTGTTGTAGATTTGTTTCTCGTTTTGTTTGTGCATGTTTTGTTTGGGGGTTTTGTCTCCCCCCCCCCCCTCCCCCCACTTTTTTTTATAGTTTGGTTGGTAGCATGTTTTGTCATTTTGGATCCGTTTGTTTTCAATTTGGTTTGTTAACACTGTATCAGCTTCATTTACAGTTTTGTCATTTTCTGATTCTGTGTGAGTCTCTTGTTTTTTGTAAGCTTATATCACCGATTTTTTTATGTGTTTTGTCACCTTGAGTAATCTGCTTTTGTCACTTTCTTGGTGTTATGATTTTCATTTAGTTCACGTCTTCATGTTAATGTCATCTACTTCATATGTCTTTCCTATTTTGTCTCACCTACTTTATGTAACATGAATTTTGTCATTTTGTTTTGTGGTTTGTCGTATTCTGTCACCAACTTTGTTTTGTCACTTAATGTCCCCCTTTTCATGTATGACTGTTTTTGTCACGATTGCATTATCCCCTTAATTTTTTTTGTTTGGTATTCCTTGGCTATAGCTCTGAGGTTCATCAACAGTAGTATTTTTGCATATTGACCAGTTTTTCCCACCGTTAAGGTACCTCCATTCCGACTTTGGGTATGATTTCTAGACATGACGTTACTGTGCATGTGTTATAAAAATGTTGTCATCTTTTCCTTCCTGCATACAATGGCCTACTCTTCTGAAAGGCAGAATCGGAGTTAACATATATATGCACAACATGTTCTGCATGCATTCGCACACTGGACAATGGTTTATAGTCTAATCCAAAGGGAATTTCAGGGGAGTGGAGTCAACACTGACATTAACTCCTGGGGAAAAGTCCCTTTGAATGGGTACCTTGGTTGTGGCTGAAATCTGGGCCGTCAGATCACAAGCTCACACCCCCCCCCATCTCCTTCCCTCTTGATCAGTATCACTTGTTTTTTATCATTAAACATTATATTGTGTGGTCAATTTCACAGTCACTATGTCTCATCTCCTTTCATATAATCTATTTGTGTGACTGATTTTATGTACATATGTGTGATATTTCATCACTTGACTTTACATTGATCACTTACTTTTTTGTTGTTTTGGGGTTGTCTTTTGGGTTGTTTGTTTTATTGATAACTTACTTCATTACAGCTTGTATGTTTTGTTAGTTTGTGTCACTGATTATGGCAATTTTTGCTACTGATTCCATGTAGATGTGTGTATTTTTTTGTCATTGTATGCCACCCGTATCAGTTTGTGTCACCTTCTTGTACTTGTTTCTATCCTTATGTTGCCAACCGATAGTCTCCATGCTTTGCCACTTTGTGCCACCTGCTTATGTGTTCTCCTTTCTTCCCCACTCCACAGGGGCTCTCAATAAAATATGTCCTTGATTTTGTGTTGAACAGTGTGTATGTGTGTGTGTGTGCTGCATGTGCGTGCGTGTGTGTGTTGAACAGTGTGTGTGTGTGTGTGTGCGCGCGCACATGTGTGTGTGTGTGTGTTTGTTTTTTGTTGAAGTCTGTGTAGGTGTGGGTGTGTGCATGTGTGTGCGCCAGCTGTGCATGTGTTTACAAATTGATGTAACAGTAAAGCCAGATGTTCCTTGTCATGCAGTATTGTGTAAGGGGGGATTTATGTATACGTTTTGTTTTTATTATTTTAAAAATCATTTGTCATTTCAGTTCATGTACACTTGTTATTGTTACATAATTATGTGATTATGTACCACTTACTTCTTTTAGTTTATGGTTGGGTAGAAGAAAGGAAGCCCAACATTTCATGCAGTCTATCTGGAAGCTTAGATAACATTCAGATGCATCAGTAGGGATGCCATAGCCGAGTGGTTAAGACTGTTTTACTTCAGTCCTATGGGTCCATGAAGTCATGGGTTTGAATCTTGGTGGTGTCTGGTGGATTAAGGGTGGGGATTTTTACAAACTCCCAGATCAGCTTCAGGTGCAGGCCTGCCAGTGCCTTAATTCCTTTCATGTATATACACATCCAAAAGATCAGGTATGCACCTTAAAGATCCTGTAATTCATGGCAGGGTTTGATGGGTTACAGAAAAACATGAACATTCTCAGCATACGTTCCCAAAGTCAGAATGCAGCTACTTTCATGATGGGCAAAAACAGTTGCATGCCTACAACCTCACCATAGGTGAACCTCGGAGTTCTTACTTCTAGCTGAGGATTGGAGGAAAAAAGATGCATGAAGTCTGAAGTCTGTGTGCTTGGCTCTGTTCACATTGTCATGATATTTGATGAACTGGTAATGCCTTTCCTTAAGCAGTCTACTGGGGAGACCCAGTGCCCAGAATAACGTCTTGTAAATCATAAATGTGTTACTTAATCCCATTCAAAACTAGAGAAAGAAATCAGTTTGGGCTTTTTTTTTTTTCCATTCCTCAGCAAGTCTTCCAAGGTTCATTAATGATGAGATTTCACTTTAAAATGTCACTGTTTTTGCCACCATGAATGTAGCCACATTCTGACTTAAGGGGTGATGTGTAAACGTGACACCAGTGTGTATGCATTTTTTGGGGGGGGGGATCATCTGTTCCTACCGCCACAAAATAGCCTACTCTTTTGAAAGGCTGAACAAGTTTTAACATGTGCGCAAGATGTTTGACACGTGTTTGCACATGGGACCTCAGTGTATAGTCTCATCCAAAGAACTTTCAGGGAAATTGAGTCAGTACTGATGTTAACTACAGGGGAAAAAAATCTCCTTGAACTGGTGCCTAGTGGTAGCTTGAACCTGGGCCACCAGATTACAGGTGCAGCACTATAACCACTAGGCCACCCCCCCCCCCCTCCCCCTCCACAATCAGTTTGATTTTAATTTGCATCCCTTATGACCAATTTGTATACCTGTTTCTGGAGAGGTCTGGTATTCCTGGCTGTGCAGTTTTATGACGTGGAAGGCACCAAAAGACGTCCAGTCCCTGACTGCCAGCCTGTTCAAAACCAGCATACATGTATCAGAACCATCTGCTGACCAGTGGCATTAATGATTATCCCCATTCCTTTTCTTTTGGCAGGGAGGCCTGACATTCCTGGCTGTGCAGCGTTACCGCCTGGGTGCGCAGGAGGCCTTCAACACCGGCTACGACCAGGACCCCAATGCCTCCTCCCCCTACTCCTCCTTCCCAGGCAGCGACAGCGGGGACCCCTACCAGCAGCCCCCCTTCAGCCAGCAGAAAGAGACCCCTGACTACCAGCCCCCCACCTACTGAGCTGCAGGCGGCGCTGTGAGAACACCCTGAATCTGCTGCTCTGCCAGGTCCCTGACCGGGTGGGAAGGAAGCCCTGGTCCCTTCAGTGCGCTGGCATAGCAAGGAGGGCAGGCGATGCTGTTAGAGCTGGTTGGTGGGTAGGTTGGGTAGCTTCTGGGACCACTCTTGCCGGCAGAGTTCACACCCCTGCTGTATCAGATGGCCTCCTCCGTTTCTGTTCCGTTGACAGTATGGCTTTGGTTTTTTTCTTTCATGGTGGTTTTGTTTTGTTTGGATTTTTTTTGGTTTTTGTTTGGTCACTGTCACTCTTTTCTGTCTGCAAAGTCGCAGAAGTGACTTTTTAAAAAGTTTTTTTTTTGGTTTGTTTGTTTGTTTGTTTCAAGTTTAGATGTGTAGTGTGGCTTTTGATGAAGTCTGTGTATTCCTGAGTAAAGAGATGTATGTGTTGATTTCGAAAATACAATTTTCTAGGAACATCACCATCATAACTGTAGGGCAAAGCTGAAGCTTAAGAAACTGAACAAGTATGAAACTAAGATCTGTCTAATCACAATGTATGTCCTGTTTGATGCTTGTTTTGTTTTATTTCTTTTATATCCAAGGCATAATGAAAGCAACAACAGTCAACAGAACATATCTTGAGCCACAAAGCACATGGCCACATTTTTTTTTTCCAGAATCAGTCATTTCTGTTGTTTGTTCATTTGTTTTTCTGGTGCGGGCGTTTCTGTAGATATCATTGCAGCTTCATGACAACGACCCATGAGCTTGGCTGAACAGTTCAATCTGGAAAGTTCATTTTCTATAAAAAATTTTAAAAAAAAGAATTGTGATAATGATAAATGCTGTTGTCTAAATCAAACCTGAATTAATTCGGAGGGTAGGTTTGTGATTTTGTGAATGATGGTTCTTGGTGGTTTCAAGTTTGCGCCATGATGGATGGATGGGTTTTTTAGTCAACTGATTTGCATCTGGGGCCCTTGGAGTTGCTGCACATAACAGTTTACAAAGGAGCACCTGAAGTAGCAATACAGGCAAGTGTTCTGTACAGCTGGGTACTCTTTGATAAACCAACAAGCAGAAGAAAAACTGCTGTATGTCTCAAAAACATGAAGGGTGTATACTCAGGCATATGCATGAGAAGCAGAAAGTAGGAATAGGTGAATCAATGAAGCTAATCTGTATTTAAAAAGATAAACTGAAAATGATGCTTTAAAGAAAGTGGCGTCAGTATTTTCCATAAATTTTTTGATCAGGAAACACTATTTGCTTTCTCTTGATACTCTGGAACTATGACAATGTGATATGAAAGCCACACTGCGTTGCGAATTGTTTTGCTTTTTAAAATTATTATTCCTAACAAGCTCAATGAGTACTTAGCAGTATCTGTTCTGTGTACCTCCAGTATTTAATGCTTCTGCTTGTTGAAAATATACTAAGCTGAAAATGCAATGATAACAACAATTTGTTTTACTGGTTATTGTGCTTACAATTAGGGATATAAATATTTTCTGCTTGAATTGACTGTCTAAAGATATTTCTTCCATGCATGGATGAGCAAATGTCAAATATAGAATGTGAAATTAACATTACAAAATATAGAATTCTCTTCTCCAAACTTCAATCTATAAAGACAAGCTTTTTTAAAAAAAATTAAGATTTTTGCCCTTACCTTTAAATCAGTCTGAATTGGCCACTCTTGTTTGGTTTTTTTAGGGCAAATTGTTCCAAAATGTATATTCTGATAACACCTTTTTTCCAATTTTTATTTTTCTAAATGTTTTCTTTGTTTTTATTTGTTCATAGTTTCATGAAATAACAGAAAGCATCTGATTCAGCATGAGTGGCGATCGCAGTAGCCGATTTGAATTGAGAGCAAGCCGGTCGTGAGTGGTCATTTGACAGTAGTGACTCGAGTAATTTGCTGGTTCTAGGTACGGTCAGCTTGCATGTTGTCTGTGTAGAACGAATCGGTAGTTTCTTAGTACATACTCCAAAATTATTCTCTCTTCTCTTCTTTTTTGTTTTTTTTTAAAATTTTGTGTCAACATCTTTGACACCTTTTGATAGCATCACTCAATGCAGACGACTTTCATATCACCTCACTCTGTTCTTTCCCCACTCTCTCTTCCACCAACCCCCACGCCCCTATCTCCCCAACTCCTCTACAAGTTTCATTCATTTGTTGTTTCATTTAATGAATGTGACTGACAGAGTGCATGCGTAGAGGAAGACCTCCACACCCAGCAGAGGCTTGGTTGCAGTGCTGGTGTCATCTCCTGTTTTAAAGCAAAAGAAGTTCAACAACAGCGAATTTGTCATTCTTGAATATTCGAAAGATGGTGTGAATGCTTCATTGTTTCCTAATGGCAAATTTGTTAGTTAAAAAAACACAAAAAACTTTGTATTTTTTAGCGTGTTTCTGTTTTGGTTTTTGTACTCAAGCCTCGATTCCATTTGTCATTTCATGAAAGTACTCAACAGCTGAGGACAGCTGTTATAGTTTATTTTTACCACGACCTTTTTGTGAAGGTTGTGTACTACGGCTGGGATAGTCTGAATGGTATGTTATGGAAGTAGTGATATGATGGCGGAGATCTGTCGGCTTCATCAACTGCACTGGATGATAGCATTGAACCACAGCTGATTTCTGCCCAAGAACTGACTGTGGCCATTGTCATCACACAACTTACACACGTTCGATGAGGTCATTTTATTCTGATCATAGATCTTTAACTTATGATTTTGAAGTTAGTTGTTATAAAAAACTGCAGAATTTCGTTTATGATTTTGAAGTTTGTTATTATAAACAACTGCAGACTTTCCTTGCCAGCTTCTTCTTTCATTCTGAACTTTTTTTTTTAAATAACACTTTTCTCAGTAGTTATTGACTGGTAGTAGTGATGTATTCAGCATACACCATATATATATATTATGTAGATGTTGGGATGAAATGTTTAAAAAAAAAAAAGTGTATGTAGACAGTGAGATGAGATGTAGTGAATCAAGTTTTATTGTATGCCTGCTGAGCAGTGTATGTTTGTACGTTTACAAAGCAGTGATGATCAGCAGTGTGTTTGTGTGCATAGGTTGGTAGTGGAAAATGTTTTTTCTCCATGACAGCTTTGCTGCAGTAGCATGTGTTCAACTGATTTTGCCCTAGCTGAAGATGCTGTTGGTAGACAGTGCTCAGCACAACAACACACACAAGTGGGAATGTGACAAAGTGTTTATATAATATATGTTGCAGACCTTTATTTATTGAGTGGTCACCCACAACCACAGAAACGTGTGTTTTTCGTTTGATTTTTACTCTATTTTCTCTCCATTTTTGTTGCTGTTGTTTGTTTGTTTTTTAAACACTTTTTTTTTGTCTTGAGTTGTGACATTGTGAATGACTTGTTTCTTTGCTTCTGCTCCAAATGTGTGATATCTGTTTTACTTTCATCTGTATACATTGAGATCTGATATTTGTTTTGCTTCTGAGAGTCAGTTCCATCTTATTGTCAATAATTAGATTTGTAACGACATGCTCATAATGATATAAGATGGATATGAAGTAGCCAGCAGTATTGACGATTTAGATCTGTAAGTGATATGTCAGTTAGACAAAAAAAATCACTGTGTTCCTTCAGGCCTTTTTAAAAAAAAAATTGTAAATAATAAACAAACAAAGAAGATGTTTGTGTCAACAACAACAAAAACCCAAACTGGCAGCAAGAAAACATGATGTGCATTTTCATGCAAGATGTTTTGTATAACCATGCATGGGTTCAGTCTAGAAAGCATCCAAAACATAATGCTAACTCTCTGAAGCTCATTTAGTTGCAGGCACAGAGGGAGGAATATAACTTAATCCATGTCATCCTTCATCTTTTCAGATCATTCCAAACATAGTAGGTCCATCATTTGATGGAAACTTCTGGGTATCATTATCATCCATTGGTGACAGAATTGCCAGGCTTGCGGTTTTGGGGGTCCTTGTTTAGGGTGAATGTTAAAATCTCATCTCTTCTATCTTTAGAATAAAAAGTACTTGAAAACTTAGAAGTAACAGGTGACTAATTTTTTTTTTTTTTTGGGGGGGGGGTGGAATAATACTAGTTTGTTTGGGTTTGTTTGTTTTAAACCAGCATCCTGCAAAGTAAAAATAACTGAAGAGAAACTTGGAGAGCTCTTACTTGAAATGGTGTAGTATTAGGTAAGCATCTTGATCCCTAGTCTCATAAAATAGGCTTTTAAGTGAAAAAAAGAAAGAAAACAAAATAATTTTGTTTGGAATGACAACTCCCCAACCCCCACCCCACCTGGCAAAAACAAAAAAGAAGAAGAAAAAAAAGAAAAAATACTGTATGTTATGAAAAAAAATTCTTTAAAAATGGTGGCTAGGTATACAGCACTTAATTCGTGTCTTTTTGTGGCTATCTGTATTCATGAGCAAAATAAGGCATAATCAGTTGATAACTAAACACATAAATAAATTATTAAAAGGTGTATAAACTATTACCAATGGCCTAACTGCCTCTTGCTTCACAAGTCTTACTCTCAGTTACTGTAATTTTGACCTCTCTCATAAAAGTATTGTGACTTGGGTACTTGTGGAAGAATACTGTGAATCTGATTTTGTTGTTGCATTTCTGTTTAGTTTTGTTTTTTGTCATGTTTTTTTAAAATTGTTATTTGTTTGGGTTAAGTGTGTGTGTTGTGTGTACGTATGTATGTTCTGTGTATTTACGAGAATGTGTGTTTGACCAATTGGATGGGGGTAAGCTTAAAATCAATGAACTGTTCTTTTTTTTCTTCTTAAACATACTTGTCTGTTTGGATATGATTATGTATTCACACTAATAGGCACTGTTATGACCTGAATAAAAGAGCCTCAACTCCAAATATTCTATATTGTTCAAGTTGTGTCCTTGAATTCACTCCCAAGGAGAAACAAAGGAGAAATTATGATAACACATGTATATTTAACACAAAACTAACATAGTATTGGAAAGTCTTTTGTCTTTTAATGCACTGGAAAATGTGTGTTATACAGTTTCTCTCAGAAAGACTCGCATGTTTGCAGAGTGAAGATTGAACTTAAAAAATGTTCAGTGTTCATAGGCTTAGACACAGTACTGCAGTTATGACTACCAACACACTTGGAAGTGCTTGATGGACAGTGAACATACCAAATATAAGAGATATGCGAATAATAATAAAATATGGAATTTATATAGCGCTGAATCAGTTTCAGAAAGAAGGATGTTGAAATTCCTTCTTTTTTTCCAGGAGGAGGATGGGAGGGGGCATGTTTTTAGAAGATTTTGTTTGTTTGTTGGCATGAGGGGGTGGAATTTTTTGTTGCTGTTTAATATGTGTGTGGGTGTGAATGTGTGGGTGAGTGCACTCGTACATAAAAGAAGGGTAGGATCGAATTTCATTGACCAAAAGGAAAAGTCCGTAGTTATTCTCTTCTCCATTACTTGATTCATGCTCATTTCATCAGACTTGAAGTCAGCGAGCCAGGGAATGTGGTGCTCACACTTAACTCACGTACACTTTTATGCTCATACTCCTCATATCATGGTTGCAGAATTCCTCCAAGCTCTGCCATTTTTACCCACACTAGAAGAAAAAAAAATCGGCTCCAGTCCCAAAAATGAATACTGCCAGTTAACATTAGCTGAAAGAATGAATGAAGGGTTACTTCGAGCGAAGAAAAAATGGTCAATGCACAAAATCATACCGAAATTTGGCAGGTAAGCAATATGAGAGGAGCTGATGATATGTTGTCACTTTCCAAGTGTGTTTAGCAGTTTTTTGGCAGAGAACTTTGACATTTTTTGTGATAGAAAACGATAGTTGTAATGGAAACGTGTATGTTTGTAGACCGGTGTTTTCTTTCATCAGCAAAAAAGGAAAAAAAGAGTGGCACATTCAGTGTAGTTTGATGTGTGTAGATGCGTGCTATGATGTGAAATATTTATGGAGTCATGTCTATGACAAACGAAATGCAGTACTCCCATGTTATACTGCTCTGTATAAAGGTGTTCAGCAAAGAAGTACTCCAATTGGTGTGTTATATATCAATCCATGCTTTGTTTGGTGTAAATAGTCTTTTACTCTATTCCGTTGTGGTTGTCATCGGTTCCGTTTTGGGTTTTTTGTTCTGCTCACTTTTTCCTGCCATACTTGCTTTTTTTGTCAGTTTGGTTGTTGAGTTTTTGGTTGACATAATTTTGTCTTTCTTCTGGCTGTATCTTTTAACCGTTTTTTTTTTTTTCATGAGTGAAAAGTTTGGTAGGTCACGTGAAGGAAGTTAGAGTCACTCACTGGTTAAATGAAGGTCGCCAATACAAGAAATAACTGGGGGTAGGATGACACAAATTATGAAAGGAGTATTGACACACAGTTGTTATTTATTTGCATAATGATTTAATGACTGAACGGTTAAACACAATATCTATGTTCATGGTTTCCTCCTCATGTAAAGGTTTGGAGTGCTAAAATTACGTTAGTTATAAATGTCGCTCATTTTTCATTTTTGGTTGTTGGTGGATTGTATTTGATTGCTTGGTGACAGTTTGAGGATCAAGACTGCTCTGTGATATCGTTATCACAGTTTTTCTTATGGATACGCAGCACACCACCTTGTCCTCACCGACAGTTTGGTCGTATTTATCAACTCATCAGTACACGTATGTTTACTCTCTGTTCTAGTCAATTTTGGGGTAATGTATTATACATGTACTTAGTCTAGCTTGAAGAGACTTCTGCTCATTAGTGAAAAAGTTTGACACATTTCCTCTCTTTATAAAGGTCCTTTTATTAAGAGATACAGTGTTAGTAGCCACACTTAGACTTCTTCTTTTTTTAAAAATAATTATTTTGCCTTTGACCATCATAAATGGAAGAAAAATTTACCTTGTGGGATATGTCTCTCCACTTGAGGTGTTCACTCCGTAGCAAAGTTTTCAGTCTATGGAACTATTTGGATAGTGCATATGAATTGGATAAGACATGTGGATTAAAGATAAATCAGGGCTTCTACATTCCTGGGAAGGATGTATTGAAATGTCAAGATGAATAATAATTTTTTTTTTTTTTAATTAATTTTTAGATTAGAAAACAAGTATGTATTTGAACTTTTGTACTCCTGTCCTCATACAGGGAAGTAAGGCTCTGGCAGGCCTGTACATTTAAAAGCTGGCCCAGAGGTAATGTAGCCCATAGGGAAAGAGAGGTTTGTGGTTCAAAGCTACATTTTTTTCCCAGTTCCTCTGTATGAATACGTACTTACCTTGGTTCTAGGGTTGTTGTTTTATTAGACAATAACTGAAGACTATAAAAAAAAAAAAACACTCAGCAGTAGGAGAGTTGTCTCGCAGAAATCTGTCATTTCAAACAGTTACACAGGCAGACAAATATATACACAAGCTTAATGTGAGATTCAGTAGGTACCAGCAGTATTTAACCCAGCAACTTTCAGGACCAAGTGGATAAAGCAATAAATGACTTGACTGGTTTGGCTGCAGCATTTGCTGTGTGTAGGCATTGCTAAAGACAGTGTGGGGCCCTTGTAAGGTCCTCTGATCTTTTTCTGAAGGTCTGGGGAACCCTGGGTTAAAGAAGCAGAGCAGAAAGGTGTCTCAAAAATTCAGAGAGGGGCTGTTCGTTCTTATTGATTAACGTGAGGTATCTTAAAAATCATAATGTGGTTCTTCATTCTTGTTAAGTAACATGAGGTGTCTTAAAATTCAATTTATATGAGATGTCTTAAAATTCAGAGAGGGGTGGGGGGGCGATTTTTGGTTTTTTTTGTTAATTAACATGATTTCAAGCTTTGCTTTGTTGTCCCTTCCAAGGCTTTTTTTCCCCTCCAAATTTTGTACACCACACATTCACAACAATGTTCGTGCAGTAACAGTACATGTTTATTACTCTATTGAAGCGCATCTGCAGGCAGATGGATATTCAAGAAGTTGTGGAAACATGCAAGTGAAACCTATCAGAAGTTGTACAGATGTAAAAGACTTTTTTTTTGTTCCTCCAGCAAACATTCCTACCAACAAAAAAACGGTCATTGTTGAACATATTCTTTTATTTATGTCTATCTGTTCAGAAATTTATTTGCTAGTTCCTGTCTTCTTTTCCAACCTCCTGGCCTAAGCATTGTTTTCTTCATATATATATATATATATCAGAAAATACACATAGCATTTTTCTGGGGGGGGGGGGGAACGTATTTCCAGAATACTGGAAGGTATTCCCTTCTCCCCCCACCCCAGGGTTGTTTATCCAAGCTCAGCCAGTGAATGAGAAAGAAAAAAAAAGAAAGCAAAGGGTGGGGGGGGGGGGGTGTCTTGACACGAGTTCTTTGTATGTTTAGACGTTGCTGTTAAAGCTGTTCTTCGACATATTGATAATGTATGTTTGTTCCAAGAGTCTAATACTGTTTCTGCAGTTTGCTCATGAAGTAAGCATGTAATTCATGATCTGTTTAAGACTGTCATGTTTTTCCCCCTGTTGTTTTTGTCCAGGTTCCTGCTAGCTTGGTTAGGGATCAGTGCTGGTTTGTGTGGGCATGCCTATAATTCGCCGATGCAGCGTGAGTTTGTTGTGAAGTAGAGGCTTGGAAAGATCTGCCTTTGCGCATTTTCTCTTCGGTTTTTGTTGTTTCCCTTCCTTTGCGTGTGCAGATATGGAGACTTCATACAGGTACACCACACTTATATGTGTAAGCATGGAACACACACACACACACACGCACGCGCGTGCACACACACACACACACACATTCATTAAATTTTAGCATAATTGATAATTCTACTTTCTGAAAATGTTGGTGCTAGATTTTTTTTTTAAACTTGTTTTGTATCTATAACAAACTTTTAACAAAAAATAATTTTATCTTTAGGGGATAACCTTTTATTTTTGCTTGCTTATTGGGGGAGGGGGGGTGGGGTTGTATTTTCAGCCATCTCATGCCATTTCTCTCTCAGCTTACTCTCTTCTTTTTTTTCACAATAAACAGTCTGGGGGTTTTTCTCTTGTTTTATCCCCCCTTTCTTTTAAAAAAAAAAAGTGTTATGTCTTTTAACAGTCTGTGACCTGATGTCTGTGCTGTTTTTCCTATGACGGTAGGTTAGTTACAAATATTGAGATGGGCATCAGACAACACTTTACTGTTATATGCCAATATATAGCCTTTGGTCTCTATTTCTGCTCCGTTTCTTTCAATTTTGTTATTCTGTTTTTATGGCTTTTTTGGTAATCTGGGAATGATAAAGGAGGAAGAAGTATTGATATTCTAAGTGTATTCTAGTCCTATGGCGTTAAGGAATTCAGTGGTGATGGTGCAGCATTTCAAGTACAAAGCAGAAGAAACGGTGGTTTTTGCAGTATTCAATAGTGTTGAGATTAAAGAACATTTTGTATTGTTGCTCCTACTGCTGTTGTAATTAATTATCAATAGCTAAATAGTCTGTTGTTGGAGGTATAAGAGTTTAAAAGAAGGCATGAATTTGTTTGTCATTTGTAAAAACATACTTTACAGCATGTTTACTACTGCTCTCTCTCTCTCTCTCTCTCTCTCTCTCTCTCTCTCTCTCTCTCTCTCTCTCTCTCTCTTTCAAAGTATTGGACTTTTTTGTTTGTTCAAAAGTAGAATTGCTATATATCCATGTATACTGTTTCTATTTTCTCCCTCTCTCTTTCTTTTTTTTTTTTTTTTTAAACTCATCTTGACTTCTTTACTTGCTCTATCTCTTTATTTCACCTATTCCTTTCTTTTTCTTTTGTTCTTTTCTTAATCTGATAATCTTGTCTTTTGTAAAGGAAAATGCATTTACGTTCAATAACGTGTCCTCACTGATGCAAGTTGTTTATTTATGATCAGTGATAATTTTTGTTTGTTGAGGGACGAGAAAATTCCGCTGTGACATCCACTGAGTTTTCAGTTTATCAGTGTGCAATGCTGTATGTAGGTGGAGGTTGATGTGCTCGTAGATTTGCCGAAGACGCACTGTAGATGACAACAACTATTGTATTGTGCTCTTTATCATTACCTCTTGCTGTTGTCAATATTTCATTGTGATGCCCAACAAAGTTATCACTGCCTGATTTTGTCTGGCTGGCTGTGTGTGTGTGTGCGTGTTTCGTATTTCATACCACTTAAGTCACAGCAGATTTCTCTGTGTGAAATTCGGGCTGCTCTCCCTGGGGAGAGTGCATCACCACAAGAGCAGTGCCACCCTTTCTTTTTCTTTTTCTGTCTGCAGCTATGTTTGTTTCCTATCAGAGTGACGTTTTTCTACATAATTTTGCCAGGGACAAACTCCCTTGTTGCCGTGGGTTCTTTTACGTGCGCTAAATAATTTTGTAACACACAGGACCTCGCTTTATCGTCTTATCCTAAAGACTAGCACCCAGACTACCACTCAAGGTCTTATGGATGGGGGAAAAGTTTGGGGCCCAAACGGGGATCGAACCACCTCACAATTCTGACCCAGACTTTTCACTTTCTAGGCAGGCAGTGTGTGTGTGTGTGTGTGAAGTTTGTGTGTGTTAAGGGTGGGCATGCATGTTTGTCTGTCTGCATGCTTGTTGAATCACTTTACCATTAAAAAAAAAAACAACCAAAACAGATAAACCAAAAAAAAACCTACCCTCACATTCATCATAAAAAAGGTAAAGGTGTTCCATAACCTATGTGGTCATAGGGGAGTGAGGAATTAGAGACCTCAGCTTCTCCAGGGGCCAGCATATTGAGGGCGGCACCCATCTCCTCTCCCTCACTGCTGTACCTTCCCTGACCCTAAAGAAGCAGGTACCCATTTACAGTTATATTTATCATATTGTGTACATCCACACATACACATGAATAAACATTCACATAGCACATCCGCAATTCAGGCTTGTAGGCATGCATACACATTGTATTTGTTATACACCCAAGCTGTCAGAACTTACTACTCCCTCTCTCTCACATACACACAAACTCTCTCTCTCTCTCTCTCTCTCTCTCTCTCGTCTTTCACAGGGTACAGCCCGTCCCCCTCACAAAGCTCAATTAATTTTCACACACACTCAAACTCTCTCTCTTACACACGCGCACACACACACACACACACACACCTCTTCCTTACAGATGCAAAGCACAGGCATTGTAAATTAAAAGTGTGTCTCCTTGAGGGCGCGGGGGACAGCGAAGGAGACACACGAGACAGATGACCTGATGAAGTCACTCCTCCACAGAGGACGAACAAGACCGGTTATTCACCAACTAAAACGGTACATGTTCCCAGTGACGCACAGCACACAACCTACCCAACCTATTCTTACCTCCTGCCTTCTCTCGGTTGTCTTTTAATTAAAGCAGTGTTTCACTTATGTTCAACGCCTATCATTACCTTCTGCCTCCCCTCTTTTGTTTTCAAACAGTTTTCCTCTCTGTCCAAATGGTTGAAGAAGCAAAAACGGGAAAAAGAGAGAGACCAACAAACAAACAAAAGAGAGAAATTTAAAAAGAGTTAAGTCTACAGTTTTGGTGTGTGTGGGTTGGGCTTTTTGTTTTAGACAGCACTGCATGCAGAATATTTCATGTACATGGCACTATGTCTGTTGTGTCAAACAGAGAAGGTGACCCAGGTCAAAAGCATTGTCAGTTAGTAACTGTGTAAGCTAAGTGCCAAGTCCTACGTTAATTAACATGTTGTTTACTTACGCTATCTTCTTCATCGAACACTCAGACAGCTAATATTGTTTGTCATATAAGCGAAAATGCGGTTAAGCGCCTAACAAGTCAGTCCCAGCACATCCGACTTCGGTATGGGAGAGAATTGTTATATTTTAAGTCTTTCTGGGGGGGAGGGGAGAGAAAGAGATGGGAGGAGCCAGAAAAATGGTCCAAGAAGGTAGAAAATAAACAAGAAGGAGACGACAGGGGAAAAGGCATAAGCAAAGAGAGGGATAGAAAAGCGGGAATTCTTAGCACAGAATTTCCATCAGGTGGGGATGCTATTTATACGGACAGACCCCCAGCATCCCCATGGTGGACTTATGTTTTAAAGTGTCGACTTTGTCTTCACTCATGACAAACTCCTAGCATAGCAACCTGATGTCTCCATTGCAGGAGAGAAGAAAAAAAGAGAATCCTCTTAAGTTGGAGTACCGTTGCCTTCATAGGAAGGTATTTTAAATTCCATACATTATTTGAAAACAACCATATACAAACTTCTAGCCGAGGGGGGAATGAAAACCCGAAAAACCCCACCAACAAAACATACCAAGTGCTTGGTTGTTCAAACAAGTCAAGAGATTATGAACATTCCAAGTAATATTTGGGGAGAGGGTGCAAATAGAAAGGCTGATACTCTAAACAATTGTAAACGGAATTTTTTTCAAAAAAATTGTCGAAAAGTTTAAATCTCCAGCAGAGTTTTACATCATTTCCTCTATCAATTGTACAATTTCCTTTAAAATGTAATTTTGGACTGTGAAAGAGAGACAGAGAGAGCGCGTGCACGTGTGTGTTCAAGAATATTCGATCTGGAGGAGGAAAGGGGGGGGGGGGGGGGGGGAGAGGCACAGGGCTGACTTGTTCTTGAATTTCCATTTTTGTTCACACCATGATTCAAACACACTGACGATTCTGAGATGAAGTCAGAATACAGTGAAAGTAGGCTAATCACAAACGAAATCTGTTTACATTGGTGATCAGAAACCCCTCTTGTTAGACTATTTTCAAAGAATTTGATAATACCTTCAAGTACCTATGTATGTCACCCCCATTAATTTTGTGGGTGACACCAAAAAGGAATTAGCACATTCGAGCCCCTATGGATATGACCTTTCCTATAACCGCAAGATAAGCCATTTTCCTTCTAACAGGCCTCTCCTATCCCTCCCCCCCCCCCCATACATTTTTTTTTTGGGGGGGGACTTGCAAGAGTGACGCTGACAGGAGAGAGAGGGACCATGTGAGAAGACAGGTGACCTACTTCACCTCTGTTCCCAAAGAGCGCACTGGTACACTTGAGAGAACTCTTGTCTGAAGAAGGTGAAGATAGAGAGGGCGATGATTTATCAGCTATGGCCTATGTCTCTTTTGTCTGTGTGTATGTGTCTTTTTTCTTCTTTTTTCTCTCTCAATGACAATACCGAGAAGGGCAGGCGAACATCGATTCTATACGAGGGATGTATAAAAAGCGTGTGGGTTTTTTCCCCGCATAGTAATGTTGCTATGTGTACAGTGATATGAACGAATCGTTTTGATTTTAGTTAAGTCGAAATGGATTTTAGTGAAAGATTAAGTTTACACAACTTGTGTGTGTTTGTGTGTGCTAATTGCTCATTCAGTTTTTGCAAACCATCTGGCCCATATGATCAGGAAAACACACATTAGATTACATATTAGATATGTTGTTAAATGTGTGTTAAACAGCTTGTGTGTGCGCGCGCGCGTGCATGCGTTCGTGTGCCTGTGTGTGTGAATAAAATTACAAATATATACAAAATAATCATCTAACCGCACTGGTTATGGTCCACCGTTCATCCACAATAGATCTGTGTGTATGATGTATGTGAGTGATAGGGGAAGGGGGGGGGGGGGGGGGGGAGTGCCACTCCACGCACGATTTCTAGGTCGAACGACAATGTCTGATTCTTCAATGCTCAGTTTAGGAACAAATCTGAGGGCTACGTTTTGTTTTACCTGAGGTGTTTGAATGAAGTTAAGGGTCACTGGAACATCAATAATACTGAATCATGATGAACCATAATGATAACGACGTTCATTGATGACCTATTCACAAAACATGATCAATAGACAGGGGTTTGACAGCCAGTTCAAAAAAGAAAACTGACTGGGTTTTCTCTCTTTTTTCTTTTTCTTTTTTTTTGGGGGGGAGGGAGGTAGGGGGGGATCCTGGGTTAGAGCTCCAGAGGCTCACCAATAGTGAGATTTTTGTGTATACAACCGTCACTCCACCACCATTAAGCTAGGCTTCACGACTTTGGGGATACCCTTGGGAACTGAACCCACCAATTTTGCCATGACAGTCAGGAAGAACCTTCCTTACTCTTTTCCATTGTCAACTATCGTGGGTTCTTTTGATGGCACAAGTCGCAAGCGCACGGTCGACTGGTTTATAGTCTCCTCGGAAAGACTTAACATTCAGTTCGATTTTCCTGTCAAACTGGGTAAGGCAGGGAATCGAACCCACAACCTCAGGGTTAACTTGTTAATCAGGCGAATGTCTACACCGTCCTGCCACCTTCCTCTTTACTGATTTAATTCAAATTTTGAGGTCCCAGAATTCACGTCATGCTTACAAGACTGTCAAGATTCAAAACAACTTAATGTCATCTCATAAAGAGAAATTCTGGCAGGTGTAGCCCTACTGAAGATAAGACAATAAAACATTCAGAACAGATACTAATCAAAACTCTTTAAAAAGACACATAGTTGACATTGATTCTCTGCAACTTGAGGTACCCTAGCACACATTCATCAGACACTTGGTGGTATTGTTGTCTGCTTATTTATGACATATGTCTATTGAATAAATGATGTTTAAACCAAAATACTTTCCAACTTCTGTTTTTCTACTGTCCCCACTGATAGGCCGGCACGACATGGGCTTCCTGCAAAATCCAACATGAAAGGAAAAGGAGGTAGAAGTGGAAGAGCTGTTTGACTGAAAGTTCAAAATTCTTTCAAACCCTGATTTTCCTTCTAGCATCTAGGAAATGCTGTTTGGTGAAAAATGTCTATAAAAAAAACTGGAATTCTCCTTTGATTAATATCTAAGGCAGTACCTGTTGATTGAAAAGGGATTGTCCGCAAACGTAGTTTAGGGGAAAATTAATGTTAGACCCAGGCTCTTTTTCTTCCATGACCATGCTAAGGTTTGGGGGGGGGGGGTTTTCTTTTTTAAAAAAATGTTTGCCTAATGCTGTTTGGAAGGAGTTAAATCAATTTTATTCTTTCTTTCTCCATGAAAGACTTTAAAGTGCTTGTTTGAGAAAAATGTGACGGTTTTAACTGTATTCACTATTATTATTGTTGTTGTTGTTATTATTATTATTAACATTATTACTAATGCATCAGCAGTGACAGTGAAAGGCAATGAACCTTACTTGCTCAGACACTTAGTTACACTGGTGACTCAGAAGCGAAACCACCCTAGTCCATACGTTAAACACGCTTCTACAAGCTTCTGACTACGGAAAAATCTCCCTCCTCACTCTTCTTGACTTATCTGCAGCCTTCGACACTGTAGACCATTCAATTATTCTCTCCCGTCTTCAAAAAACGTTTGGTATTACAGGCAGAGCCCTCACCTGGTTTAGTTCATACCTCACAGACCGATTCCAAACAGTTGCAGTAAACAAGATTCAATCATCACCTGTCAAACTGGAATGTAGAGTCCCACAGGGATCAGTTCTTGGTCCTGTTTTTTTCACTCTCTACACTACTCCACTTTCACATATTTATAATGAATCGTCATCAGATCAGCTATTATTTTTATGCAGATGACTCTCAGATTCTTAGCAGTGATACTCCTGAAAATCTGCCTTCTCTCTTGATTAATATGTCCTACTGCCTTCAAGATAATCCAAAATTGGATGAAACAGAACAAGTTACTGCTAAATGCAGATAAAAACCGAAGCCATGCTTGTAGGTACGAAACACAAACTGTCTTCCATCACAACTGCTTCAACAGAATTCGGCAATACGTCTGTCCCTCTAGCCACTCCTGTGAAATATCTAGGGTTCTTTATGGACAACACACTCTCCATGCAAAAATTAATCACCCAGACCTGCCAGTCATGCTACTATCAATTGCTGCGTATTAGTGCAGTTCGAAAGTACCTGTCCACTGATGCAACATCCAAACTAATCACGTCTCTCATTCTCTCATGTCTGGGTTATTGCAATTCTCTTCTGGCTGGTCTGCCATCATCATCTATCCACTCTCTTCAACGTATACAAAACTCTGCCGCCCGACTAGTTCTCAGAAAGGAAAAATCTAAGCACATTATTCCTCTCTTTTGATCTCTCTACTGGCTGCCTGTGTCACAGAGACTAAACTATAAGATCAGTACCCTCTGTTACAAATGTCTCCACAAAACAGCACCTTCCTACCTCTGTGAATGTCTTCACCTGTACACTCCTTCTCGATCCCTCCGCTCTGCTGCAGATACCTTGTGCTTACGAATACCTAGATTCAACCAATCCACAGTCGGCCGTTGCTCTTTCTCTATTTCTGGTCCAGTGATCTGGAATTACCTCCCTCTCTCCTTTCGCCAAAAGCCTACTTTTGACACTTGTAAATCCAGCCTCAAAACACATGTATTTCAAATCTAAGACTTTCTCCTCTTGTTTCATCTCATTTCTGTCCTTACCCTCAACAGCCGAAACCTCCACCACCCTGCCAAAGTACACAATCTCTGTGTGTGTGTGCGCGCGCGCGCGCGCGTGTGCGTATGTGTGTGCGCGCGCGCGCGCGTGTGTGTGTGTGTGTGCGCGTGTGTGTGTGTGTGTGCGCGTGTGTGCGCGTATGTGTATACATTTGAATTTGTAAAAACTATTAATTGTAACTTGTTGCATGTGTTAGAGTAGGATGAATGCAAGCGCTTTGATTTGTTTTTTGCAAGATAGAACGCTATATAAATTTCATTTATTATTATTATTAGATACATCCAACAGCCTGTGCTTCATTATACCTGTTGGGAATATTTAGATCCTTTTCCTCCCATGAGTTACTTCCCTTTGTGGAAAAAAAGCGTGGCATCATTGGGGTATTTTGGGACACACCTGTGAAGGAAATGGTGCCTGGTTGATTGTTGACAACAGTTGATTTCCACAAATACATTATTGTATTAGCTCAGAACAGGCACCAATGAAACACCACCAGAGGTGACCTACAAGGTCATCTGACTGAGTTGTGCCCTGCTGGCTCCCTGAGCACTTCTGACCTTGAAGATGAGACATAACGAATCTGGGCATGGCTGGGGGCGGAACGGCAGGGTAGAAACATCGCCCAAGATGAGGCAGGAAAAAAAAGCAACAGATTAGACTGGATGATGTACGATATAGATTAAAGCATAGAAGGTTTAGCATGCTAATCCGTTTATTGATTTGTTTGCATTGTAGTACTTCTGTTATGATCACATGTTTGTGTTCATATTCTAATAATAATAATAATGTATGGAATTTATATAGCGCTGAATCTTGTAAAGCAACAAATCAAAGCGCTCATTTACAATTTACAGCTGGGGGAACTGTACTGAAGCCAAGGACCGCAAACAGTCACCCTTCCAAGTGGTAACCACGCTCGATGCTGCTTAACTTTAGCTGGGGAAAACAGTGCTCTGACCACTGAGATCTCCCGGCCCCCATAATACACAATATGGAAAAAAAAGTCTTCACCCAAAAAAAAGGTTCTACATTGTGCCGTAATGTTTCGTAGTTGATACACATATTCTCACACATATTATGACACAATAGTGTTATTGCTTATTCTAGAGGTGATGTTAAATTTGATGATAACATTCATCTGGTTAGTCGGGGATTGTTTTTGTTGTTGTTGTGGAAGATTTCATGAATAAACTTCTGGGTAACTCCTAAACATTTCTCAGCTATTGATGTGACTTGCCTGTGCATTAAAATGTGGTTGTAGTTTCAAATATTTTATCGAGATTGTCGTCCATTCATAACTAACTCTTAGCATGTAGCCCGAACTGTTTGCTTAATTAATGGTGTCACAGTGTTTCATTCTCTAGTGGGATGCTGAGACAGAGTGCATAGTTCTGAGTGACCCCAAGGTGTTGTTAAGTTGGGAAACGTGCAATAACAACAATTAATAAACTCTCTCTCTCTCTCTCTCTCTCTCTCTCTCTCTCTCTCTCTCTCTCTCTCTCTCTCTCTCTCTCTCAGGGCAAGGACCCAAAAGGAAAAAAAAGTATGTTAATACTTAGCTGTTACCCTTGGAAACAGAGATTATCAATCAATCAGTCAATAAAGATCACCAGCATCGTGTCGAGGTCATCATCATCATCATCTCTCTCTCTCTCTCTCTCTCTCTCTCTCTCTCTCTCTCTCTCTCTCTCTCTCTCTCTCTCTCACACACACACACACACACACACACACACACACACACACACACACACATGTTGAAAAGATGTTAAATGAATTCACACACACACACACACACACACACACACACACACACACACACGCACGCACGCACGTGCGCGCGCGCGCACACACACACACACACGCACATAAACACACACGCGCGCGCGCACGAGTTGAAAATGAATTTGCACACACACACACACACACACACACACACACACACACACACACACACAACTTGAAAAGTCGTTAAATGAATTTGAACACACACACGCACGCCACACACACACACACACACACACACACACACACAACTTGAAAAGACGTTAAATGAATTTGAACACACACACACACACACACACACACACACACGTCAGAATGTGTCCATGTGGAAGCTACACTTGTGCCAGGTTACCCTAGTTGTATGCAGTCAGCTGTGTGCCCTCCTGTATGTGTGCGAGTGTTGCTGTGCGTGATGGTGCATAGTTAGGTGTGCAGCTGGCGTCTTTGATAGTAGGGACCAGGCGTGAAATAAATATGACTTCCAGCTATAATAATTATCACTCGTAGTATAAGGGCTCTTGCCACACTTCAAATCATTCGTCTATATCTCAACATGTCAAAGGCTGTTTCTAGGTAGAGTGATTGGCCTAGTTTGAAGTAGGCCTATGTCTTCAAGTTAGCTTTTCCTTTTTCTTTTTTTTTGGGGGGGTCTCACTTTTTTTTTTATTGGCCTGTGTGTGTGTGTGTGAGAGAGAGAGAGAGCGAGAGAGAGAGAGAGAGAGAGAGACATACAGACAGACAGACAGAGGAAGTGTGTGTGTATGTATGTCTGTGTGTCTGTCTGTGGGTCTAATACTTACACTATCCAGCAGCTAAATAACTTCAGAACGAAACGGAGGCACTGTGGAGCAAAAATAGCAACACAATGGAAGGCTTCACTTTATTTTATATAGTAGGAGAATACATGCGAGTACACAATGATTCATTTTTATTTTGTTAAGACTGGATTTTGACTTGTCTTACGGGTTAACTTCTGCCTCAGCACTTCACTGACATTTTTCAGGCAATAATTGTGTGTGTGTGTGTGTGTGTGTGTGTGTGTGTGTGTGTGTACGTACGCACGAACGCACACACGCACGCATGCACGCAGGTACGTATGTGCGTATGCACGTATGTATGTATGTGTTACCTTTTCCTCGAACAAATAAAAGCATATAATCGGCTATGGATCAAGCTAAAATTGCCAAGATTAATGCTAATACTATATGCTACTCCGGTCTTCACCACAATGATAAACTACCACAACCAACAACAAAAATATTAAAAGGTGCTGTCTGCTTGATACCAGTATGTACTCAGTTGTATAATTAAAATATAATCAGATTTTTTTTTAAAGAAAGGAAAAGAGAGAGAAAAAAGAGTACAGAAAGAAAGTCAAGAAAGTGTAGTATGAAGAGGGGTAAAGATGTCATACAGTTTTTTAAAAACAACAACAAAGCAAACAACTATATATATATAAATAAGCACGAAAAACTGCACAACTTTGTTGCTCATAAGGCTTATCCAATACTAGGAATGCAGAGGCAATGATGCAGGATGTGTTGTGTGTGTGTGTGAAATTGTGGATGGAGTGTGGGGGATGGGGGGGGGGGGGGGGGGGGGGGGATGTGCATCCTCACGTGCCTGCGTGGTGTGTGTGTGTGTGTGTGTGCGCGCGCGCACGCGATGTGTAGGAACTCGGAGGGGGAAAGAGAAAGGGGAAACAAACATAATTATATTCATCTTCAACCGAAATACAGTTGTACGCTTTGTCAAGTATGTCTACTTTATCATATCTTTGTCTTTGCAAATTATTTGTTGGTTTGGGGTTAAGGTGTTGTTTTTTCTGCCGATACAATGTTTGTTTTTGACTGTAAACTGAGACGGGATAAGCCTCTGGCCGAGCCGGATCAAAAAAAGAAGAAAATAGAAATTTTAAAAAAAAGAAAAGGGGGGGGGGGGAGGAGGAAGCCTACTGAAGTTTGTTTGCTTAACATGACTGACATAACCCTTCAAATAGCTCCCCCCCCCCCCCCCCCCCCCTCCACCCTTCATCTGTCATGGTGTGGCCAGTGTGGCTAATAGGCTACTGTACTGGTATGGGGGTTGAAAGTGACTACAAGAACGGGGAGCTGACTGGATAACCGTTTCTTTTGTTATACAAGAGTCCAGCAGTGGGCTTGAATGTCCTGTGTTTGACCTTCACATGGAAAGGTGTGTGAAAGGGAGGGTTGGAGGTAAGGAAGGGGGGGGGGGGGGGGGTGCGCGGGAGGACACCAGCGAAGCGTATCAGAGGGCATGATCCCAAAAGGGAAAAAAGTCAGGTATAGGACACAAGTTTGACACTGACATAGGATAAGTATGATGTGAGATAGGTGTGTGTGTGTGTGTGTGTGTGTGTGTGTGAGAGAGAGAGAGAGAGAGAGAGAGAGAGAGAGAGAGAGAGAGAGAGAGGAGAGAGAGAGAGAGAGAGAGAGAGAGAGAGAGAGAGAAAACACCCCCCACCCCCACACTCCATCCACAATTTCACAAGAGTCCTTGGGATGAGACTATAAACCGAGGTTCGGGTGTGCGAATGTACGCAGCACATGGGGACTGACTGTAAAAAAAAAACCCCAAACAAAACAAAACAAAACACACAAAAAAAGAGTGAGAAATAGAGGGGGTAAGGAAAGGAGAGAACAGAAGACAAAGGCACCTACAGAGTTCAAGACAGATCCTGACGCAAGCTCATTGGTGTGTAAGCCTGATCACTTGAAACTTATCATGAAACTTTGTGTAGCTTCCAGTTCCTTCGCTACTGATTCAGCAAAAAGATATATTCGGAGCAATATTAAAATACAAGAAATTAAACAACCCCCACGTTGTCAGCATAATAATTGTAGATGTATGCATACGTAGTGTGCCCTTGAAGCGTCGCTGGTTTAGTTCATAACCACGGTTTTAAGTTAAAAACTCTGTCACTGACGGACACTTCCTCTGTCACTGGGCATATTGCATTTGTGCTTTGTAGATAAATGTACATCATAATTATGTTTTTCTTAACCCCCCTCCCCCCACCTCCATTCTCCATATCAGCCGTTGTTACCTTCTTTTGTGTGTGTGTGTGTGTGTGTGTGTGAGAGAGAGAGAGAGAGAGAGAGAGAGAGAGAGAGAGTGTTGCAGCTGACATTTGAAACTTCAGAAAAAAATGTCCCACTCTGTCACAGTTTCCCTCTACTGACTCTACGTTAATGATTGCTTTCAACAATTGTCATTAAAATCCCGATGTCTAAATTCTTAGGCTAAACGAGAATGAATAAGGACAACCAGACAGTGTTAAGGTCTGGTCTTATACCTGAAATCAAGAAGGAAGGTCGCAGGATGGTTTAGACGTTTGCCTGCTAACAAGTAAGGTCCTGAGTTTGATTCCCGGCCTTGCCCTTTCTTTCAGCTTTGACTGGGAAAATCAAACTGAATGTCAAGTCTTTTGGAGGTGACTCTAAACCAGGCAGTGGGATCCCTGTGCTTACGGACTTGGGCACATCAAAAGGACTCACAGAGTTGAAAATCAAAAAGAGCAGGGGGGTACCTCCCGATTGTTCTGGCAAATTTGGTAGATTCAGTTCTCAATGAAATCCCTGAAGTCGGACTGTACATTGGTAGTTTCAATTCCCAACTGTAACCCCGAAGTCGGAAAGTGACTACCTTAATGGGGGGGGGGGGGGGGGGGGGGGGGGGGGAGAAAGAGAGAGAAACTCAGAACTCAGAAATTTAATGTATCTCAGCCTTAGGCCATAATACATGGTTGGCGTAGAAGAAATTGACAATGCCACAGAGTGGGCAAAAACCGGATAACATACACGATACCAAGCTCACTTTCAGTGAAAGAAATAATGAAGACAATGCACAAATACATTAAAAAACATATGTATCAAACACAATTAACTATTTTGATCTAAGTGTACCTTCCTTATGTCTGGATAAAATCAATATACATATAGTTTTTCAATTTCATAACAAAACGATAACCGTATCTTCGTTTGCGATGTAAATATCCTAATACAACAAACTTTTTCTCTTATTGATGGCATGGAATATATATCTAGACAGGCAGTGATTTTTGCTACTGTTTTCTGCTTTAAGTAGATCATGCAAAGGTGTATCAACACAATCCCTTAAAAATTTAATTCTTAAATCATTATACACAAAACATTCATAAAGGAAATGAGAGAGAGAGAGAGAGAGAGAGAGAGAGAGAGAGAGAGAGAGAGAGAGAGAGAGAGAGAGAGAACAACCTGCCCCATATGTTTTTTTAAAAAATCTCACCCTTGATGAACCTCACAGATCTAGCAGAGGAAGGAATCCTCCCTCCCCCTTTCCCTCTCCCTAAAACGACCTGTAATCGGGTCACCAGATTGACAAACTGACGTAACAAAATCCAAAGCGGGCATACCGACAACAACTTTTTGTCCGCAGGCAATTAAACTTGGCGTCTCTTCAGACGATCGTTATTTCACTACTACGCTTGACTAGAATTGAACAGACAACATTAATAAGCCATTTATTTTTCATTCCAAGTTGTTGAGGAGAGAGGAGAGAGAGAGAGAGAGAGAGAGAGAGAGAGAGAGCCCTCAGGAGAGAGGGGGGGGGGGGGGGGAGAATCTTTATAATCTTGATTCCCAAGGGTTACAGATACAGTATTGACACTTTTTTTCACCCGGCCCCTAAGAGAGAGAGGAGAGAGAGAGAGAGAGGGGGGGGGGATGGGGAAGGCAAATACAATCACAACAAAATCAAGAGAGAGAGAGAGAGAGAGAGAGAGTTGTGCCAGGAGCTGTAGGCTAAGCCTACATCCGATCATGACGTTTTAAGGAGCGGTGTCAGTGAATGCACAGTGGCAAAGGAGACCGTTGTCTGTTAGCCTTGTGCCCATGTAAGTAAGTAGTAAAGCAGACATAGGCAACAAACAGCTAGGCCTACAGGACAGTGTCAATGACGACGGGAGGAGGGGGGGGGGGGGGGGGGCGCGAAGACTATGATTTATAGGGGGTAACAGCGATTATTTCCGCGGCTTTGACAACTGAGAGCTGATCGGTTTGTTGTAGCAGAACTGATACACATTTGGGTAGTATAGAGTCGGCTTGGGGTCGGTAGTAGGGTGATCAGCTTTTTTTTCCTTTCTGTTCATATTCACTGGTTATAGCCTAACGGAAAAAAAACACCCAACCAACCAAACAAAAAACACAACATGTCGCGCATGCATGTGTGTGTGTGTGTGTGTGTGTGTGTGTGTGTGTGTATAAATGTTTGTGCGTGTGTGTGTATGTGTGTGTGTATGTATGAGATTCTAAATGTACGTGTGCGTGTGTGTGCACGTGTGTGTGTGTGTGTGTGTGTGAGTGTGTGTGTGTGTGCGCGCGCGCGCGTGGTATTGTATATGTCTGAGTATTATGTGTGTGAGCGCACCCTTGCGCATGCAAGGGAGGCAGGCAGTTAGAGAGACAGGGACAGACAAAGAGACAGACTCATGGCAAACTGGACACAGAGAAAGAGAACCGAGAAAAGCATTACAATCTTATCACAGGTTACACAAATACACACGCGCGCGCGCGCATACACACAAGCGCGCACGCTGGAGGCCATGCAGCTGGGATTGGTGGGGGTGGGGGGTGGGATGTTAGTCGGCTACTTGCTTAAATACAAGATAAACACACACACACACACACACACACGGTATCATCAATAGCTTGGGGGAGAGGGGAAGGCTGGATAAGGAGAATGAAGATTTCGGGAGGGGGGGGGGGGGGGGGGAGGGGGCTGTCATTAAAATATTGGAGAAAATATTGATGAAAGACGACACACGTTTTAACGACAAAGGAAAAACTGACCAACTAAAACAGCATTTCGACCGCCGAGACGCACCCCTGCACTGTTGCACACACCTAGCGACAAGGGAAGTGCTTCACGTGCAAAGAACCGTAATCTACTCGATCAGCTTTCTACGAAGCGATACATTACGCACGAAAAGGCAGACTGTCACAATTCTGCGCCTTGTTATTGCACATCATACCAACATTAAGTCCTGAAAAGTAGGAAATGTTGCAATAAACTGACCTACTTTTTAAAATTTTTTTTACGTGTGACTGAATAGTGAAATCAACTATAACGTTGTGGAAATTGTGCCCGCGACGTAGATAGTAAAGGCCTAGCTGAAAAAGAAGGGGGCGCCACAACGGGGGGAGAGTAAAGTGGCGAAGGTGACCGCAGGCAAGGTAGGCTAAGCTAAGCTGTTCGCGTGTGCTCGCTCCACAGTCTTTTGCATTAGGCACAGGCGACGTGTAGGACCAGCCTCCTTTGACTCAGGCAGACCCACTTCACATCATCATGGCCTACACGTACATTTTTGCTGCTACATTGTTACTCGTCGTCTTGGTTGGTGAAGGTAAGTTACGATTATTATCGATAGTGTTTGTAGTATTCTGCAAGTGACTAGCTAGCTGACTTTTGACTGGTGCCGGGAGTCTACAAGCTCGTAGAGATCGACTAGTTATATTTGGGCCTACTTGTCCTACTTACTGTATGATTTACGGAATTTGCGATCTATATGCACCATTCCTTTCCTAGTGGGCCCAGCATCCCTGCAGGTACAAAACCAACTTTTTTCTTTTGATTTCGAAGGTTCTTTATTACCTTAAACAAAGGCCTAAACAAAACAAACATTAAAAAAACCAGGAAAACCAACCACCAACCATCTCCCAACCACCTCCACCAAACCCATCTCTCAATCTTTTTTGTTGGGAGGAAAAAGTTCTGATTCTGGCAGAAATAGTGTGGATAAAAATAAACTGGACGTTGAATGATCATTGGTACTCTGTGTGTTTGTGAATGAGTGTGTGTGTGTGTGTGTGTGTGTGAAGTCAAGTCAAGTCAATGAAAATGATCTTTATTGAGGGTAAAAGAATAAGTTTATAAATACAACTTTTTTCATCCTGCCATCCTGTTGTGTGTGTGTGTGTGTGTGTGCACCTGCAGGTGTGTGTGCATGAGTTTTAAGTTTTTATAAATCAAAATTATAGAGTACTTAATATGTGAGTAATTGATCACTCAAATTTAAAACAATAAAAGGCTCATCATACATTGGTAAGGTTTAGGTGATGTGTGGTAGAACTTCATTTTGCATCAGGTTTTGTACATTTCATATAACTATTTGCTCTAGTTTTTTAGGGTTCCTAATGAAAAGCATGTGTTTGTTTATTGTTGGGGTTGGAGGGGGGCTGGCTTTTTTGTGTGTGTTGTTTCATTTGTTTGTTTTTGTGGAGGGATTTGTTTTTGTGTGTTTTTATAATAGAATATTGCCCTAGAGACTCAAATGTGTCAGTAGAACCATAAAACATTAAAAGGCATTTAAAAAAAAAAAGCTATAGAGTATTTTCCTAGAAACTCCATTGTGTCACAAGGACCATAAATTACTGTAGAGTATTTAGGAAAACTTGCAAAGGGGGTGTCAAGGGTCTCTGATTGTGCAGTGTATTGGGAACACACTTTAAAAATTATATCATTTATGAGTACATTCTCCTGATGACACAGGTTCTGTCTGTCTGTCTGACACTCTCATTCTCTCTCTTTCTTTCTTTCTCTCTCTCTCTCTCTCTTCTCTCTCTCTCTCTCTCTCTCTCTCTCTCTCTCTCTCTCTCTCTCTCTCTGTCTGTCTTTCTTTCTTTTCTTTATTCTCTCTCTGTCTCATGCCCGCGCACACACACACACACACACACACACATGTGTACACAAACAAGTTATTCATCCTTTCCCCTATCTTTTTCACACACAGTGGTTTGACCTTTGTACACATGTCCTGTTGTCCATGTCCATTTCACAGCATTTGTCACCAAGATGTGGCCATGTAGATTAATATAATTAATAATACAAATTATGCCTCTGTTTATAATTTATGACTCTGACTTTTAAGTTAGTTGGTGTAGCCTCTTTTTTAAAAAAAAATTTTTTTATTCGCTCTACAGATTTTCTTGTTTCCTTTTCTTTTTTTTAAATCTGTGTGTGTGTCCTGTTTGAGTACACACACACACACACACACACACACACACACACACACACACACACACACACACACATATCATATATATATATATGTGTGTGTGTGTATGTGTGCGTTAGTATGTGTGCGTGTGTGTGTGACGGTAAGAGTCTGCTGTTTCTGCTAGTACTACTTTTGCCCTTTTTAGTTTGACTAATAATAAGTTTATCTGGAGTCTGCAGATCATTGCCAATGTTTAGCCATTTAGCTCCTGCATGGAGGTTGTTCAGCTACTGCTCTGGAATTTTAGAAACACATAAAAGACAAGTTTTGACTGCTGGGGCTACCTAAGTCAGCGTCAGTTTAAATACTTAGAAATAGATGATGATACATAATAACTGACAAAATCAAAGAGAGAGGTAACTGACATTGTGACAAGACCATTAGCTTGTGAAAAGCAAAAACAGAAAAACCACCACCCACCCCTACCTTCCCAAAAAACCAAACAAACCCCAAAACAACAACAACAAACAAACAAAACACAAAAACACCCAGTAGCTTGTGAGAACACTTTTTTGTGGTTGTCTGGACACCCTCCCCTGTCCCCCGTTTCAGTAGTATGGGAGACTGTGTATGTTTACAAGTTTTGTTATCCTTTCCTCTTGGATGAAGCTGAGTAAGTACTACTACTAGTCTGGATCAATAATGGAGGGGTGTGAGTAATGCCAGAAACATAGATGTAGATTTCCCCATCCAAATATTGCTAGCTGAGAAGAATCCATGGTGGAATTGATGTATCTGGTGAGACTGAGAGTGACCATGAGATGTTGCTGTAAAGGGTTTTTTCTCCTCAATTTCTGATTTTTTTCTTTTTCTTTTCATGAAACAAGCGCTGAAGACCCCCGTCCCCCCCCCCCCCTCCAAAAAAAGAGAGACTGACTGTCACCAGGATCGTCATATTTACCCTTGAATAAAAATGTTTTTAAAGCACTTTGAACTTGAAGCAAAGTTATTGTAATAACGAATATGGAAAGATGTTCCCCGAGCACCATGAAAGTCCTTCAAGGACAAGAGGTTATTTCCTGTTTTAAATCCCATGTGAGAATGAATGGACTTGACCTTTGCTGGGGTGTTTTTGAAGCTAAAGTGACAGCGTCAGTTCTTATCTGGGCATACCGGTCTTTTCACAACCTCAGAGGCACATTTTTCTCAAACTGTTAGTCTCTCATAGTTCGGAAAAGATGCAAAAAGGGGGTATATTATAATATTTACTAACTGAGCTCATATGTCTTCATCATAAAATTCATGAAAAGGGATGTAACTGAATCTGTAATTTGTGAATATCCAATCAGAAGCAGAAGCACCTATATTTATATTCCAAACAACAAAAGAACCAATTGGGGATCATGCACATTTTTTCCTACCCAAGGAACTGACCTATTTTAAAAAATAAAAACAACCCAAATCTCAGTGTCTTTTTGCCCCAATCTGTGTCAGTGTTAGGGTGCTGCAGTCATATCATTCATTGTTAGATAGTGGTTGTAGGTCAGGCACAGATCTAACTTGAGGTGCAAAGCATATTTTACAATGTTTAGAATGCCCAATCAGGCACTACCAGTGTACCATTGTAACTAGATCAGTTAGTAAATATGTGTTGATCTTAAGAAGAATTTTGTGGTTATTTTCACCTGTTACTGAAATCTATCGTGCATTAAAACTGATGTTTTAAATCCTGTGTGTGTGTGTGTGTGTGTGTGTGTGTGTTGTATGTGTGAGTGTGTGTGTGTGTGTGCTTGTGTGTGTGTGTGTGTGGTTTGTGTATGTGTGACTGTGTGTGTGTGTGTTTGTGTTGTTGTTTTTTTTCCAATTCTATCACTCTTCATTCATGTTATTATTGCTCTTCAATGTGTTCATTGTTCATTACTTCTGATATCCTGTTGCCCTGACAGTAAGCAGTAGACACTGTTAATATCCTGTTATCAACATTCATCCAGTCTCCAGTTAATCGCTCACAGTCATGACAGTAAGCAGTAGACACTGTTAATATCCTGTTATCAACATTCATCCAGTCTCCAGTTAATCGCTCACAGTCATGACAGGATAAAAAATTAATCTATATGATTGAATTGTGTGTCTTATAAAAATGACATGCTCCTTGTTAGATAGCAGATTTGGGTTTTTTTGCCTACCAGGGTTTGAATCTGTGATGATGCATTACCTTAAAGGCTTGTGTACAATTTGGATTTAAACCATCATTTGACATCATTTTGTACACCCACTCTAAGTATTATCATGAAATGAATGCCCAAATTATTTCCTGTCCTAAGGGCAGTTGTATGAAAACAATTTTAACTTTAAAGGAATTATTCCTAGGGTAGTAGACTTGTTTGCATAAACTTGTCACTGACTGTGTCCGTGTGTGTGTGTGTGTGTGCACACGCGCATGTGTGTGTGTGTTCGCATGTATGTGTGTGTGTGTGTGCGCGCATGTGTACACATTGTGTATATGTTTTATTTTATTTATTTAATTTAATTCTTTTATTTGAGGATAATAAAATAAGCATTTATGTGCTTTTTTACATCCAGTCCCCATCTGTATGTGGTTTTGTAAATTTATCACCTGTTCCCACCGGCACACAATGGCCTACTCTTACGAACAGCAGAACAGGATTTAACATGTGTGCAAGATGTTATGTGTGTGTGCGTGTGTGTGTGCATGCATGCATGCGTGTGCGTGCATGTGTATGTGTGTGAAATAAGTTAATGACACAAAAAATAATTGAGAAGCAGAAGAGGTTAGGGGATTTAACCTGGCTGCCTCTTGTCATTTTTAATGAGCGAGGTGAAATATTAAAATTGGTCATCTAATTAACATTTTTGGGCAAATTGTCAGCACACAGAAATATCTGCCATATCTGTCAGTTAAATTTTAGATAGGTTCTGTATCACACAATCTGGTGTTTAGTCACTATGTGTAAAAATTATATCTTTTTGCTGTCGCTGTTTTGGGTGACATGATTTTCTTGCTGAATTTTTCAGCCTTTGACCAAACATTTCTGTCTGTGAGTTAGGCTTAATTACACTCAGAAATCTGAGAACAGCAGCAGAACTGATTTTGTGGCTTTATTTATTTATTTATTCTTTTATATCAAGGATAATGGCATGAGCACGCATGTGCTTTTTTACATCCAGTCCCCGTGTGTATGTGGTTTTGTAAATCTTGTCATCTTTAATGATTCTAGAAGGCTTGAAGGAGAAAAAAAGAAAAGAATATGTTATCAACTTTGACGTGAGTTGATTGAAAGAAATGGGTAGTTTATTGACTTATTGTAGAGTTTTTGTTAACTGTAAATTTCTTAAAATATCTGTGCTTTAAAAAAGGAGGAACAATATCACTGATGACTGAGGTACACAACTTGGTGCTTTTGACAGACAAAGATTTAGGACTTGTAAGAGTGGACCACAGTGCCATTACTTCACCACAACTCAGTCATTAGACTTGTGAACACCAGACAGACCAGTAGATCTATTTCCTTCTGTTTTTTGTCAGTTTATCTCCTCACACATGATCTATTATTTGCCTGTTATTAGTGTTAATCTAGAATTAACTTTATCATGCCATAGTCCTGTGCGGGCTTTGGTTGTTTTATTTTGAGAACAGTTGCTAAATTTCTTGGATCATTAATTTTAAATAATTCATCATTTAAAAGTAAACCATTGTAGTCAGCCTCTTGATTCTTTGCAGAACTTCAAAATGGCACTGGAGAGAGCGGTAACACATCACCGGAGCAATAAATGCACAGGACAGGACACCAGATAAGAACAAAGACATTGACACGAGTGTTATTAAATCCTTTAAATTCTTTAGCTTGCCCGAAGAGAAGAAAAAGATATACAGTAACTGTTTCTTGTTTTGAATAATGATATTGATGATGGTAATAATAAATTATTTGAGTATCGCATAAAGTGTAACTCATTGCACTGTGCTCATACATTTTGCATATATATATTTATGCTAACAAGTTGTTTTGGGTATGAACTTTTTTCATCTTTGGAATGTTGTTCTGTTGTTGCAGGTTTTGCTTTGGAATGTATCGAATGCAACTCCTTCAGAGACCCAGAGTGTGATACGAACCCAGAGAAATTTAAGACGGAGTGCGAAGCAAACGCTACATCATGCAGAAAAATGGAACAAGATAGTAAGTATGGAGATGACTGTGTTATGAAAAAGTAGAGTGTCAGAAAGGGCAGAAAATTGAAGTTTCAGGTTTAAAGGGGTTTGTTCTTTGAATTTGTATTCGGTTGTATTGATTGTAACAAGATGATGTTTTTATGCTGTATTGTAATGTATTGCATTGTATAGATCTTCAGTGTCTTGCATCACCATGCATGTACGATGTATGAGACAAGTTTCACATGGTGGTTGGTTGTTGTTGTTTTGTGTGTGTGTGTGTGTGTGTGTGTGTGTAAAGAAACATTTTGCACACAAGATTAAGTTTTTGGGACTTTCCCCCACAAAACTAGAAATATAACCACCACAGGAGGGTAGTGAAATGATGAAGAAACTATTTATTAACAACACCAACAACAAAAAGAAAAGAAAGGAAGAAGGCTTTTGATCAGATTTCAAGAACAGAAATCACACTTCTTAGATAGGTACATCAATCTCGGGTCATCAAACCCAGCTTTCATGAGAAGTGAATTGTTTATGAATAATATAGTTCTCCAATTTGAATTTTTTTTTTAAACACCTTTTCTTTCTTTCTTTTTTTTCCTTTAAACTTAGCCCAGTACCATGTTTGAGTTAAGATGGTGATGCTTCTGAATTATATAGCTTATATAGTAAATAATGATGAAAAAAACCACAAAAATCTGACTTCTTTTTAAAAGAATTGCTTTTATAGCAAGCTAAGCTGAGTTCACTGTACTAAAGCTCGCATTTACCTGGACTGCTTTAAAAGACTTGCAGACCTGCCAACAGAATCTTTGTGTGCCGTTCAAGACAGTACCAAGTGGATGATGGCTGACCTCTTTATTAGGATCTTTGGTGAAGTTTAAAAAAAAAAATTTAAATAACGTCCTATGATCCTTTGTCAACAAAATGTGAATGGGATGCTATATTTTGTTTGTGATAAAATTACATAATCCTGTTATTATTTTTCCTTGAGGTTGTGTGTGTGCGTGTGCATGTGTGTGTGTGTGTGTGTGTGTGAGAGAGAGAGAGAAACTTTGTGTGTGTATGTGTGTGTGTTCACCCTTTTTACTCTTAACCACTTTTCTAACTGAACTTCAGCCTTTAAGTTCAGTGATACTGAACGTACTGTAGGCTGACAGACTGGAGGGTGCCAGAGCAGATAATACTGGACGCATGCCAAAGCCAATTTGCAGCTGTCCGAGTGCAATGAAAGCTGCCTACATCTGCCAAATGTAACTGAGAGAAAAAGCAGTGATCTCTCAGTGGCAGTCTGCAAAATGCAGTCAGAGCTGTTGGCAGTGTATTTTCTTCTTCTTTGTGGAACACTCAGACAGCAACTATTGTTATGTGAGCAAAAATGTGCTGTGCTGCTGTTAATTAAGCACCTGACAAATCAGGTCCAGCGCATCTGACTTCATTGTGGGAAAGAATTGTTATTTTTTTTAAGACTTTCTGGGGGGAAAAAAGTAGGAGAATGGACCAAGAAGGCAGGAAATAGACAAGGAGGAGGAGGTGACAGGAAGAAAAGGAACAAGACAGAAACAAAGAGAAGGATAGAAAAGAGAAGAGGGATTTCCTAGCACAGATTTTCCAGAAGGGGGGGGGGGACCTTTGGTGAACTTGGAGCTCCATCTGAGGAAGATGGTGGGGGGGGGGGGGGGGGGATGAATGCTCACAACTTCACAACTTGTATTATTTGTCTACTTATTTTCTGCTCTCTTAATAATTAAATAAATGGTATATATCGCTATATCTTGAAAAAAACCTAAATCAAAGTGCTTTATCAATAACTTGCATAGTTATTTTATCAACTGCTCTTAAATTAGGACAGCAGCCTTATACGCAAGAATTGAATGCTTATATAATGTTAAAAAAAAAAAAAGGAAAAGAAAAAGATCATCGAGAAAAACTATTCAGTGGTTCTATATATAAATGTATTTTTAATATGTTAGTGGTTTTGGTTATTGTTTTTTTAAAAATATTGTAATGGTTTTTGGTTTTATTGTTTTTCACATTTGATGATGATGATGATGATGATGATGATATGGAATGTATATAGCGCTGAATCTTGTAAAGCAACATTTAAATGGTTCTTGTTTTGTTTTGTTTTTGTGCAGTCTATTATGACGACGACTCGCAAGTAAGGACAATCCGTCAGTGTGCCTACGAGTCTGGCCCCATGAAGTGCATGGAACGAACAGGCACCAAGAGGTTCAAGGTCTTCTACTGTCACTGCAAGGATGACAACTGCAACGGGGCTAGCTCGCTCTCCATCTCCTTGGTCGTTGCTGCCTTATCGTCTGCTGTCGCTCTGCTGTTCAAGTTATGAGTTTGTGTGTGTATGTGTGTATAACCTGTGACAGACACCCTTACCCCTTTCATGGTTTAGATTTTTTCGACTATCAGTTGTTGTTTTGGGATTTTTTTGTTTTTTTCACACTATCAGTTGGAATTTAGAAGTAAAGTAATGTCATTCCATAATAGTTTTAAAAAAATGTTAGCAATAGTTCCATGTAGAAGTTTTTAGTTTGATATGTTTTCTGGCCCTTATTGTTGCCCAGTTGCTCATGTGTTATTCATGTGTATAGTTAAGAATTTCATTAAATCAAGTAATAGATCTGTTCCCAGAATTATTATTTGTCAATCGAGATTAGTTGATTTCCTGCCATCACCTTTGTTTAAACAGTTTCTGTTGTTTATTACTTACTGTTGTTTTGTTTACTTTTATACTCACTTTTGTTGTTATTTAATATGAGCATGGGCAATGAGTGAAGCTTCTTTTCATCCTGGTGGGTGGGCTATTTGTTTTGGTGAGCGTTTTTTTTTTTTTTCTCAACCTTTGGGATTGTTTGCCAAAAGATTGAGTTAGCCTGTGATTATGCAAGACGTTTGATAAAAAAAAAACGAAAAAAACCCAGTTGAGTGAGTTATCATCTGTGAATGGCAATAGCGCTATGATAGCTACTAAAATACTGAGAGAATGAGTCCGGGTTTGTGATGACCATAGCAGTTGTGTGATGTGGATGTGTGAAAGCTTTGAGTGAGAAGTGGACCTCCAAGAGACAGATGCCACCAGGCAAGTCCTTTTCCTCCTTCTCGGAGAATACATGTATACGAACACGCATATTTACATACACCACCATTTGTTTGGCACCCCCCCTTTTCCATTGCATGTATTGCAGGCATTTTGACAAGTCTAAAACAAAAAGTGCCTTTTTTTTTTAAAAAACAAAAATTTTCGTTTACCTGATTTTTTGTTGTTTTCCCTATCACTGCCAAAATGGTTTCCCTAAAAAAAAAAAGAGAAATGAGAAAAAGCAAGCAAAATGATGTCTGTACATGTTGAATGCCAAATCGCATGTTCAGGTCACAAAAGTACTAGCGCATCATAAAGTTTGTATTTTGGGATGCCAGTTAGATGTGTGCCGTTATTCTTTTTCTAAGGCTTAGATTTCCTTTCACAAAATATGCATTTTTCTACTTGTGTACAAGTCAGGTTTGATTGAGGGATCATTGTCAACTGATGTTTGCTGAAATAAGTATATTTATAAATAGATTTTGTTTTTTTAAATTTGAATAAAAGATGACCAGTATTGTGATCTTGAAACTGTGCCTGTCAAATCATGTTGTTCAGAGTTGGGGATTTTTTTCTTTCTTTTTTTTTTGGGGTGGGAGGGGAGGGGGCAGTTGGGAGAAGGTAGAGATGGTAGAAAAAAAGCAATGTTTTCTGTAATGAATGGTATACTCAAATTGTGAATCTAGTTTGACTTCAAATGTTTTAAAAAATGGAATATAAAAAAAAAATTATGCGCTTTCAAAGCAAAATGGCAGCTGGCCCACTTAGAGATTTTAGAGATGCAATAAGGTAGATTGAAAACGAAACAAAAGAAAGATCATCAGATTTGTTTCTTCTTCAAAATTGAAAAATAAAATTGTGGAAGGTAAAAGTTGGTTTTGTGTTTTGTTGGTGTGTGCATCTGTGTTTGTATCAATGTGATGTGATGCATCATGACAGCAGCTTTCGGAATTGAAGAAATGGAAGAGCGGGTTTGTTTTGTCTTGGTTTGGGGAGGGGGGGGTGGCGGAGGAGTGGGGGGTGTTTTTTAATTTTATTTCTGGGCTAGAGCTCGAGGTTCCCCAATGGTGAGATTTTGTGTCTGCAACCATTTTTGCCCACCATTAAAAGGTAGCTCCCCCATGGGGATGTCGGGGGGCCTGTCAGTATGAATAGCATCCTCACCTTCCGGAAATTCTGTGCTAGGAATTCCCTCCTTTTTGTCCCCATCTTTCTTACTGCCTTGTTCCTTTTCTACCCATCACCTCTTTCTTGTCTTCTTTTCTGCCCCCTTCTTAGCCCATTCTCCTGGCTTTTTTCCAGAAAGAAGGAAAAGATCGTTTTCTCCAGTGCCGAAGTCGGATAGGCTGGGCCTGACTTTTCAGGCACTAAAAGGCAGCACAATGTTTTCACTCATATGACAGAAAACAGTAGTTGCTGTCCGAGCGTTCAAAAAACAAAAAAAAAGATAGCTGCATTCTGACTTCGGGGATGATGTCTGAACATTATACCAGTGTGCATGCATTTCTAAAAACTATTCTCTTCATTCCTTTACCAGATGGGGTGTGTAATGACTGGTCTCCTCCTGTGCTTGTGATGATGCAAGAGGTCTCCCTGTTGGCCTCGGCCAACACATTCTGACTTCAGAGCAGCTCATTTCATTGTATAGGTTGCATGCTGGGTATGTTGGTATTTTTGTACACCTACATCAACATAAATTACAGGTCTTTAACGTGCATATTCTATCTTCTGCATGTGTAAATACACAAAGGGAGTTAAGGCACTGGCAGGTCTGCACTTGAAGTTGATCTGGAAGATTGTAAAGATCCACATCCTTAACTCACCGACGCCGCCACCGAGATTTGAATCCATGATTTCATGGACCCACAGGATTTATGTCAAATGGTCTTAACCGCTCTGCCATAGCATCCGCAGAAATCTCTACCATCATAGCTGTAGCCAAGGATCAGAAAAGAAGAAAGCAGAATAGTCTTATCTGAAGGACTTTTGAGGGAGTCTAGTATCAGAAATGTTTTTTATTGCCATTGGAGGGGGGGGCGGGGGGGGTGGGTTAATTCATAGTGAAAAATGCAGTTATATGCCACATACAAGCGATCCACTGAGAGGTTATAGCTGTTACCATAGGTGCAAGTACAAAATTCTGAACTGTGTAGAGAGGGGGTGGGCTACCATCGCAGGCTGCAGATTTTGCACCCCAGTTATTAGACCAATAAACACACACATTCAAAAAACATTTAAACGTAGATTTGGGCCCTCTGCCATAAATAGAAAACATCATTATTTAAATGGGAATAATAAATATATAAACCACATGTACTGAAAAATACTGTGCAGTCCCCAGTGACTGCTTGGAGTAAGAGAGGCGTATGGTCATGTAATATCTGTGCATGAAGGGGTTTATGACATTTTCAACTGCAGTACTGATTAGATTATTCAGCATGTTACTCAATGACATGTTTGACTTTTAAAAAACTTAATATATAATTTTTTTTGATCCATGCTTGACTTTAAGTCAAGATCCATAAGGGATTGCATGGGTGAAGCTTCACTCTTTAAAAAAATCCATATTTAGAAAGCTGTTCAACATTTGATACCTTTCTCTTTTGTTAAAAAATAAACCCATACACTCAAAACAAAAAAGGCTTTATGGCATTGGGTACACTCCTCCGAGAAAGAAGAAAAGGAAAAGGCAGCTGAATACATGATTTCCTCAGAAGCAGGAAAGGCCAAGAAGCTGGTTATATTCCTTGATGGAACAGGATCAGTCAGAATAGGAAATGGAACACCCCTCACCCTGTTCTTTGGCTAGAGCTCCCTTGTTCACCAATAGTAAGGTTGTTTTGCGCATGCGGCCATTTCATTCCTACCAGTGAGGTAGCTGCATTCCGACTTCAGGGATACAATTGGGAATTGAACTGAACAATTTTGCCAGGACAATCAGGATGTACCTTTCTGATTTTCATCGTCATGAGTTCTTTTAATGTGCATTAAATCCGTAAGCACATGGGTCCAACTGATTTAGATTTACAGTCCAAAAGACTTGACACTCAGTTTGATTTTCCCGTGAAACTAGGAAGAAGGGCAAGGCTAGGATTGAATGTAGAACCTCGTGGTTTACTTGTTAAGCAGGTGAACATCTAGACCATCCTGCCACCTTCCTTCTTGCCAATGGGGTTTAATTCTGATGGCAATTCCTCATTTTTGCTAACATGGTTATTCAATTTTTTTTTTTCAAAATTAAGCTTCACGGTTTACCAATGGTGAGATTTTCTGTATGCCAGCTTTTCACCCACCGTTAAGGTAGCCACATTCTGACTTTGGGGGATAAAGTCGAAACACGACACCTATGTGCATGTTTTTTAAAATTTGCATCCATCTAAGAATTGGCACCTTCTTCTGCAATGGGTTTAAGGTCTTTTAACTTGTGCAAGATTTCTGCAACAATTCACATTTTGTTTTTCATCTGCACGGTTTCATGGTGGATGTGTGTCGTATGTCGTTAACTCTGGGGAACACCTTAAGGCACCTTGGTGGGGTAATCCGGGCTGTCAGATCAAGACTGCAGTTTTTTAACAATTAGCTATCCTGATTCCCCCTCCCAAATGTGATATACCCAAGCTGTATCAAACTGGGCTTACTGCTTGGCAAATTTACGCATCTGATTTTGTAAAGAGACTTTTAAAATTTCTATCTGCATCAAGCTTTAGATCCATCTTGGATGAGACTATTAAACCAGGGCACAGTGTTGTAAGGGGAAACATCTTGTGGCACGTAATCCTGTTCCGCTGTTCGAACAAGAGCAGGCCTAGTGCCGGTGAACCAGATGACAAAATTTTAAAAACGCGCTCACACGCAAAAAATGATCGAGCGCTTTGATTTGTTCTTTGAGAATTCGGGCTAAAAAATTCTATTATTATTTTATTATTATGTTCTCAGGTCTTCCTTTAAGTTTCCTGTAGGGATTTTATTAAATTTTGTGACAGATGCCATAGCTGAGTGGTTAAGACCGCTCAATTTCAATCACATGGTTCCATGAAGTAGTGGGTTCAAGTCTCCGTGACATCTGATGAATGAAGCGTGGGGATTTTTACAATCTCCCAGGTCAACTTCACAGTGCGGATCTGCCAGTGCCTAAATTCCCTTGGTGTATATATACACATGCAGAAGATAAAATATGCAAGTTGAAAATCCCGTAATTCATGTCAGTGTTTGGTGGGTTACAGAATCACAAAGCTGGCATACATCCCGCAAGTCACACTGTGGCTACCTTTATGGCAAGCAAAAATTGTCAAGGCGAGGAATGGGGAACCAAAATAAAAGAATTGTCCAGGGCCTGGAAAACATGCACAACTCTACTATAACCATAAAACACTCAAAGGTTTTCTTTACACTGCTAATTTTGTTACAGTCATTATTTGGTTTTTTTTTAAAAATATTATACTTGGGCGTGAAATCATGTTTGTTGCTACCTGAAATATTGTGGAATAGGATAATAAGTCCTGCTGGACAGAGTTTTTTTAAACCAAGGACAGATTGAACAATGGGCAGGCCTCTTGCTTATCATGTTGGTTTGTCATTTCAGTGCCACCAAACCATGACAACTTTTTGGGGTTTATCATTTATTCAAGTTGCTCAAAGCCGAGATACATGTGGAGGCATATTACTATAGGACTTTGCATTGTCTTATACTGAGAAGGATGTGTAGTGCCTGGTCTTCTTCTGTGCTTGTAACTCTGCAGGAGGTCTGGCCTCTGGCCTCAGCTGGCACATTCTGACTTGGAAGCAGCTCATGGTGCAGAAAATATTTTGTCAGCTTTGCTTGAAAAAGGCAGGAGAATGGGCTGGGAAGGTAGAAAATCAGCAAGAGAAAGAGGGGATAGCAAGGTAGGGTATGATGAGTTTGTGTCAAAGCCTCCGGGGTTGGAGGTTCATGGGAGGTCAATGGAGTGATGTAGTAGTGGTCGTCACCCTGGATGGGCATCTCACTCACTCTGGCTCCACGACTGAGTTATTACTGTAACCAGTTGGGAGCTTAGTAGGTGATGTCCTGCATATGTTAGCTAAGAGCAAGCACCACTGAACACCACTTAAGTGACTCGGCAGCAGTGCAGGACACATCTGGCTGGTGGCCCTACAGTGGCCTGAAATTGATAGGTTTCCTATGGACTTCTGACCCTGAAGATGTAACATAATGCATTTGGGCGTGGCTAGGAGCGATTGAAAAGAGTGGCATGTAAACAGCAGGACAGTAACATCACCCAAAAACGAGGCAGCAGAAAAAACGGTATGGAAAAAGACAAACGAAGAAAGTGATAGAAAAGGAGAAATTTCTAGCACCGAATTTCCAGGTGGAGATGGTTGGCTACACTATTTGTACTGAAAGACCCCAAACATCCCTATGGGGGAGTACACATAAGGACTAAAAAGGCATCTTTAGTTCTGTTGTTGGGGTAGTTGGTTGGTTGGCTTTTTTCTTTTAAGTTACAAAAAACACAGAGAGACTCCAGTGAACCATGTTATGAAATGATAAATTCCATTTCTGGGTATGAACCGCACAGCTACATCAGAGATGAGATGATCAAAGTCATGGAAGAAAGAGGGAGCAGATGATAATAACTTCAACTTTTATCATATTTATACTAACTGATCATAGTAGATTTCAAGGCATGTGAAAAGTTTACATGGAGAGGGCATCTCCTACAGAGTTGTTAAGTAATTCTCACCAGAGGTCAGCTTAGCATAAGTCTTCTCAGCTGTCTAAATATGGGTGTGAAAACTGTATTTTAGAAGTCTGAACACTTGACAGCAGCATTTCTAGTACAGGCTTACTGTTTGAGGGTAACAGACTCTAAGCAAGAGCTAGTGTGGGCTTCAGATTAGACACCCAGTACAAGGGTGCTTGCAAGACAACTAAAGTTAGTATTGATCACAAGTATACAATATGAGCAGGTGATGTCACTACATGTTAAGCAGACAGAAATACAGGCCTAGTAAAGCTATCATATCTTCTTGTATATAAAAAGATTTTGTAACGGCACTCTACAACTCTTAAAGAAAAAAGTTGGTCACAACCACCTATTTACAATGGATAGAGTGACTACGAGCATGGCAGCAGGAAAACAGCAATTTCAATGAAATTGAAGGTGAATTTTTTAAACTTCTAGCACCCTAAAGAAAGAGTTTAACTCTTTTGGAACCAAGTGCCCTCAAACCTAACAATTATGAAGACTGAGCTTATGCAAGATCAGCAGATTCCCGAATAGTTGATTGTATCAAGCAATCACAGAATCTGCGAGGAATTCTCAATTTGTCAGGTATGTTGCACATTGACAAAAGGTGGATACTCCAGATAAGAATCTACCTCACCACAAGAGTTCCTGTCTTGCATACTCCTCTCGCACGCAGGCATACCAAATAACAGCGATGAAGACTCACTCCAAGTGAAAACCTTACGTGTGCAACATCCCATTAATCACAAGAAAACATTACAAATCACATATGAGAGTTGGCAATGCTTTTTTTTTTTTTTTTTTTTTTTTTTTGCATCATCAGTTAACAACCATAAAAAGGAGAAGAAGGGAGAAAAAAAGGTATGGTGTTCAGAAGCTTGAAGGGCAAGGAGATTCGGACATATTTTGAACTGACAGTTGCTGCAGCATATACACAACATACAAACAATTCAAAACCTGGGTCTTCAGTGGGGGGAAAGGGAACTTGATAAAGGCAGGGGGATGGGGTCAGACATTAACCAGGTGGAATATGTATATATCATATGAGAAGAAGAAGAAGAAGAAACAGGTATTAATTTCCACTTACAGATACAATTTCCAATGAAAGGTGCAAATATCAAAGATCTGAAAGTGCTTTGAATATCTTGTTTACAAATGTGCGAGACATTGAAGAAAAAAAGTAAGTTGGGAATGGAAATGAAGAGAGAGAGTAAGAACCCCCACCAAAAAAAAAAAAAAAAAGTTGAAGGGGCAGACCATATAGTTTTTATCAGTATTATTTTATTTTGTAACAGCTGAACATATAAGGGGATCACCACAGTAGAAAGAGAAGCATTCAAAATGGCTAACAATATAAATGGTAACAATAATAATATATAAAACATTTCCAGTATCCACTTTCAACCAAAACCGCACTGATCTTTGCTAAACACAACACGAATATACAATCACTCCCTTACTCCTCAATTCATCCAAAACATTTCTCTCACACTACACACAGACGTAATTTAATTAAACATTAAATACAGCAGGTGCAATATAAAAGGACTTTTTCCTTGTTCAGTACACCAATGCATTCTGATGCACTTCTCATATCAAACTTACATTAAATCACAGCTTGAGAGGTCAGACAGCTGAAAAAAGACAAGGTCAATGGTAAGAACAACTTGAAGATAAAACCAGTAAACAAACAAGCCCGAGGGAATAACAGCATCAGGGAAAGGGCATCTATAATACTTCAACAACATCCACGCCTTGATTGAGTAACACAGATTATACCCTATGTTAACAATCACACATCATTTCTTAAAAACCACGCTATCACTCATGGAGTCTCAAAACAAAAATCAACAGTGGGATAGCACACAGCACTTTTGCTGAACTTATCCCCGAAATAGTCAATCATTAATTTTTTTTATTTTTTTGGTTGGTATGTGTTTTTTCTTTCCTTTTTTTTTTTTTTTACAGCCACACACATACATTTATAATCTAGAAAGAAAGAAGAGGGAAACAAATGTCTAGGAGGCCAAGAATAAAACTAGTTATTTTGAACAACAGTGGGGCCAACTCTGTTGATGATGCTCATGCCAAAAGCAATGATAAAATCACAAAAAGAGCTGGTCGTAGTCTGTGTATATTGCACACTGAAAAGACCCTTTTTTTTCTTTTTAAAAGAGACCACAAATTTAGCAAATTTCTAAACAATGAAGCCACAAGCATAACAAAAAAAGCATTTAATCATTGTAGACATTGGCCTCCATGCTGATTACATCAAAGCTTTTATCATCAAAGGGGCAATCCTGAAACACGCAAACTACTAACTGTTGAAGAGCTGATGGCTGGGAAAGGGAGGTAGGATGCTACTCAACACAACAGAGTTTTTTTTCTAGCATAAGTGTCTACCACACTAGGTACAGTGATTAATAAAAGAAATCAATGCAATCATTACAACTGCTACTATGTAATATGCACATATTCTACAACTAATTTGGGTAGGGTGATAAAATAAAATTCATACCAATCTTTTTCAAGCAACTACAAGGACCTAGGCCAATTAAAATGAAAAAAAAACAAAAAAAACCCAACAACAACCAGATTTGGGGTAAAGGCTAAACAAAATTTCACATTCAGCTATAAATCCATTTACTATTTTTTTTTAGGTGAAAGTGTGCAGAAAATTTTGAAAAATTAAAGTAGAACAAGAAGTACCATTTCATTATGGAATAGCAAAGCAGCTGATGACGCACATTTAGCAAGTCACAAACGCACACAGGAATGTTGTTAGGAAGACAGGGTATGCCAAGAAAGGGGTAAGGGAACAACAATATGTACCACAATGGGGATCGGTGTACAACTGCCAAAATGCGTAAGAAACGCTGTCAAGCACCCACACACGAAGGCAGTCTTCTCAAGTGTGGTAAAAGGCCTTCTTAGTTCTCAAACTATTTTCCATCATCATGATGATGTTGTCTCTTAAAACCATAATCTCAAATCTTAAGGATCACAGCTGACACCCAAATTTGTGAAACTACCTTGCTTAGGTATTCTCTCACAATAGCCAATACTGAACGCTCCTTGTGGATGTTGAAATTTACAAGTTGACACACACCCAGGTTTAACACTTTTACAGTAAGAGGGGGAAAAGCATAACCAAACCACAAAAAGTGCACACACACACACAAAGACATACTATCACGTTACCCAAAAAATTACATTTAAGTTGTTTTTTTAAAAACATGGCTGACATAAGTGCTATGTTTGAAAACCGCATCAAGCTTTCTTACACCATTGAATAAGAAACATCTTAGAGTGAAGTCATTCAAAGGGGCAGAAAGCATTTTTCTTGCATTAGAAATCATAGGAATTGAGAGACAATTGTGAAAAAATGGGGATATCCAAGGACAGTAACTACACTTAAAAACCAAATGGATAAAACTGACTTTAAACTGAAGTTAAACATTTTCAGTCATCAAAAAATAACCCACAAAACTGGAATTGTCCATGATTTAACCATCCATGAGTTCAAATAAGCTCTTTCTGCAAACTCCTTAGCAGCAGATGTATGTGAGATCTTCAAACTCTAGAGCACTATAGTCTTTCATTCCAACGGCAGTGACAATCACTCATAAAAATGCTAAGGGGAAACTAGCCAAGCACAAGAAAACACTGAACTGCACCTTCTTTATTCAATCCATCACTACTGTAATCCAAATCACGTGTGAAGTAACAAGAGAACACTACCAGTTTCATTAGGTAACCCAAATGAACACTGATCCACCACATGGCATTTCTGGCCTTTAACATCAAGATGTTCCTTGACACTTCTTTGTAACATTTTTTTTCTTTTAGAACCATTACAGACTTTACCGATATAAAATATTTTAAATGCTTAAACTAAAATTCACATTATAATAAAAGCAACAACAGGAAAAAAAGACATTCTCTCTCATAGACATAAAACCCAAATTTACCAAAGAAAACACACCCTTTTGACCAATCTCAATTGGTGTATAGATACTGAGGTCATATTAACAAGAGGTGCTAAATCCGCCTTTTTATAAGCACAGATTGACTGCATAAAATTTCATTCTACATTCACACTCTAAAGCTGAAATGGAGGAGACACACAACACCAATAATGATGAAGCTCAAACAACACGGGCACCAAGTCATAAGAAATAGGAACAAGGGTTAATTTTCTGAGACATCTGAAAAAAGCCAGCTAGTGTACTGTGCGAAGTTCCATTTTGCAATATTCCACAAAAGACAAAAAAAAGTTCAATGTATTTTCATTCCATAAGAGATGACAGGAACAACTGCTCACAACAAACAAATGTCACTACAAGAAGCATGTGGCAATACATACAGTGATGAGTAAAATCTGAAGCCCCCAAGATCACTGCTTCTAAAAACAATGACCCAGTAGTGAATATCTTTGATCAATGTCTGTGCAAAGCAAATGAAATTGCTACAAGCAGCTTTAAAAGCTAAATGACAGACAATGTTTAAAACTAACAATCAGGGAAAAAATCAGTTTGTTTTATAGTAAATATTTTGATATTCAAGAATCTAACTAGTAGCTTCAGTTCGATCTCCAATAACCTTAAAAATTCTGAATACAAGAAACTGACCAAACACACCTTCCAACAAGTGTATATACTAAAAATATTTTCTCCATTCCTTTACAGTTGGGGCTTTTATGGAAGCTGACCTATCTTCCTTTTCCACATCTTGGATATAAAATAAAACCAGAACACCATATCTGATCAATTTCTCCTTTTTTTCCCTTGTTGAATATTTCAGAGACTTTGAGAATGTAAAATAACTAAAATGTCCTTCTCTCTCTGTTTAAAAAAATATTGCAAGCCTTTTCCTCCCTTGGTTATGATTTCAGTTAAGATTTCATCACTGGCTGTTTTTAGAGAGTAATATGAATGGAAGAATCACATACAAGCATGTTTCCTGTATACGATTCTGATTTTTTTATCACATTACCAGCCATTTGATGTAGTTTGTATGCGTTTGAACTGAATTTCTTGTTACTATGTGACATAAAAGGGGAAAAAAGGATTGACACTATCTTGCCTGTGGAGCCACAGTCCCGCTCTTTGCTAAACACACAGTAGGAACTGAGCATTTTGGTCTGTAGTTGTGCATATCTGCTGATACTTGTATTTGACAGTGACTGGTATTTTATGGAAAACAAACCCATCATCACATTCTTGACTAGGATACAAAACAAAATCATCCTCAACTTTTGATCCTATACTGCTTTTCCCCCTGTACTAAATGCTGCCTGCCAATTACATTTTTGTCTACTTTTGAAGCTTTTTAATCTTTCTCAACATGATAGCTAGACTACTGACTTTGAACATGTGCAAATCATCTTTTTCCTAATAAACAGCAACTGCACTGCACCTAGTGTGTCTGTATAATCTGCAAAATGCACTCCCTGACAATAACACACAAAAGAGAATATTAAAACTAAACACATAAAAATCAAAGAAAGAAAAAATCTTTCCTTTCCTAAGCACAACACCCAACAACGACACTTAATTCAATGACGCCAAATTCTAACAACATGCACATTCCCTCATGGTAATAACACTGCTGAAATTCAATCCTCTTTCAAACCTCCAGATAGCTATGTCCAGTTATTCTACAGTTATCTCTCTGGTCAGAAAGAAAAAACCAGAAATTTCCCATAATCAGAAACTGGAACTAAAGAGAACGGCTTACAATGGATATTCAGCTTTTGTGAATTTATGGACAAAATACGACGGCCTTTGTTTTAATTACACTGAACAGAGGGATTAAAATGTGGGACTGACTGCATGCTAATGAATAAAACTTCTAATAGCTTCCTTACTTTTCTTAAGCCTGTGATCCAAGGGACAAAAATGTACATCATATGATAGTGTAGCATCAGGTTGGCGGCCTAGAATCTGGGCAAACAATATTTTCACCAAGTGCAGATGACAAAAACAAGTCAATTGTGTGATTAACCATCGCTGTGCTGTATCATCTCTGTTAAAATCAACAGGTCAAGACTACAAAAGCTCCTAGTTAAACAGCTAATAAAATTAGCCGGTGACACAAATTGTCTTCTTGAACAGTCATGAAGTGTTCTCATAAATTCCATATGTCAGTGTGAATATGCACATAAACAAACGTCCGCATGCAGTGTCGCATGCAAGTGTTTACAACACAAGATGTGTCTGAGAGTGCAAGTACCATGCCAATGAAAATCTGACATCTAGGGGGTCAAGTAACAAACAGACATTTATTAAATATATAAAGAAAAAATACTTCAACGTCATGCTATGCATGAGCAGCAAACTTTCACGCCAATCCTCACATAAGATCTTAATTGTTCATGCTCTAAATGATTAACGGTTACTTGGAGGGTATGTAAACTTTTTAAAAAATCTTTACGTTTGTCCATCAACAACAGAAAATAATGAGGTATTTATTATGGGGTACAAAAAGACTGGGAATTACAACAATTTCTGTAAGCAAGTATGTGAATTTTTTTGTTTTTGAATTACACTGAAAATGACAAAGTAATTGAACAGTCAAGCTAGAACAAGAACCTAGAACAGTGTTGCACCAAATGAGGACACTCTTAAAAACAACCTTCCCTAAGAAAAAACAAACAAAAAACATATAGCATGAGATCGAATGAAAGTTAAAAAAAAATTTTTTTTTAAAACACAAGATGGACAAGCCATAATAACACTGCTTCTTTTTTTCTTCTTTTTTTTGTGAGTGTCAAACTGAAAAATCTACTCACATCTGCACTGTTGGACATTTTGTGTCAAAGACATGAGAGGTGATTTTTCGTTTTCCCTACACATCAGTAACCACTTACTGCAAGTACAAGTTTCTTCTTATGGGAATCACAGACATGCCAACAACAGCACTGCAAAACAAATAATACTGAACATAATTTCAAAGATAAATAAAGTTTTCACTGGGAAAGGCTTTGGATAAAACCACTGCCATGGGCAAATCTGTAACGCAAGAGAAACCTTTCTCCACACGTACCTTTAGTCTAATATCACCTCAGGTGAGAAGATCTTAACTTTAATACACGCTCTACTTCCTCCTTTTCCCTCCTCTTTCTTGCAACCAGTTAACACAGGAAAATGATTTCAACTACCCTTCACCGTTCAACAAAACTATAAAAATTACTGTTTGCTCCATAAAAACTACTTACAAAATATACTCACTCTTCACAAGTTACTCATATGAAATGCACTTTTCTACTCGGTATTTCGCAGTGCATCTTTTGCTTTGTTCCCCCTTCAAAACGAACCTCATACGCAATTTCCCGTTTTTCAACAAGCCACAACACAGAAACCCAAATCTTGCACGAGATCTATGAAAGTAACTGCATATATCCTTGCTAACATTCCTGCACCAACAGACACACCAAGAACTGATATGAATCTTTCTCGTCTATCTTACAAAGGAAAAGTTGATTTAAAAAATTTACAGTAAAATTTAAATTAAAAAAAACACCACACACACGACAAAAATGTGGATGCCAGTTAATTGACGTATACAGTGCACCTGTCCTGAGGGTGCTGACCTTGACAGGAAGCCAGCTTCCTGCCTGAGAGCACAACTCGTCAGATCCAACCACATGGTGAGGACTCCAGTTCAGGCAGGCTAGCGGAGGTGGCTGGGGGAATGACAGAATAAAGGAGAGACAGCCAACGAAACACGTGTTGAATAACACCTAGCACAAAGAGGTTTAGCAGTTAAGACTTTTGATGCTCTTTGTTGTTTGTATTGTTCACAGAGTCTCTTCGTGGCGGCATGCGCTCGTTCATCTTGTCCAGGCATTTGGCTTCCTCAAAGCCGCTGATCTTGTGAGACGGTGAGAACCCGCTCAGTGCTGGAAAACAATTGAAACACATCCTGTCAGCAACAACGACAAAAACCACATTGCTTTTCTAGAGCATACAAAAGAAAGGTTAGGAAAAAGGAGACTAAAAGGAATGGGGAACTAGAAACAAAACAAAAAACCCCAACCCCAGACAGTATATACATATATAAATACTGAAGAAAACAAAACGACGAGAGTCCACACATAAACCATACTTCAGGTAACAGATTCTCAGGCAGTAATATTCTGCCCGGAGCAAATGGAGGAGGAGGATCGAGTCATTATCACTAGGTGCAGTCCCTAACACCAAACTCAGTGATGCCAACAGATGAAATATTCTGACAACTGAAAAACAATCAACACAAAAGCCATTTTGCTGTACACACACACACACTCTCTCTCTCTCTCACTTTCTTACAGAATCTGTTATAGATCACATGGGGAATAAAGAGCCGTTTGAAAACCTAAAAAGAAAAAATGTAATCATCTGACAGCAGATTCAATACAGATGATGACTCCCCTATCATCAGCAACATGAGGCATTCCTCATATTGCCTCAACAGTAATTACCTGCACTCAGATTCAGTACCTCTTGTCTGTCAGTCTTTCTCACTAAAGGTGCTTTATGGATACATGCATAAATCTCTGCTAAAATGGAAGCCATAAAACTGCAGAAAACCTTTTCATCAACAAATAATTGATAGTAATGATAATGATCAACGCTTGTAGAGCGTAAAATATTGTATCAACAACTCAAATGTGATATACTTATCTTTCATTCTGGCACACAAACCAACTCTATGAAGTATTGACACAAGGTGCTTCAACATACATACAAACTACCTTCAGGATAAAAAAGGATAAAACGGAAACTGTCCAAAACAAACATGTGGGATGCCCTGGGCCTGACTTGTCAGTTGCTTTACGGCACAGCAATGCTTTTTTGCTCAAATGACCCACAACATCTGAGCATTCGACAAAGTAGATTATGAGGGAACAAACAACTTATTCATATAACTGTCATACAGAATCATTCAGTGCAATAGCTATGCAGAAAAATTATGGTGTTTTTTTTAAACAGAAGTTAGCCTGATCCACTAATATCTTTTCAACTTCTACATGAAGGGCTGGGTGGGTGGGTGGGCAAAGGAATGGGGAACGTAACTGGCTAAACTGGTGCCAAAGTTAACGGGCTAAACTGTTAACAACATCACTTAGAACTGAGAATCTTTCCCCCACTGCATCCACCATCCTGCACTTACCGCTGGTCAAGGTGTCTTTTCCTCCAGACAGTGCTCCCAGAGGGAGCAGTCCATTGGGAGTCAGGCCCTTCAGCTGAAGCACACTTTCGCTCTCCTCCCTGAAACCACAACACTTCAGATGTACTGGAGTCCTACCAACCTCAAAACTGCATGGCACTGAATATAAAATTTTGGTAAACACCATTTTGTGCTCTGGTTTTGTGTGTGTGTGTGTGTGTGTGTGTGTGTGTGTGTGTGTGTGTGTGTGTGTGTGTGTGTTTGAGTGAGTGAGTGAGTGAGTTAGTGATGAGTGAGCGTGTATGTGAGTGAGTGTGTGTGTTTATTCATTCTTTTTTACTTTATCTTATTCTTTTATTTCGAGGATAATGGAATAAGCACTAATGTGCTTTTTTTCATCCAGTCCCCGTGTGTATGCAGTTTTGTAAATTTTGTCATCCGTTCCCACCGGCATTCAATGGCCTACTCTTCCAAAAAGCGGAACGGGTTTTAACGAGTACGCAAGATTTCTGCGTGCGTTCGCACACGGGACCTCGGCTTATAGTCTTATCTGAAAGACTTTTGGGGAGAGTGGAGACGGCACTGATGTTAACTCCATAGGAAAAATCCTCTTGAATGAGAATCAAACCCGGGACAGCAGATCACAAATACATCACTGTAACCACTAGGCTATCCTTTGTGCGTGCGTGCGTAAATTTCTTAAACCATCCATTCAGCTTATCTCATCAATATCCACCGACTGCAGACAACTTCTTAACTCACAGGTAAATTTCCAAGATTTGGGGGTAAAGTCATTTGCTTTCCACCAAGTATCAGCAATCATCAGTGGGTGTGACTGTACTTCACCCCATCTACTGCCTATCAGTCAATTGAGAGATCAGCCAGTCAAATTCACTTCCACCATCACTCTGGTTGCTTACATTAACATAGCATTGACTGAATCCTCAGATTCATCACTATTGTATCTCATAATCCACTCCCAAACCTGTGGAGTGGCTTCTTCAGCAGAGAGATGTTGTGAGCATTTACTCAAATTGGTTGAAAGGCAACTGATCAATGAAAACTTGGTGCAGAAAAGAAAGTGCCAACGCGGCAGGTACATCAACCCTTTGAGAATGAGTTTAAGCTATCAGACCTAGTAATTCCCAGAAACGACAGAATAAGAACACTTCATTCTAGCTTAGTGTTCTGTTATACTCAATGAGTATACTCATGAATGGTTGGATGAGGTTTACGAGTATACTTGTAAACAGGGTAGAAAGAGTTAAATCAGCTTTGGTCAGCTTTTCTATCACAGCCACAAACAGTCTTAAACCCTCACTCTATCTTATATAAATAACCTGAAGCATTGATTCACAACACTTGATCATGCCAACTCACCTCAGAACAGTGAAGACGCGTGCCATTTTCCCAATAGCTCGGATTTTATTTTTGATGACTTCCTTGCGAGCTGCAACTGGCCAAAGAAAAAGTAGTTCAGGGGACATAAATTACCAGTTACCTAACAATCAATTCACAAGCTGACTCTTTGAGAGGTCAAAAGCGCAGGCTGCACCCACCACCATTCTCTGTATTTCTCCTCTCCTCTTCTCGCCTTTTTTTTTTTCTTCCAAAGATAATGATTGTGAAATTAGAAAACCTCTGGCATTGAAGGTCTCTAAGTACCTATTTATATGATAAGGAATCTAGATGGAAGCATCATGATCTGATCTATACCGCACATGAGATGAGTGCATTTGAACTTTGCTTGCATAGATTTATAGTATGGGAGTGGGAGGAAACTGGAAATTTTTTTAACAGAAACCAGTGAATGTTCATGGGCAAACATTTTGACGCAATTTTCACTAGGTGTAATAAGAATAAATAATGAATAAAGAAAGAAATAAAGCTTACACAATATTTTTTTTTTAAAGTAAGAACAGTTGTGTGCAGCTATGTTCACCAAGAAGCATTTGACACCTTTTTTTTCCATGAAAAAGAACAGTCTGCATTGTTTAATCAATAAGTACTGTAAAAACACCTAGATATTGTGAGGACTTAAAATGAGTAAGTAACAAAGATGCAGTTATGAAGTTACAATATTGCTGTGTTCTGCTATTTCAAACAGCTTCCATTTCAATTTTGTTTTTTAACAAACAGTACAGGATTACATTATTTTATTTTGCAACCTGTATGGCATGTTCCTACTCTTGAAGGATTCTGTTTGTTGGTTGGTTGGTTGAGGTTTCTTAAAACTGTTGTTACTATTTTGAGTTTTAAAAAACAACATCATATGCCCAACATAGCATAATAAATGAAGACCTCCCTTCTCTTCTCATAAAACAAAACCACATGTACGGTATGGATCAATGTTTATAGATAATGAATAGTTTATAAATCTATTATGCTTCTCATAACAGCAAAATGAGACAGTTCTCCCCTAAACTGAATTTTGTTGTGAGAGTGAGAGCAAGAGAGAGAGAAAGAGCAAGAGAGAGAGAAAGAACAAAAGAGAGAGAAAGAGCAAGAGAGAGAGAATGAGGTGTGTGTGCATGAGTGTGTGTTTGTGTGTGTGTGCGTGTAAGAATGTTTATACGTGCATGAATGTGTGTTGTCTGAGCTTGTACACACATGTGTCATATGTAGATATGTGGTAGTTTGGGGGCTTTTTGTTTGTTTGTTTGTTTGCTGTTTTGGTTGTTTGTTGTTGTTGGGTTTTTTGGGGGGGGGGGGGGGGGGGGGGGGGAGGGATAATAAAGGAAGAGAAAATGCCCGAACAAGCCTGAGAGGCTTTTTGTTGTTGTTGTTTTTAAATCATCTCTAAACAGGTTTTTTAAAGGGATAATAAAGGAAGAGAAAATGCCTAAACAAGCCTGAGAGGCTTTTTGTTGCTGTTGTTGTTTTTAAATCATATTTAAACAGTTTTTAAGTTCATAAATAACAAGCCAAGAGCTCCTGACAAGCGTATTGTTCACTCTAAAAAGAACAAGACAGCGCTGCAAGTGAAATGAGCAATAGCAATTATGCAAATGAAATATATAAAACATATCAATTTCATAACTAAACAATAGTACTAAAAAGAAAGATGAAAAAAAAAGGTCAAAGAGCAGCAGACTACTACAAAGCAGTCCCCGAGTCAAAACTGAACACAATCCAGACCCAAAAAGCTCAGCAGCTTGCACACAGAAAAAAGAATGTCATGAATAAAAGTTCAACACAGTCTGCCATACGACACAAAAATACCTTTAACATCAAATGTACTAACTCATTAACATGCTATTGAGATTTGTTCGGTATATATCCTTGGAAAATTGCTAGACTTGAACAAATCAAAATAGCAAGAGAAGTTTAAATCGAGTAAATAACTTGAATACACAATGTATAATCCAGTTAATTAAAAACTACTGCTAGAAATCTCTACCCTACAGTAGATGATCATTCAATAATTCAATACGCAAAAAGACCATTTTCACTGTAGCACTATTGCCATTCAGGCCCTTGCCCCTGTGCTGATAGACTCATTCATTTTCTAAAAATAAACACAAGAATACCATCTTCTCTCTCATTTCAATATCACAAGATGCTCTGTGCCTACTTGAACTTTAAAATGCATTCTCATTTTCTGAGTGGATTGTTTCCCCCAACTTGAACAGAAATGAAACAAAAATATACTTTACTTTTATTTTTTAAAAACAGAAGAAAAAAAGCAGTACCCCCCCCCCCCCCCCCCCCCCCCCCTTTTCTCTCTTAAATAAACGTTTCATGAACATAAGCAAAATTAGCTTTAAAAAAAACAAAACCTCACATCACACATGATTCAAAATATTCTTCAAACAAGGTCTTCCAGATCTTATCAAGAACACAAAAATCAAACTTAAATCAAAATCAAATCAGCTATATCTCATCCATCGCTCTGTTATTCATGAACAATAAAATGCATAACGGCACACTATAATCACATATTTAATTAAAGTCAGAAGTGAGTTTCAGTCAGCAGCAATTTACTCATTTAGTTTAAGAAAGCAGGTTTTTAAACTTTATTTCAAGGCATGTAGCAGTATACTGGCATATGCAACAAAATCAAGCATTTCTTTCTTTCTTTTAATTTTTTTTTTTTAAACATTTTAATGTTCACGACATGAGTTATAAAGGGAAAGCTTTGGCTGACAGGTGGAACACTGTTGGAATTATGTGAACATGTACAAGGATTACGGTGACAGCAGTACATAGGGTATGGCATTGAGGTTGACATACAATTATTTATGTTATTCAATCAGCACAACACTCATCAAAAGGTTACTGAAAACATTCCTTGGAATTACTTTTCTTTTCAAAGAATTCAATTACAATTCTTACATACAATACTGACTTCTAAAAAGAAAAAAAAATTACACAAAGTTACTTTAAAAATTTTTTAAAAAGGAGAGAAAAACCCATATACTCTGATTTGACACTCTTTTGGTCCATCTTCAAACTACTTGTATGTGTATCTAGTTTTACCTATGTTTTAAATCATCTGTTGTGCAAACAGATGAGCAATGCAGAGATTATGAGTAGCATATTAACCCAGTGTTTCTCCAGTCTATTTCAATGTCACTCGGTTGATATAATTAATGTACATTTAAACACACATTCTGAGAGCAATATCACCAAACCTGGTCTATTTTGCTATCACTTCTCTGAGAACATACATATTTGATTATGCATTCTGAGCAGCAGTATCTGCTAACATGGTATATATTCTTAGTGTCACTCCCCCGAGAAAACATATATTTAATAATATATTCTCATCATTCTGTGAGCATATATCAGCAAAGTAGTTATACCTTTTTAATTTGAATAGCAAGTTACTCTGTTCAGTCTATCTGATTTTGTTTTTACTGAAAAGTAAGTTATTTGTGGTTGCTGAGCACTTGCATTTTTTCAAACTGCACTCAATTTATAAGTGAATGATAACGCCTTCAATAAACTTAAATCCTTTCAGTTTATAAAGATTCCACAGAATGAACCTCAAACTTTTCCATCAAAAGTCCATGGACAAACCAATCTGCACTCTCTTCTGTGAAATCAGTTCTTGTTGAAGCTTAAGAAAATTTAGGAGCATGCAAGACATAATCGATCCCTCATGACATAACATTTACTCTACTGACCAATTTACAGTAAGTGAAAAATATTTGACAGTTTACAGCATAAAAAATGTATATTACAACTGCAATTTAAGTGTGGCAGATTTAACAGGGGAGGGGGAGAGGAACCAAAAAACAATTTGGCCTTGTTTATTCTCCCCTCCCTTTTTTTCTTCCCTGGTTTGTTTGTTAATGGATACCTAATCTGGGTTTTTTTCCCCATTTTAATCAACAATAATGCTACTTTCTCCATTGTTTATAAATACATTTTTGAAAGTACTTTGCACTGATTATAACCCCCCCCCCCCCCTTAAAAAAAAAAAAAAAAAAAAGACCCAACAAGAAACACACAAACCACACACTGTCAACTGCATTTCAAATATATTTCCTATGCAGAAGTGTTCTCACAATATGCTATGCTTTCTGGACACATACTTGTCAGCCCAGCAAATCAATTCATACATTCCCATATTCCTTCCCTTGACTTACACACACACACAAACTTTTAATTTTTCTGATGTGCCAAAAGAACAAATCCATTAAAAAAATTTTTTTTAAAGAACTGTCAACCTTTGCAAACCAGGTTCATCGTTCTTCAGAAACACTCTGAATGCACAGTTAAACAAAAATGTAAGTATAATCAATAAAGTGTCATCAACATTAGAGTAAGATTTTCATGCAGAACTGTGAATTATCCATTGTGCAACACGTGTATCTCTTATTGCTTTTCAACTATGTATAGCGGAGTCCATTTCACGCAAGTACCAGGGAAGATAAAGAATGTATTCACCTAAAGTTTCATTTTTTAAAAAGTCTCAAAGTGACATGAGATAAAACAATACATACTTAAAATAGATAAATATTGATTTTCTTTTCACAATAAGTTACTGTTTGTGTGTTTGACAAAGAAGAAGGGTTTTTTCCCCCATAAAATCTTTAAAAAGGGAAAAAACCTACATGCCTTACTTCTAAACAGGTTAATATGTGTAAATTGCTTGAATAATTATGTGCCCTTTCATTAAGGGCAAGTCTACTGCACAACACATTCTCATCCAGTCAGGTAGTTCAGCTTTATCAGCTAAGAAAAGACTGATCAAACAAGATGTCTCAAACATAAACGCAGCCACATCAAGGACTCTATTCAGATAGCCTCCACCTTAGCAACAGGATGTGACTGCAACCAATAGTCATAACTGAATTGTTTGTGGCTGATCCCGATGTTAAAAACATCATCACAGAACATTTTGTTGTCGAGACTAGAAAATTGGTTTGTACTGAGCATAAAATGGTTTCAGTGCAGAACTTCTGTGGCTTAACTATGTTTCATTTTTCTTTAGAAGAGAAACAGAAAAGTGTTGGTTGGGAATGCAAACACTGTATACAAATGATTATTTTGTCACCCAGACTAAATGAGTTCCACTGTAACCACTAAAATTCAATGCGCCTTATAACAGGTATGATCAAAATAACCAATCCCAACAAAACAAAACTCTACCAGCTTCACAATCAATAACTTTTAACCCAGTTGTTTTCATAGATACTTATCACCAATCTGTCTTTGTTACTATACCTACTTACCAACAATTATGTATTTGTTACTACACTGACTACCAAGTTTTACAATGCTGTTCCTTTATATTTTAGCCCTACCTCTTACTAAAATTAATCTATATGCATGAGGCACTATCAAACAAAATCAGAAAGAGAAAGAGTAAGGTGGAAGGAAGAGAGGGAGAAGAGATAGAAACAGAGACTGATGGACAAGAAGACAGCAATGAAAGAAACACAGGGGACGGGGAGGGGGGAAGAGATGGAGAAGGGGTCAGTGAAACTGAATACAACTGTCTACAATATCAAAATATAAGATTTTTTTTTAACAATTTTTTTTTTAAACCCAGGATAATGGTATTGTTTTACTAGCTAAGATATCAATTATCATACATACATCATAATCAATAGGAACATCAGACAATTTAGAAAGAGGTGTCAAGTTTCTTGCTTTGTGTTAAACAATAGGAACACAAATAATAGCTTTTCTGTTGAATTTTCAGACATATTTTTTCACCAAAAAATAGAAAAAAGACCCCCCCTCCCGACCAACTTAACCCTAGGCAGACTATCTTGCTCATATATTTGATATACCAATAGCAAAAGCAAATAACCACACATGAAAATAAAGTGGCTGAACTTACTGTTTTCCTAGGTAATAAGCCAATAAAAGGGGACAGGACACCTCAGCAGTCAGAGCACTTGCTTTCCCCAAGTTTTAAGGTGATTACCAAGTGCATGGGTGATTGATTGCACGCTTTGACTTCAGTACAGTCCCCCAGTTCACCCAGCTGTAAATGGGTACCTGCCCTCTTTAGGGTCAGGGAAGGTAAAGCATCGAGGGAGAGGTGATGGGTACCACCCTCAATATGCTTGCCCCTGAAAAAGCTGAGGTCTCTGACATCTCACTCCTGAACAAGAGTATAGGTTATGGGAACATCTTTACCAACCTTGACCTTTTAAAGCTAATGGTTTTATGTTAGTTGCTTGAAATACTAACTGAAACTGGTCTGACAAGAAAACATGGCCAAAAAGATATTGGTATTTCACTCATGAGATGTAGAATTTGAGGGTATTGTGTTACCTTCATAGTCTTGAACACCTTCCTAGCTTATTCTTCTACAACTTTACAGTCAAAGAGGTCACAGGGATACAAGCTGGCTTTCTGTCAGAAAACTTTTTTAAATTTTGTTTAAATAACTATCTCATAATCCTTGCTTATACTAGTTACAGTTTGTAAGGGGATGGGGAAGGGGGGGGGGGTAGGCTTAAAAAATTAGACTGATTAGAAAATTACACAGGTTCACTTTACACTTTCACAATGATGATACTCTGTAACTTCGTTTTATTTCTTCCATATGAAGTAATGGGAGGAAATAAAAATTATAAGAATTAGAGAATGGGGTTAGTAGGTAGGTAAACTGACTGTAGAACACTTTTGACTGTATTTCTTTTTTTTAAAAAAAAAAGGTTGCAGATAATTTTGTTTTTTAATATAAAAAGGAAGAAAATGGCTACAAGTAGTTTTGATAGTCCAGAAACTTACTGAGAACATTTCAACAACATGCAAAGACAACTCTTTGATATTATACTGATTTTCACTCTACAGTCACATCTACAGTCAAAGAATACATTTTAAACCAATACCTCCCACTACAAAAAAGATCTACAAAGAGGATTGAAACAAGAGAAAGACAAATTACTGCAACTAGAGTACGACTGTTTGCACAAGTCCTTTCACAGACAATCAGAGACAGAAGACAGATGAAAGTATGAGATGGTTATCTACCTGAACATTGTTCACTAAAAGACATGGAGAGAACAAGAAAAAAAAGGAGTCACAGACAGGACAACATAAAGAAGACAAAGAAAGAAGGAAAAACAAGGACAGAAGAGCAGAAACTAAATAAGACAAGATAGCAGCTATTGATCCTAACCAGTTTACTTTAAGGTCAGCTACAATTCTGATAATTATTGAAGCACAGCATCTCTAGAAAGACTCTAGCCTTTTTTCACCTAGAGAAAAAAATAAATGAATGCTTAAAACACTGAGCCTCATTGAGAACTTTAATGACACATTTGTAGTTTTAAAAAAAAAAATAAATAAAATAAACCTGCCGATCATCAATCCAAATCCATGTGCGCACACTGTGCCACTCTGAACCACATGTGTGATTTGCTACTAATCTTTTTCTCATAGTTTATCAATGGCCATTTGATATTTCTTGTGCTTATCATTTCTCTTATTTTTGTTTTTTTGTTCTTTGTTTGGGGATTTTAAGTTTTGTTTTTGTTTGCTTTTTTCTTTTCCTTCCTTGGCTACAGCTCCGAGGTTTACCAATAATGAGATTTTGCATATTCAACCATTTCATTTCTGCCCACCATGAAAGTAGCTGCACTTCGACTTCGGGGATGTATGCAGGGTATGTTCATGTTTCTATGACCAACTGAATGCTGATATAATCTATGGTACCTTTAACATCGTATTTGGTCTTCTGCGAGCGTACATACATGAAGGGAATTCAGGCACTGGCAGGTCTGCACTTTAAGCTGACCTGGGAGATCGTAAAAATCCCCATCCTTGATTTACCAGACACCACCGAGATTCTTATCCACAACTTCATGGACCCATGGAACTGAAGCTGAATGCTCTTAACCACTCAGCTATATTCATTTTATGATTTTTTTTTTTTAAATCTCAAAATTTGTTATCTTACTTGCAACATAAAACAATAACAACAAACTTTAAAGTCAGCTCCATAATCTTAATACACTTGTACATTTATCTCAGCCATTTCAAACCAAAAATTCTTATAAAGTTTCAAGAATCCTGTCTTAAAGTGCCTTGCAGTGAACAAAATATTAATCGTTTAGAACAGAATGGTAAGAGTGATTAGTTCTCAGGCTTCAAGTGTTTTCATTTAAGGGGGGGGGGAAAAGTTTCAGATTTGCTAGTGCAGAATTAATTCAAACACTCCAGTCCTGTTAAAGAAAGCCATAAAAACTCATGAAGAGTTAGTTAAAGACAAGAGTATACTGCACACAGCAGTGGCAGCAGCCTTGGTAAATGCGACAGTCAAGGCACCCAAACAAGTAGTTGAGGGACGTGCAGCAACAAACTCTGTCTTACTAATCTCTTTATTTGAGCGACCGAGTCTCTTGAGCACAGCATCACCTTCAAAAGGCAAAACACCAAAGACAAATAAAACAAAAATAACTACATGAATAAATAAATTATCTTTTAATCAAAATGCTTCAATGGTAAAATTACTGTATACATAAGGCATGCAGTATACTTTGTGTATGAATTCCAAGATAAAGAATTACAAGTTAAAAGCAGACGACTTGGGGAATTTATATTGAATAAAAGACAGACTAAAATTTTTAAAAGAGGGAGAGAGAGAGAGAGAGACACCAGGCTTCAAAGATACAGGACAGCCACAAATAACATAATAAAAGAATACACATTCTCACAATTATTTTATATAATATACTTGTGTATATATACATATGTGTGTGTGTGTGTGTGTGTGTGTGTGTGTGTGTGTGTGTGTGTGTGTGTGTGTGTGTACTGTAAACCAATACATACATTCAAGTTATGCATACTTCAGTTGATAATTCTGAATTGATGTGCTATCTTTTAGGCTTATATAAAAATAACACTTATCGCAGCATTAACTTTCCTAAGTACTCATAGTGCTTTAATAACAAAAAGAAATTATCTGAACAAGCTGCATCTTCTCATTTCTTTCTAGTGAACAATAACTCATTGAGAAAGGGACTAAACTAAACAGTTTACAAAATGATAATCATCTTAATTCAACATGTGGTTACTCCCTTCTACCCTCATTTCCTTACCTACTCTTCCTCCACAATTTTTTTTTCCAATAACTAAATCTAAAGCCAAAGAACTGATTCAACAGAACCAAGTGTGAAATAATTCAATAAAACTAATCAAAGAAACAGGTTTCTCCATATGATACACTTATGAAGTTATATTATCAAGCTGGCACAAAGTACATAATACGCACGCATGAACCACTAAATTAACACAGGACAAGACCAGCAAGTCTTTAAATCAAAAACGAAAACAAAGGAACTTGTAACAGCATTCATGGTTCCACATGAATTACTATTACTTTTATGCGTAACAATGAACAACATTTAATTTTTTAGCATAACCAGGAATTTATTGCATGCATATCAGCCATTCTTTAAAGCGCTACTGTAGTTCAATGCAAGCATTTGCAAACACAAACTTAATGAAACATTCATCAAACTGAAAATCACCTTACTGCTTACACTCATCTCTTTAGTAAAATTACAGCTGCCCTTTAATTTTTCCTCTTATTTCTGTACCTTTGTGCATTTGCAATTTTACACTCATTTCATCATCCTTCAATAAAAAGTGGCGTTGTCATTTACAGCATAACTGAACTGAAGGTAGACTTTTATACTTGACTAGTAATCCCCTCTGATTTTGTAAACCAAGTAACATGCCAACGCAATTTTCTGAATATGTCAGGTCTAACTACTGTTCAGTTTATTCCTTCCTGGCACGGAACCAACAAAAATCTTTTTTTACGAAGTAGAGGGTTGGAAACAAGGGTTCATGAGAAAGAGTGTGTGTGTGTGTGTGTGTGTGTGTGTGTGTGTGTGTGTATGTGTGTGTGTGTGTATGTGTGTGTGTGTGTGTGTGTGTGTGTGTGTGCGCGCGCTGCTTGGGAGGTGGGGTCTCAAAACACATAGGTAATTCTTTCAATGGGCTGGGCACAAACACATACACTTTATTTTATGGTGAAAGTATATTTTAAATGGATTAGTTTACTTTTCCTGGTCATAAAAAATACATTATACAAGCTTATAATATTTAAAGCAAAAAGAAATCTGTCATACAAACGTATATATGTAAGTTACCATCAAAGGTATACACGAAAATGTACTGTGTGGAAAAACCTGAAATATACCCAGATTGAACTGGAAACTACCTACATAGATACGGAGATACATATTCTGATATATTGATAGACAGACAGATAGATAGAAAGATAAACTGACAGACAGATGGATAGAAAGATAAACTGACACACAGATCAGAAGATATGAATACAGGTAGATAGATAACAGAAGAAAGACAGAAGCAAATTTTCTTTTTTTTAAACTGATATATCTAATGAAAGATGGACACTTAATTGTACAAACTGGGCTTGATGAAAACAACAGAAAGATTTTTTTTTTTAAAGGGGGATGGACAAAAACAGATACAAAAACAAGAGCTGCATTAATATAAATGGCGTTTAGGGCCTTCTGTTCTAAATTTAAAAATGGGTAAGTACATTTTTTAAAGTCCTTCAAAAACAGTGACCTGAAGAGAAATAAAGCTCTTCAGAAAATGAATTTCACCTTCAATGATGGAACAATTTTACAGCTATTTGGAGTCATCTCATTTGATGTTTGTGTAGAAGTTTGGTCTTCAATCTTCCACTAGAAGGCAGAAAGATGCCAGAGTCTGATCTGGCTATGATCAGTCTGATATACTACAAATTCTACTTCTACCCAAAAAACAAAACCAAATTTTAAAAACTTAAATCACGATATGTATATGCATGAAAATGCACACGCGCACACATACACGCACATACATATGCGCACACATACATAGCGCGCGCACACACACTGCATTGAAAGACGACCTGGAAGGGCTAGAAAAGTGAAAATAAATACGGACACCAGACACAGACTCTCTTCTGGTTTTGTGTTTGTGCATTTGTATGTATACAGGGAAGGGAAGAGAGACAGAGACAGACAGAGACACAGAGAGAGAGAGGGGGGGGGAGGAGAAGAAGGTGGTGGGGGAGGGGGAGAGAGACTGACAGACAGACAGACAGACAGAGAGAGATACAGTTTGGGTAAAAAAATAATAATTTTTAAAGCTAATCATTTAGATGAAATATTTGAAGTCTGGCCAGATACAAGAAAGATTAATGCTGGCAAAGTCAGCAAAAGTAGTCAGCTCTGCAGTAAGATAATGCAAGCACCCAAAGGCAGGTAATGTTTACTTTGATCTTCACAGATGTTACCTTTCCCTGTTGATTAAAAAACAACAACCAATTAAGGAACGAACACAATTTTTTTTTATGGTGGTCAAAATGACAGGATCAACATTCACAATACTGAAACTAAAGGGGCCATGGGAGGTAGACCAAGACCACACACAGATGACAGACAACAAAATAACTAAGAAACATACAGACAGAGCATATCTATAACCCTAGATTCAGTATTACTGGCTACCTTCAGTGCTCCACATCTTCGATATGGCTGGAAGTGTGATACTCTTTGCTTACAAACAAAGGTTTTTATATCTTGCGGAGGAGGGAGAGGGGCAAGCACAAGTATGGCAGGGCGGAGACAGCAGGGATATAACCACAGAAGGATCCATGACTCAACAACTTGACATAATTCTCCTCATTACAGTGCATATAACATGTCCAGTGTTTCTACACCCAGAGGGGAGAGGACAGGGCAATATGGTGGAAGGGAAGTGAAACCACAGCTGACTATGAAGATATCAACTGATAGTTCAAGAAATGATCGTACATATGAATACCCTGAGAACGTAACCAGGAATGCTTTTACAACTCTTCTGGTAATTTAGTACTGAATTTCTGGCAGTTAAATATCACTTGATGTGGAACAAAGAGTTCATCTTAAAGCTTTGCAGTACATGTGCACATGCGCCTGAATACATGTCTCATACACAACACATTCACATGCATGCTCACAAACCAACAAAACAAAACAAAAACTTGGACAGCAAAAACATTATACAAAAATAAACCAAACAAAAACAACAACAAGTCATCATAAATCATGACCTCAACTGAACTGATCTATACCGTACATCTATCTAACATTTAAATGCTTTTTAAAACAATGAAAAATAACTCTATACTTAAAATAAAACAATTCATTTCAGTTTAACATGATTTAAACATTTTGGCAAGTGATTCACACTTTTCCCTGACACATAAAACACAATTACCTAGTGAACAGGTTTCTGTCTCATTACACAATTCATTCAATGACCTACTACAATGGCACGATGCAGAGAGCACAATTTCTATGTTAGGGTTGGATTCATTCATTCACTCTATGGTTTCTACAACATCAACCACGGGCAGTCTACAATACTAAAACTAGTGAGTGTTGTACAGGAAGGCGCAGCAGCATATCTAGCATACCTTCAGCAGCTTCAGACAAAAGGGGGATAATTGTTGAAATCAGTATAAAGTATTACCGTGATCATCATTTGAGCCATAAACTGACATTCCACCTGTAATGGTAAAAAGACACCTAAAGACTGCCTACTTGGCTGACAGCAAAATATTGCAAAGCCTACTGATAATCTTCAAAATATGTAAGGTCTTCTTCTGTCAACATTATATTTTGAGAAGCGTGTACCCTAAACCCTCAGGCATGTGATCTAGGAGTTCAGGGGCAGCTCTCCTTTTACTGGTCTGGAAGCGATGACCCCTTGAAGCTGTTGGATTTTTCCTATATGAATTTTCCCCACCCCCTCCCCAAGGAAAACGGCTTTCTGAGGCATCTTCTATTGCAAACAATTTTACAATTAAACTTTTTCTCTTGTTTTTTTCTTTCTCTACTTTTTCAATCTGTTTTTGCTTGTTTTGTTGGGGTGTTGTTGTTGTTTTTTGGGGGAGGGGAATAACATGATGTAGTAATATAAACAAAATGGTGGCATGTATTCTTTACTTCAAAATTTAGACAACTGCACCTCTACCCTTTCATTTCAAAATCATCCTTAAGAGAGGAAAAAAAAAGATGGTTACGGCTGCAAACTGTCTTGCATTCTGCACATTGACAGGCAATGTCCAATTAACACTGAGGCTGCACAAAACTTTACAAAATATACAGAAACAGCTGATCTTGAAAACCTACTCATCAGTATTTTATCCAACAGAAGCTCCAGTTAAGTTCCCTTTCTTTTCTTTATAGGTAAACATCACTTTATAATTCACAATGACTCTTGATTGTTTGTTTGTTTTTAAAGAAAAAGAAAAAAAGGTGTTTTCAACTGGCTAAATTGACAATATACAACAGCAGCTTCACAGATATTAATGAAAAAGCAATATCTCAAAACAGACAAATACAAATGCTCTTGCAGTTTTGGTGACCATTCAGCAGAAAAGCTGTATGCCTGAAACTATCTCCTACAGTGTTTAACAATCAAGCATGAGTTAACCAAGCTGGACTGAAATCTATCGAAATTGTTCAAATGTAGTAATGCCTAAATCCCCTACATTGAATGGCAGCACTTAAAAATCAAAGCCATGTTATCACATCTACGATGATCATCTGTCCTCCTTCGGTGATTAGCACAGGGAGGCTCTTGGCAATAATGTCGCGAGCTCAAGACCCATCAGTCATAATATTTATGAAAGTTTTTCAAGTTCCAGCTGAGGTAGAGAATGCAATGGGCTCAATGGGACTACACAAGAAAGTATTCACTTAACTAATGCCTACTCTTCAGAACTCAGCGCAAATTGTCCAGCCAACTCTGCAGGTGCCTGTTTTCTCTTGAGCCTAATTAATATTGTAATTATCACAAAAGCAGAGCACAATCCTAGCATGTCCGAAATCTAACTGGATTTCCATAGCAAATGTGTTACCCTCATCTTCACTGATCATTATGCAAAAAGAGTCTGTGTTCTCTATGTGCCATGATTAAAAACCATCTAAGGTTTGTTTTGGTTTCCTCTCTCTTAATGCCTTTAGTGTGTGTCACTAGTCATCAGAACCTCTGGGGTTCACTGAGGATTGTTACTGGAAGGCTGTATGACCTTGATTATTCCACAGTAGACATCTCTGTCCATCTGCCTCCACAACTAGCCTATTTTGTGGTACTGTTCATCAGCAAGTGGTATCCTTTAAATGCAGGATCAGAACATGAACCAAAGACCACCATGAAAGTGATCCTGCAGCAATGCAGGGGTCCTCTTCCTATCAGTGGCTTCAAAGTGGTAAAAACCTGGAGGATCTCCATAATTAAACCACTATCTCTGAGAGAAGCTTTAGGAGAAAGGTAAGGAACACAGATCAAGTCTGAATGCAGCTATGCGTGATAAGACTATGAGTAAAAGGAGAAGAAGCACTTAGACATTACAAAACTTGTGGCAGAAAGAAAAAACAAAAACCCACACAAACAAAAATAAAACCATGAACATGAAGTTCCTCCAGCCTTGTGAATGTGTGCGTACACATATAGATCTACATGTGAACTGTGTATGCATAAGCAAATGCAAACAGCAAAGCCTCGACTTCCTATCAGTGATACTGCAAAGTTGTGTATAGAAATGTATGTATGCATTTGTATACTGGCTTGCATGTGCATTAGGTCAATTCTCTGTGTGTGCATGTGTGTGTGTGCGTGCGTGCGTGCATGCGCGAGTCTGTGCATCTCTGTGTGTGCCCTTACATGAAGGTGCATGAGTATGCGAGCCTCTGCATAAGTGCATGCGTCTCAGCACAAGTGCCATTTGGTTATGCACATATTTGAATGTGGGCATGTGCAAGTACATGAATACTGCATAAATGTAATTATTTTAAAGAAGCAAAATTAAAATATTGAAAGAGACAACCTCTATCCTCTAGAAACAAGGCATACGAAATATTTTGCAATACAGAAAAAAAACAAAAAACCCCATGAATTCAAAAGATTAAATCAACACAAATCAATAATAAAAACAAAATTTTTTTTAAAAAGAACAACACCAAAACGAAACACAAATAACACAAAATAACAAGATAAAGCAATTAACAAAAATAGAACTCAAGCATCTTCTCTGATGATTTCAGAAGATTTATCCCATCTTCAGACTCCCCTCTCCTCCTCTGAATTCATTTTTGCTTGGATGATACAGTTTAGCACATAGGGATATTCCACATGCATGGACATCATGAGGAACTGAAGTGTATATATAGAAGAGCATAATCATATTATTGAGACAGCGTCCATGCAAATGCAATATTTATTCACATTTTGCCATCTACCCTGAGTTTTATCAAGTAACTCTGGAAGAGACTGAAAACAGAATTCTTGTTCAATGGCCATTGTATTCCAACTTTAAGACTTTCCCCTCTCCCCCCTCCAAAATAAAACAAAGGAAAAAAACTTACTCTCTGAGCTGGTATGAACATTCCACTCTAGCAGTTATCTAATCAACTTTTTAGGGGAGGGGGGGGGGGGGACCCACACAAAAAGGGTCCTGATATTTAACAAACATTGCCTCATTCAGTTGTTTGTGATTATATCTGCTGATTTCAATTTAAACATTTACTGTATATATATATTATATATAATCTGTGATAGGAAAAGCATGCACAAGAAAAAAAATTCACATACACATGATGAAAATCTTATTTGTGCACCTCAAAAATGTGAATTTAAAGAAGAAAAAAAGGAAACATCTGTTGGAAGTTTTAAATCTGCAGTTTGGATAAAAATTGGAATGGGAGTCCAGTTGGTCTTTATAAAAAGATTGTGTTTACTTTAATTCACATTTTCTTGTTTCCACTATTTTCTGTTTTGGTTTTTCCCTGATTTCTTACTTGATGATGGTAAAATACCATTCTGTTCCATGACTGATCAATTCCTGTGCTGTTAATGGCCAGAAATTCCTTCCAGACATACTACATACATGGTCCCCAATACATGTCATTACCAGCACCATCAATCCCTCCATTTCTTTTTTTTTTCTATATCAAACTTAAGATAATGTTTCTAGCAGGAAATTTTCGATGCTCCTATCAATAACCTGTTCTTAAGAATGTGTGTGTGTGTGTGTGTTCTGTTTCATAAAGCATGCATTCACATAATTACTGATCTTTTTTAAAGCATATAAACTACCTAAGTCTTTGTCTTAATCGCTGCAGATGATCGAAACCAAAACATACAGATCAAAGGTACTATTCTGTACAAACCAAATATCCCCACATAAAACACCCCTTAAAACTTGTAAAGATTAAATATGCTGATCTTCAAATATGCTTACAGTTATACCATAAAAATAAACAAAAACTCTCAACTTCAATGCTTTAACTTAAAATAAAACAGCATACCATTCTTAATTTACAATCAGGAAAAGTATGCAATCGGGATCAACATCACAACAGTTAGCAAGGATGGTTAAGGAACAAAATAACTCCTCTATCAATGGTGAACTGATCTAAAAACAATAAACAGCACAATATACCTTCGGCAGCTTGAATGACAAAGAACAAGAAAAAAGCAAAATTACTCCATAAGCATCCAAAAATTGAAGTCAGGTCACACAAACAGATCATAATGAAAAACATGGGAAAAAACATGTATATCCTATATCCCATTTTTCCTACAGAATACAAAATCCACCCCCCACCCCCTTCCACAAAGATCATGACAAATCAATATATTACCATGAATGCAAAGTTTTACAGAAAGTAATACTATTTCTTTTGCCTCCTAACAGCAACTACTCCCATTCCTCTTCTTTCCTTTCTGTTGCCCATCATTTATGCCGTTTAATTAAATTTTTTAATTAAAACTATTTCAATGCCTCTCCCAAACAAAACTTTACACATCTTACTGGATCACCTTAGTAAAAGACCTCTACAAATTTAAGACAAGCATAGGTCACCATGAGAATATGTTATCAAAGTCTGAAGACAATGTGACTGGTGACAAAAGCATCAATGCAGGGAAAGCTAGCTTTGTGAGGAGATTTCAGTCTTCTGGATTGTGTTTGGAAGGAGATGGGACATGGGTGGTCCAAACCATGGTAAAAAAACAACAACTGATGTTAATACAAACCCCATGCAATCCTAGCTAGTGATAACCCAAAACAAACAAGAAAATAGGAACTGTACATCACATCAACAGTCACATGGAAATCAAGAAGAGCAAAAAAAAACCCAGACACACATCAAAGAAATGTACATGTAGATTAATCAGAAAAGGAATTTTAAACAAACATGAAACAGACACCAAACCCCCATTGGGGGGAAAAAACACCACTCCCTGAAGAAATCAGTTATGATATTATAAAAGTCCATGTAAATAAAATTAACACTTGTGCTTCTTTTTATGTTAAAATAACTGAAGACAAATATATGAAAAGGCAAAAGGTACTGAAGAACAGGAGAAAAATTACTGTGCAAAACACTGATCTGAAAAAGCAAAAACCTATAAAACACCTCAACAGCAAAGACAAAATCTGAGGAAAGTAATAGTGACACTTAAACAGGCAATAAAATAAAATTAAATTGACTATGTCGCAAATAAAGAGAGGTGTCTTACCTTCAAAGGAATCATCTCCCTCTGTTCCAAGTTCATCATCGGAGCATATGTTCAGGATATTGACCAACATCTCTGTCACTGTAAGACACATAGAAAAACATTTTCAATCTTCTCATAATATGAAAATGTAGTTACCATTAACATATACTACTTCCGGTCACCGGAAGCTGAGTCCATGTAATATTATCTCTTGTCTGCGGGAACTTTGTGCAAATAGTAAATGAAAGTGTGACTGATAAGAGAAGAAGCATTGAATTACACGTAAGAGAAGAAGCATTCAAAGATATGTATGTCTGTATGACTCTGTGTGTGTGTGTGTGTGTGTGCGTGCGTGTGCTGGGGGGGGGGGGGGGGGGTGTTTGTGTGTTTATAAAAAAAAATACTAGTAGGGAAAAAAAGTATGTGGACAAGTTCAAACCTTTCTCTCCCACAAAGGGCAAGGACCATGTGAAGACATCCATGAAGTTGGGCAGCCAGTACGGGTGAGGAGAGCAGTTGAACTGCCGAATGTTCATCACGTTGTTCTCGTACTTCAGTATGGCAGCTGGATACAAAATACAAGATAATGTGAATTTTATACTATAATGATTAATGGACTATGGGAACGTTAATCATGTGGAAAGGCAAGGTTGAATCCTTTCTTGTATAAAAAAAAAAAATGCATGTCAAACTGAGTGCATGACCAACAGTGTGTCCTTCAATTTCTAAACAACAAAAACCTGTTACACTGATCCACCCAGCCATGTGCATAGCATGTTGACTATCAATCTTTTATTATGTATTAAGAGCTGGTTTGAAGAACATATGAATAAAAACACAAAAGCAAGATCACTGAGTCTAATATCACTGAAAGCAAACAGACGTTAAACTGAAGACAAAAGCAAGAAAGAAAGGTCATTAGTGTATTTGTGTACGTTTCTATGCGCGCACACACACACACACAGAGTTCAAGCATGTATGCTGATATTTATGCACATCTGTGTGAGTAAATATGTGTTTTATATGTCTCAGTAACAGGCTTTACTAAAAAATATTATTTTATAACATTTTTATCCAAATCAACTAATTCATATCATGCATATAAAACTATTCATGTGAGGGTAACACACTGTTTTACCTTTGTTGTTGTACACATCCAAGTAGTTTGGGGCTGAGAAAATTGTTATCAGTGATGGGAAGCCGGTTGTCTGACTTTTTCTGTACATGCGGTACCTGAAGAAATAAAACAATTTTTTTTTTCATACCAGAAACAAATTACAGGCATTCTGAGTCCACACCTTTTCAAGTAAATACAGTAAACTCTATTTGTGATGTATACATCTAATTTGTATTTGTCTGAAGCTGTGATATGAATTTCCCAATAATTCTGTTTTTCTTTGAGGTCAAGGTAATAACGATAAATGGTGGCATGTTTCTTAGAAACTAGATTGGGTTTGTTTTGCTTTTTTGTTTGTTTGTTTTATTTTTACTAATTCCTTTTTCTTTTCTATCTTTTTTTTTTAAGACAGTGTGTTTAGTGAAACTAGGTCTTAACAAAAAGATCTCCATAAATGCTAACAGAGAGAACCGTGGTCAATATGTACTATTTTGCAAAGCTTAGTATCTTCAACAATTGCCAAAACATGCTTTCAATTGTAAAAATGTATCAATGCATATTGAGAAAATGCAACACACACACACACACACACTCACTGACAGACACACACACTTATGCACACACAGAGGTAAGATGCTTGCAAGTGCACACACACAAACAATTAAACCAAGACATCACACAAGAGGCACTAATATCATACCCAGCATCCTGTGCTTCATGTGCTCTGATTATTGATAACAGGTTGTTCTGTTGCAAGAAATCACAACAAGCTGCATAGCTGCAACAGAAAAAATACAAAAGTTACTCACACAAAAGGAAAACGATCACAAAAAGACAAAATACATATAAAATAAATTAGTTTATACACACTATAAAACAAAAACAAGATGGAACAGTTCCAGTGAAGTAGCCCTCATTAAATATAAAAAAGAACAAGTAATAAAGAGGTCGTATAAAGAGGTCATGCTGAAACCTGTGCTCCGTAAATTGCAGGCATGTTCTTTTTCTTTTTGTTCTGCCTCATCTTCTGTGATAATCCCGTCCTGCCGTTTCCATGCTGTTCATTTCAATCTCTCAACCACAGCCACACCTAGAATCATTGTATCCCATTCTCGGAGTCGAAAGTCCACAACAGCTTATCAATGTCAGGCCACCAAGGGGCCACCACTGCACTGCACTGCTGCTAGGTCATTTTGGTGGAGTTCAGTGGTGCAATACGCAGCAGGACACCACCTACTGACAACAGTAAATAGCTCAGTTGTGGAGCCAGACTGAATGAGATGCCCACCTTGGATGGTGACACCACAACATCCCTCCAACAATCTTTTCATAGGAACCTCCAACCCTGAAGGCTTGGACACAAACACCACTTCACATTCAAAACAGTGCAGTGTTAATTTCAGATACATAAGAGTTACCTGTAAAAGTATGAGCAACCCCGAACAGTGTTGTGCGTGAAGTGTTCTGAAGTTTTTTCGTTTCCAAAGTCTTCCAGCGGATCTGACCACAGTAAGTCGCACATGGGACCAAAGGCTGGAGGCTCCTTGAAGCGATCCAGCTGAAAAAGAAAAGTAAGTTATCTTATCAGTGTCACCTACAAAGAATAACATCTTTATGGCAAATAGCTTAAAGCAATTCATAATGCAGAACTGAATATATTGGACACATGCAGATTTATCTTATTTGTACATGTATACATTGTTAAAATCTAAACATGAAGTTGATCCTGATATAATCTGCATAATAAATCTAACTGCAGCATACTATGGAAGCTGTTCATAAGCTTTTTTCCTGATTTTTTTTTTTTTTGCATGGAGGAAGGGGAGGTACATAGATAAGAGTTTATTTAACATGGGGCCATAAATCGAATGCACAAGGCAACTGAGATGTAATCTCTAATGTTCTAGAGTCACTGCGGTCTAGACACAGTTACCCCTTGTGGTTTATAAAAAATTAAAAAAAGACTTTTACAACAGCCTATACCAGGTTTGGTACAGGTCTATCTGTATTTATTCTTTTTCACGGGTACAAGCATGTAAATAAAGTGGGCATACAGAAAATCCTGTAAATCATGCCAGCATTTAGCAGCATTTGAAGTATGAACATACCTAGAGATAAGAATGTATCTAATATTGTAGATGCATAATGGGTTGGTAAAGTGTACTTCTCAACCACTGTAGAATAGTGTGTAAGTTATATACAGCATGCAGTTACATCTCCATGGCAACAGCAAACTGAAAATGAGTATTTATCACCTTTGCTTTATGTGACAAATTTTCTTGCATAATTCCTCAAGTTTACCGTACATGCTTGTGAACTTCTACAATTATTTGGAAATGATGGATGCCAACATCTTGTTATCACTATGATGCTGTTTTGTTATCGTTATCATTTGTTATCATTATCAAGTCTATACTTAGCACCAAATGAGAACAATGATGTCCCATTTTATGAATTCATTTTTTTTAAAACTCTTTTGTCCCTAAAAATGTCAAAGCTGGCTGGCCGCTTTTGTGTGAAGCACACAGGTCTCCTTTCAGGCTGGCTGGTCACTTTACTTTATCAACAGAAACGGGACAAGCCCCAGTGTTTATACACTCCCTCCCAGCAAATAAGTGCTGTTGGCAGACTGTTCCAGAAGCTGTCCAGTCCAGTGTGGACAGATAAGACCCCTGCTTTTGTTTATGAAAGCTAAACACACTTTTCCATTCCATGGGAAAGCTGTGGAAAGTGAGTAGATGCTCTTTCTGAATCATTTCATGTATACTGGACCTGCTATGGCTGGCTTCACATATGATTTTCATTATCCTTCTCTTCTTCCTGTCTCTAAGAAAGCTTTCTCTCTATTTAAAAAAAAAAAAAAAAATTCTAACCCTTATCTCCCACCCCCATGGAAAAACTGCACTATCATTCTACATGTTCTCTCTCATTGTTACTCCTAAAATTAGAAGAAGACACAGTTTAGTTTTCCGGTGACGCAGGTGACGAAAACAGAAGAGATCATTTTGATTTGTTTGAACTTACTGAAGAAGAGACAGAGCAAACTTGCCAGCACTAATCTTTCAGACTAGAGATGGTGAAAATGATTTAAATGATGAGAAATTACTGCCCTTTTCCCAAGCTTTTCATATCTGTATTACCTTTGTGTGACATATTTGTGGCAAGTGGATGACAATGACAAACACAAACACAACCTGTACATACATGAAGGGGAGTAAGGTGTTTCCTTCAGTCTTGGCTTCTGTGGACGTCACGACTTTCTCAGTGGGTTTTTTTAGAAACAGACTTTACATTTTGAAATACTCTTGTGCTTTGATGGGATTACATGGTGACAGCAGGGACACATGTTACAAGGACACAAAGATATGTTGTGTGACTGGATATTTCGTTCAGTATGAGACAGCAATATTAAAGGAAGTCACATCTGTGGTTACAATATTTTGTTAGCTTCAGTTACACAGTAAGCTGTCTGACTGCATGTCATTGTGTTATCATTTTGTGATGCAACTATCTTGGCTACCTATGCTGCACCGCAAGCACACAAGTTCAGTAAGCCATGCTACTGTTTATGCCGCATCGTATACTTAGTTATATTGTTTCCATCTCAACAGCTTTCTTATAGTAGGAAAGGAACATTTAATAAAATATTCATTTGAAAGTTTGCATTTTCCTCTTTCTGTTGATGTATTACACTTGGCTGTTGCGGTATTTTAAAAGGATGTAAAATAACATTTTAAAAGTGCAAAAACAACACGTCGGTAGGGAATGTAACCGCCTGCAGAGCACAGGGCAATGAGAAAGTGATGTTGTTACTATGACATGCTCGCACTCATCAGGAAAAAATTAAAGATATGAGATATAGCGCTATATAAGTTCCATTTATTATTATTATTATTATTTATACAAAACCAAATAAATATACAAACAACACACAAACACATGTATGCCAGGAAAAAAATATCTGTGGGCGCATGATTTCCAAAGAGACCTATCATTGACTGTTGTCCCATCACAAATGTTCAGAGGCAAGTCTGGACAGGGTTCGTACAAACTCACCTTTCTGATGTCTTCTAAAGTGTGGATTTCTGGTGACAGTCCTCCATGGACACACAGGAACTGTTGATTCATTAAAGCTGATAATGGCAGACAGTCAAATGCCTCCATGCAAGCATCATACACCCGTTCTGTGTACTTGATTTTGCCTGCAATCAGTTGGCACAATTGCACTTTTCCTTACAGTCAGAGCTTCACCATAAGTTTGAAAACCCTTATCCATTTGAAGCAGCAATTGATTTTTAAGGTACAACATCTGACTCATGGGTTTTCACTGCTTCAATATCCACTAATCTTGGCAGGAAATACTAAATTATGTATGGTATGTATGTCATATTCAAGTACCAAATAAAAACAACAAACACAGTACAAATGTACAAGCTAACATGGCTTTTTGGGATTACCCCCCCTGCTCTAACTGGCAACCGAACTTGCAAACAAAAAACCACCAAAAACCTCTGAGATACAGCTAACAGTAAATGAAGGAAGCACTGACACTATCCTGTAGACTTTAATATTCATTATCCCTGTACAGCTCTAATCACAGACTTTGATTTTAAAATTGTCACATCATCTCAATGTCTAAAACATTCAAGAAATATTAGCACCACACAAGAGGTCATCTAATTTCATTTCATGTTGTTTATAGCCCCACCAACCATGAAAGCAATATCAGGGCTGTCATCTTATTAATTTCAGCAACTTCAATAACATACATCTCCTGTTCAAAATCAACACCATTTAATCCCTTCAATATCTAACACCGCCAATCTGGAGAAAACAACAACAAAAACAAAAAACCCATGGTGACAGTTTCTCTATTATTTCATTCTTTACAGTCTGTGCTGAGGGAACCGGCCATTCTGCTTAATTTATCATTCCCTGGTTACAAAAAGGCGTTTAAAAAAGTTTTGTACATTTACCTCAATGTAAGAAAAATGCTATATGGGCTAATAACACCGCAGAATGAACATCCTGAAGAAAAGTCTGAACAAATAAAATCTTACTCACAGTTTCTCTCCAAAAACCAACCAAACACATTTTACAAACTAATACAATACGGAGCAGTCAACTTACACTCTTGCTTGAATGTGAAGTATTCTGTTAGATGTCTACATTCATGATTGCCTCGTAAAAGGAAAAACGTTGTTGGGTACAAGATTTTCAATGCCCACAGGTAGAGGACACACTGAAAGATAAACAAGCAGATAACTGTAAATATCAATGTAACTGTCAGGTCAGTGCTATCAACTGAAATTATCAAGTACATTCATTATATCAAAACACAAACAAAAGCATATATCTTTTTCAACATTTTAACCCCCAGGCTATTCCATCCCCCATTAAAAAAACCTAAATAATGTCAAGCTCTTATAGTTTGGGATTTTTTGGGTTTGGTTTGGGTTTTTTGTTTTGTTTTTTTGTGTGTTTGTTGCCTCATCTTCTGTGGTGTTCATGTCCTGCTGCTCCCATGCCGCTCATTTCAATCTCTGTGTCATAGTCATACCCAGATTTGCTTATGTTGCATTCTCAGGCTCAGAAGTCCACAGGGAACCCATCAATGTCAGGCTGCCGTGGGGCCACCAGCCAGAGGGGCCCTGCACTGCTGCTGGGTCACTTTGGTGGTGTTCAGTGGTGCCTGCTCTGAGGTGACATATGCAGACACCACCTACTACGCCCCCTAGTAACAACAGTATTAGCTCAGTCATGGAGCAAGACTAAGTCGCCCACTTGAGGCGATGATAGCCACAAAGTCTCTCCAATGATCATCTCCCATGAACCTCCAACCTCAAAGGCTTTGACACAAGCTCACCACAGGGACAGAAAGGTATGGAGAACTGAATCTGAGGTCATCATGAGACAGAGCAACTGGGGTCACAGAATCGGACGCAATTCTTATATTGCATGATAATCAATGGTGATGAGTATGACATAAATGATGCTGCTATGGAAGTGCATGTGCTTTGGAACTACTTAACAGGATTGTACACTACACTAACTATCATTTAATATATCCTGGCACCAAGAGGGCTGGAGAGCTACAGACATCTGCTGTGTTGGTCAGGTAATTTGAGCAACGCTCTCAAAATCACATCCATAGAGTGGATGAAGGACTAAGAAGAAGAAGAAGAAGAAGACGAAGAGTGCATGAAGTTTGATTTTGAGGTCCCAGTCTTCCCAATGAGCCCACTGAAAACTCACTCTGGTTAGGCGCCAGCCAGAGTCTGAAAAAGACCCTACGACTCTTATGGGATTTAAACCTGCAACCTTTCAGTCCGTAACTCAAGGTGCTAACCACTGCGCCAAGGCGGCTGGTCTATAGTTGGGTTTTTGCTAATAAAAAAACTTAAATGCCAATCACAGTGTGCACAACTGAGGTCACCACATATGGCCAGAGATAAACCACTGCTGGCTACAAAGAGACAGGAGAAAATCAAGAACATTTATAGGCTGCATTCCATCTATACTTCAATGGAGACTCAAAGAAAATTTAAATTAAGGCCAACAACCCCAAACCGCAGCAAATTTACTTTCATTAAAATATATATACATACCTTAGAAAGACAGAAATCAAATACACACCATAAACCTTTTTTTCTGGAAACTTTATTCACACTAAGTCTTTGTAAGATACTGTCAAAAAGAAAACAGTGCAACAGAAACTGTCACCCCCTTTTTTTTTTTAAGTGGAAGGGGAGTCCATGAGAAATTAGAGGGATGAAAGTGCCTGGGAGCAAACAATATATCAGAGAGAGGGTGAAAAGAGTCTAAGACAAAAACATGAGATTTTTTCCCCCATGTGAAACAAAAAAGATGTCACAAACAGGCAAGTTTGTTTACCCTCCAGATAAAGATGTGGGGAAAAAAAAAAATCAGAGAAGAGTGGGTGGGGGGGGGGGGGTGAGGAGACAAATATCCATTATATACACTAACTGACAGACTACCAAAATGTTTGTAGAATTTTGATAGAACACAGAGAACTAAAATAGATATATATAATAATAGTAATAAGGGCAGGGGGGGCGGGGGGGGGGGTCTGATTTTTGTTTTGCTTTTTTTAAAAGCTTTAACCTTCCCATTTTAGTTATTGATTGTTAACTTGAACTCAAAATGGAAATTTGTGTGTGTGGCTCAGCCAATGATAGTCATGATAAGTGATTTCTGCCAATTTCATAGCCTTTTGAAGAAAAAAATTAAAATAAGCTTGTCTTATGTTTTTCTTTTGTGACTTGTTTAGCACTGGTTTGTTTTCATACAGAATACAAGCAAGCATCACTCACACAACTGTTTTATGCTATCAACTGGAGATTATGCCATAATTATGGACAAAACAAATAAATCACTTTGACACATGACACTGACATGTAAGAAAAATAATGCGACATATATGTAACATCATTTCACTTGTCAATTGCCAACATCATCCTCAAATTTCAAAGACACCTTTTCTATAACTTGTATGAGAGATATTACATTTCGAACATCCTGGTGTGCCCTGTCTACCCATTTTCAGCTCATTTTTTAACCAAATGCTTCCATGAACAGGAAGTTGATAGTGTCAGATCCCTGTATATGACTTTGAACAATCCCATACACTATTATCTATTATACACCAATGAAATGGTCATCTACAGCTAACATATAATGACACCACACGTTCATACCTACCTCTATGCTAAAATATCCTCTGTCTACATAGTCCCCCAGGAAGAGGTACCGTGTGGATGAGGGAGGCCCACCAACCTCAAACAGCTTCATCAGGTCAAAGAACTGACCGTGGATATCCCCACACACTGAAAAGCAAAATTACTCATAAAACACAATGCATGATCTTTTTCTCTTTGTCAAGACTTTTATTACTAAAAGGTTTTTGTGCTCCTAGTTTCAATCACAATTGAGGACTACATTTAACTGCTGTTCTTATTAACTTATTTTTTTAAAAACTGTGGGTGGGTGGGTAGTGGAATAGCCGTCTGATTAGAGTGTGGGTGGGTAGGTAGGTGGAACAGCCGTCTGATTAGAGTGTTGCGCTTGTGATATGACATAACAGCATCAAGCCACAATGAAGGCACCTATTTTACGGAATTTTACCGTGACTTAACTTTAGTAATATGCCCAAAAGTCCCTGGGATGAGACCATAAACCAAGGCTACGTGTGCGAATGCATGCAGAACACCTTACGCACACATTAAAACCTGATCCACCTTTCAAAAAAGTAGACCACTGAGTGCCAGTAGGAACAGACTTTTTTTTTTTTAATGCATGCACACAGGTGTTGTGTTTCTACAGACACCATCTCTAAAGTCAGAATGCAGCTACTCTAATGGTGGGTCAAAATAATTGCATATAAATGCATAACATGATTAACCCCAAGTATCATACACTGTTGTGTTAACAAGTGAATGCAATAAATATTTTTCTGCAGTTTGAACAAAGTTATTACAGAGTTTGTGACATGCAAGTTTTACTGTTAGAACAGATAATTATGAAAACAATGCTATCAACAAAAATACAAACATGCATGCCTATACATTTTCAAACTGTTTATGAAAAAGTAATGAAATATGCCTGTAAATCTCTTAGCAAAGTCGACCTATTTCAACACAGACCTTGTCGGGTATAAGTCTTAATGACTTCTCCACCACCCACCCTCTCAAGGTCCCATGAAACCAATTACATCTTAATGACTTCCCCATGGCCTTCAATTCACCAAACATTGACCAGGCTTTTGATAAACATCACAAAGGGTCAGGGTCTCAAACAGGATGTCAGGACATGCATGTACTGTTTATGTTGACCAGCTGCATCCTGGATTTCCAGGCCATGGGAATAAAGAAAAATAATTAGCCCAAACCAGTTCTCCAGTTTCTGGAAATAAAGAATTAGTTAAGTAAAACCTGTATAACAGGTGTCTGAGACGATAGCATTAAAAAGGCTAATGTCCTTGACCAAACACAATGAAATGAAAAATTAAAACTGATCACATGTGTCTTTCCTACTATTCACAGGAAAGAAAAGTTTGAAACCAGAAAGTATCTTAAGCCTGTAAGTCAAGTTACCTGTGACAGGTGCTTCAATTTCAAGCATGGTCTTTTCCTGACGTAAAAGAGCAGCTCCTTCATTGATGATGCGCAGAGCTACATCCTCAGTGACACGTCCTTCAAGGATGAAGTGTTGTTTCAGAACATCTGGTCTTGGTTTTCCTTTGGCATCAAAGGCTTCACTCATAGTAACTCTGTGGCTAGGTGGGAATGGCACACCTGCAAACACACACAAAGTTGTACAGCCATTACAGATATGAGATAATTTCACCACATCACACTAGAAATAAATAGGGTCTTGTTTTGGTTTTCCCCTCCCAATTTTGTAATTGTAGTCACCGGCTAATGTTTCAAATTCCGATCCGTTAATTTCTAAGGAGGAGGATGGCAGAACAGTTAAGATGTTCGCCTGCCAACAAGTAAACCATGAGATTCTGGGTTCAATTTCCAGCCTTGCCCTTTCTTCCCAGTTTGACCCAAAAAATTAACTGAATGTCAAAGACCTTCAAAGGAGGCACCGTGGTCGAGTGGTTTAGGCGGTCAACTCGTGATCCAGAGGTCGCGGGTTCGATCCCCGCTCGGCTCGGTGTTGTGTCCTTGGGAAAGACACTTTACTCCTATTTTCCTCACTCCACCCAGGTGTACAAGTGGGTACCAGCTCTGCTGGGGAAGTATCTGGCGACAGACTAGCGTCCTGTCACAGGGGTGGTGAAAAACCATCAGTTCGCTTAACGCTACAGAAACCGGGATAAGCTCCGGCTCTATGGGCCTTCTGGCTCGAAAGAACATACTACAAAGACCTTCAGATGAGCATAAACCTCAGAGGCCCCATGCGCAAATGCATGCAGAACACCTTGCGCAAATGTTAAAAAGCTGCTCCGCCTTTCAGAAAAGTAGGCCATTGTGTGCTGGCAGAAACAGAACCAACAAAAGTATTGTATGTTATACAGGTGTCGTGTCTAGACATAATCCTTGAAGTCGGAATGTGGCTACCTAAATGGGGGAGGGGGGGGGGGGGGGGGACAGACAGTCACATATATGCAAAATCTCACTGTTGGTGAACTTCGAGCTCTAGCCAAGAAACAAAACAAAATTCTGCTTATAGTTATACCTGCTTTTTTGTTTGTTTGTTGTTTTTATCATTCCTCAGCTAGAAAGCTCTCAAAGGTTCACCAATGGTAAAATTGTGTGTATGCAACCATTTGCCCATCAGGTAGCCACATTCTGACCTTGGGGATGATATATGACACCTGTGTGCATGTTTTGAAAAATAAAAATGTTCTGTTCCTACAAGCATGCAATGACCTACTCTCTTGAAATGCGGAACAAATTTTTAATGTGTGCAAGATGTTGTGTCCATTTATACAAAGGACATCAGTTGCCATAAACAGTGCCACAGTCTTGATTTAGTACAAGTCACTTCTGAAACCACTTATGTGGGTGTGATTTTTTTTTTTTTTTTGGGGGGGGGTAGAGGGAGGGGGGGAAAAGAAGTGAAGGAAGCTGGTTGCAGAATCTTCAGTGGTGCCCCAACAGTCAACCACACTATGGGAAAGATGGAGGTGAATGGTTTTTTTGCTTTGTTTTTTGGTTTGGGTTTTTTTCCGGTGTGGGAGGGTGAATCTAAGCTGTATGGTGGTGACAGCCCTTAGACAGATGGAAAAGAGTCGACTAGAAACTGGTTGACACCCCATGATGATATTTACAATCACAGTGACTTAATGGATGAGGAATCCAATTCTGTGTTCATGTTTGTCTTCGCTGCCACTGAAGTAGAGTTTGTGGCCTTCACAAGTAGAGGTTTCTCTGAAGTTTTTCCAACATATCTCACCGAGTCCAAGGATGTTCCATCTGTATTTTTCCATTTTGTGTGTGTATATATATATGTATATATATATATATATATATATATATATTATATATATTATATATATATATATATATATATATATGTAAGTTCTTCCCCTTTTCCTGAAGCTCTCAGTGATTATACATTCCATGTGACAATAGTGATGTTTTTCTGGCATGCAGTGATGTTGAACCACCAGTATGTCAAAGACCTTTTAGACCTGACAAACTCAAAATAAAGGAGAACCATTACCTTCCAAGACAAAGCAGAGAAATGTCTCACAAAAGACCAAGATATTTTAAAGAGGTTGACATAGTACTAGCACTCTAAATTGTACACTCACACAGCAACAGGAGACCCCAAGGTGTAACTGTAAGATGTTCCTCCACTAAGCAACAACAACAGCTACCCCATCCTACTGGAAGATGGAAATGCAATAAGATCACTAAAAAGAGGGAAGTCAACAGGAGTGGACAACATTCCATCAGAACTGGTCCATGTAGGAGAAGAGGCCATGACAGAGGTGTTACCATCTGCAATAATATCTGGCAGACAGGAGAGTGGCCAACACCTTGGACATAGTCCCTGATTATCACTCTCCTGAAGAAAAGCAACTTACAACTAATGACTACGCCAAAACTACCACACTATCAACCTGATCAGCCCATCCAAGCAAAGTCATGCTAAGAATCCTCCTAAACAGACCAAAGCCTCAAGCTGAGGAGATCATCAAAGAAGAGCAGGACAGAGCACAACTGAACAAATTTTCAACCATAGAATACTCCGTGAGAAATACTTACAACACCAACAAGATCTTTACTATGTCTTTGTAGACTTTAAGATAGCCTTCGACAGAGTCTGGCATGCAGCTCTGTGGGCAACCATGAGGCTGTATAACATCAATGCCAACTTGATCAGAACTATAGAAAACCTCTACAACAAGGCAACCAGAGCAGTCTACTATGACCGCAGCATAGGAGATTGTTTCAGAACCACAACTGGAGTACGCCAAGGATGTCTGCATCTTCTTAGAGAGAACAATGGCTGATGCACTTCAAAATCATGACAGAACAGTCAGCATTGGAGGCAGGACAATTACAAACTTACATTTTGCCAACAATATCAACTGGAAAAGGGCAAGAGCTAGTCCATCTGGTAAATCACTTTGATGAAGCAGTGCAGAGAAAACTCAGCTGATGACAAATACTGAAACAGCGCCAATAGCATCAGCACTGACAAAATTATATACAGAATGAAAATCGAGACTGTCCATAGCCTCAAGTCTCTGGGAGCTGAAGTATCAGATTAAGGATCAAAACCTGAAGTTCTCTCCACAATAGCCCAGATCACAGCTGCAATGACCAAACTGAAAGTCTTCTGGAACGACAAGCACATTGCCATCAGCTTCAAGATAAGACTGATGTGTTCCCTGATCATGTCCATATTTTTGTCCACATGTGAAACATGGACCTTAACAGCAGACATTGAAAGATGGATGCAGGCAATGGAGATGAAATGCTTGTGCAAACTCCTTAGTATCTCATACAGAGATCACATCACTATACATCTATAGTAATGAGGAAATGAAAACCAGAATTAAAAACACCATCAGACCATATAAAGAGCTCCTGACTTCAGTGAAAAAATGCACACTTAAGTGGTTTGGGCACGTCACATGAACATTGGGGTCGGCCAAGCTGTCCCACAGGAACAATGCAAGGAGACGAGCAGCAAACAGAGAAAACAATGGAAAGACAACATCACCAAGTGGACTGGCCTTGAGTAGAACGATCTGCTATGGAAAGCAGAGGACTACAGGGAGTAGACGAAGCAGGTTGCAAAATCTTCATTAGTGCCCTCACGGTCCACGGGACTACAGGATAGGCCTGAGGCCTATCCCTCAGTCCTTCTCACCAGATATCAACTCCCACCACAGAGTCCACTCAGCCTGCATGAATCCCTCGGTGAAACTAAAACTACTTTTAGATATTTCAACAGGTACCGGTATGCTGCTGGATGTCATCATTTTCTGTTAACTCTGACCAACAGCTTAATTAAACTGAGCTTACTAATTTCAATTGATGTTCACTGTTCAGCCTCCTTGTCAGTCTCCTATAAAGTTCTATATTATATATATATCTAGAATAAGGAAATGTACTACTACTACTGTACTACTACTAGTGAAAGGAAATACTTTACAAAAATTTAAGAAATCTGATCTTATAATCATCTTTTTCTTTTTAAACTACTGAATTTAACCCCAAAAATTTAACTGTTATACATGTTTTCCCTTCCTTTCCCCTGCTTGATATAATTTACAAAGTCTGGGAACCCAAGATCATTCCAGACTAGAGTAGAGTAATATTCCAGACTACAGACTCAATTCCCGTAATAGTTCTTTGGATAATAAACCAAGGTCACATATTGATGATATTCTTATTATAAATGCAATGCACAAAGAACATGTTGCATGTTAAAACACTGTCTGTCTTTCCTGGGAGAGGTAGACTGATTAGCTATAGCTGGTGGCACTGACACAAACACACTTAGCTTGCCTCCTGGAAAGGGATCCATGGATTCCACAAGGTTCAACTTAATCAAGACTTTTCCTACACTCAGTAAAATGCAGTGCAAACACTGCAATGCAGAAGAAATACATTCAAGTCAAAGTCTGTCGATGTGCAAGTCATAAACTTGATAAAGTCACATGCAGCTCTGTCAAACTTAGTGAATACACAAAGCTGCACACTGAATAAGACCTTATACAACAAACACTACCATCAGAACCACATATAATAACAAACCGTCATCAAATCAACCATCATTTTTAATTTTAATTTTTATGCAGACACTCTCAGATTCTTAGCAGTGGTACTCCTGAAAATCTGCCTTCTCTCTTGATTAGTATGTCCTACTGCCTTCAAGATATCCAAAATTGGATGATACAAAACAAGTTACAGCTAAATGCAGATAAAACCAAAGCCATGCTTGTAGGGACCAAATACAAACTCTCTTCCATCACAACAGCTTCAACAGAATTCAGCAATACATCTGTCCTCTCTATCCACTGCAGTGAAATATCTAGGGGTACTTATTGACAACACTCTCTCCATGCAAAAAATTTGAAAAATTAATCACCCAAACCTGCCAGTTGTGCTACTATCAATTACAGTGCATAAGTGCAGTTCGAAAGTACCTGTCCACTGATGCAACATCCAAACTAGTCACGTCTCTCATTCTCTCACATCTGGACTATTGCAATTCTCTTCTGGCTGGTCTGCCAGCATCATCTATCCTCTCTCTTCAACGAATACAAAACTCTGCAGCTCGACTAGTCCTCAGAAAGAAAAAATCTGAGCACATTACTCCTCTCTTGCGATCTCTCTACTGGCTGCCTGTGCCACAGAGAGTAAACTATAAGATCTGTACCCTCTGTTACAAATGTCTCCACAAAACAGCACCTTCTTACCTCTGTGAATGTTTTCACCTGTACACTCCTTCTCATTCCCTCCGCTCTGCTGCTGATACCTTGTGCTTAAGAATACCTAGATTCAACCAATCCACTGTTGGCTGTCACTCTTTCTCTGTTTCTGGTCCATCAATCTGGAATGACCTCCCTCTCTCTCTTCACCAAAAGCCTACTTATGATGCTTTTAAATCCAGCCTCAAGACATTTATTTCAAACCTTAGATTCTCTCCTGTTGTTTCATCTCATTTCTGCCCCTGCCCTCAACAACCAAACCCCCCATCACCCTGCAGGAGTGTACAACCTTCATGTATGTGTGTGTGGGTGTGGGTGCGCGTGTGTGTATACATTTGAATTTGTAAAAACTATTAATTGTAACTGGCTGCAGGTCAAAGACTAGGATGAATGAAAGCGCTTTGGTTTGTTTTCTGCAAGATATAGCGCTGTATAAATTCCATGTATTATCATTATTATTATATTATCATTATAACCAGCTCATCTCACTTTATACGACACCACATATTCTTGATATAACTGGACAGTAGATGAATTGAAACAGACAAGTTCTAATGGGCTGAAACAGCTACATACATGGATCATCTATCAAAGTTAACAAATAGAACACTTCCTTGGTTCTGGTCCTTTTTCTTCTTCTTTTTCCGGGGGGGGGGGGGGGGTGCCTTTTTCACATTTGAAAATTAAATTGAGCATGCATACACACACACACACACACACACACCAAAACGAACAAATCTAAAGGAAAAATTCCTGCAGTTTTCCGGCACTAAACTACAAAAACATTAGAAAGAAAAGAACTTAAAATAATACATTTGTGTAATTAATTAACCTAGACTATAAATAACAACTCTACCTCAGTAGTGTTTGTTTTGACAGGTCTGTACTGTGAAAGCTAATTAGTAATTTACACTAAAAACTAAATAATGCAGGTCTCAGATTGCAAGATAGTTCTAATAATTAATATGTACAATCTTTGATAATGATTTGGGGTTTTCAGCGTACTTTTCAGTCATGAAGACTTTCTGAATAACACTATTAACAGTAATAATAAGAATTTTCCATGTCACTCAAAATCCATACCTTAAGTTAAAAAATTAGTAAGAATTAAAGAATAAAAAGTAGCAGGCTACCAAGTATACATCTGTAACTGGCCAATGTGTACAGACAGCTGCTTGAACAGCAGTGGCTGAGGATTCTGGACAGCTTTTTAAATCAATATTAAATTCTTACTTTACATTGTTGTTGCTTTCCTAATCAAATGTAACTTGACAAATGAGTAATAGTGTCCTCTCTTGTGTGTGTGTGTGTGTGGGAAGGGGGGGGGGGGGGGGGGTATGTGTGTGTTTATTTTATATCATTTACTTTTTTAAAAATTCTAGTTAATTGTGTGTGTTTATTTTATATTTACTTTTTTTTTAAATTCTAGTTAATTCCCAGAATAATGGCATAAGCCTTCATGTGTTTTTTTTTAAATCCAGTCCCTGTGTGTGAGTGGTTTTGTAAATTTTGTCATCCATTCCCTCTGACTCACAATTATCTACTCTTCCAAAAGACAGTAGTACTGGTTTTAAATAAAATGTACACAAGATGCTCTGTGGTATTGTTGTTCTTCAATTTAACATGTATTCGCACACAGAGCCTCTGTTCATACTACTAATGAGGGACTCATCTATTATTATCTTTGACTATATGTTTGATGTGTGTGTGTGTGTGTGTGTGTGTGTGTGGTGTGTGTGTTGTGTGTGTGTGTATGTGTGTGTATTGTGTGTGTGTGTGTATGTGTGTGTGTGTGTGTGTGTGTGACTCTGTCTGTGTGCATGCCCATGTGTCACTGTGTGTGTCACTGTGTCTCTGAATGTGTGCCTGTGTGTGTGTCAGAGTCAGAGTTATTTCAAATCAGGAGCAGGACTTGGCCCTAAATCACTACATTATATTTTCAATGACTAACAAAGCTGAATAAAAGCAAAGAACAGGAGCGGACAATGTCTTTCACTGTGTTACTGTTAGTCGGTGCAACAAATTACATTTACAGCTAAGAAAATGTACTCATATAAAGAACATGAAAAAGTACTTGAAATACAATTTCACCAGTCATGAAGTCCACTAAATCAAATAACACTATAGACTAGTGTATTATAAAACTTCCAACATCAAAATGTATCCAAGCATCAAAACTGGAAGTGGAAATGGGGTGCATACATCAACATGGCAGAAACCAAATGGGGCAGAAGTGTTCTTATGCAATACAAATCTCAACAAGGGTTAGAAAAATTTCAGCTATTTCAGTATTTGGAGTGGCTGTGAGTGTGAGCACTGAGCTGATACAGTGATAGTCTAAAGTTATATTTTGCACGTCAGAATTTATATATGAAGCAGCTCA
>CM054134.1:78469237-78586737 GCA_028751875.1 Rapana venosa | reverse complement strand
TGTGCACCGGAGAATGGGATCGCTGAATGCCAGGGTGACAGCGGAGGCCCTGGCTTCTACATCAGGTCCGTGAAACAGAAGATGTAGGCTAAGTAAGCAGGCAGTGGTGTTCCTTCTCTTCTTCCCCGTCGTATTGAGTCAAGGTAGACGAAGGGGGAAAGGAATGTGAGGAGTACACAGTTGTAAATGTTGTGTGTACGAAGAGAAGCGGTCAGTAAATCGCGCAGGCCCAAAGCTGTGTACATTATCAACGTAAGCAAAGTGTTGGCACCAACATTACAGTGTTGTTATGTTTTAAGGTTCCCCTGTTGTGATGGGGGGGGGGGGGCTGTCAGTATAGATAAGCATCTCCACCTTCTGGAAATGTTGTGCTAGGAATTTCCTCTTTTCTATCCTTCTCTATCTTATTCTTTTTCCTCCAGCTACCTCCCTTCTTGTCTATTTTCTGCTTTCTTGGTCCATTCTCCTGCCCTTTTCTCCAAAAAGATTTAACAGATAACAATTCTCTCCCATGCTGAGGTCGGATGCATTGTGGCTGACTTGTCAGGAGCTTTGTGGCAGCGCAAAACATTTTCAGCTCATATGACTGTCAAAAATAGTTGCTGTGTGAGTGTTTGATAAAGAAGAAGAAGAAAATGTTATGGTGAGATTGTCTTTAGCCATGACAAGTTCTTAACATGACAACCTGCATTCTCCAGTAAAGAAAAAAAAAAAGTCGTAGTATGGCAACTTATATGGAAGGTACTTGAGAAAAGTCATCCATGCAAATTTACAATCTCACAGTGGTTCTCAGATGGGATGTGTAAGTCAGAGTGCATATTCTGGATGATTCCCAGGCTTCCAAGCTGGGGAATGCGCAACAGCAACAACAATAAAATTGTACAGTAACCACACAATAAATCACACACACCATAACCGCGGCAGGACAACGATAAATCGCACGATAAGATGTGTGCAAGTGACTGCGAGTGTACTCATAGTACAGTTCCATGGTATGCTCTGTGTAAATAACACACATGGAGGAACACTAGCACTCCTTGCCTTGTGTGTAAATGTACGCAATTTTTAGCATAAAATGTACCTGCAGTTCGTTGTTAATGTTTTGGCATGATCGGGAGGGAGGGGAGGGGGGTGCGTGTGCGTGTGTGTGTGTGTGTGTGTGCGTATATGTGTAGGTGTGCGGATTTGTGTGTGTAGGCATATGTATTCTTTTTTTATTCTTTTATTTCGAGGATGATGGAATAAGCACTCATATACTTTTTTACATCCAGTCCCCGTGTGTATGCGGTTTTGTCAATTCTGTCATCTGTTCCCACCGGCACACAATGGCCTACTCTTACGAAAAGCGGAACAGGATTTAACGTGTGCGCAAGATATTCTGTGTGTGTTCGCACACGGGGCCTCGGGTTATAGTCTCATCCGAAAGACTTTTGGGGAGAGTGGAGTCTACACTGATGTTAACTTCCTTGAACGGGAATCGAACCCGGGTCGTCAGATTGCGAGGCAATGCTCCAACCACTAAGCTATCCCGTCCCCATGTGTATGAGTGTGCATACGCGCGTGCGCGCGCGCGCGTGTGTGTGTGTGTGTGTGTGTGTGTGCACGCGCACGCACAAGCCTATGTATATGTATGTATGCACATTGGTGTGTGTGTGTGTGTGTGTGTGTGTGTGTGTGTGTGTGTGTGTGTGTGTGTGTGTGTGTGTGTGTGTGTGTGTGCACGCGCACGTACATATGAGAATATTTATGTGTATGTGTGCGCTTACTAGAGTGTATGTGTGTGTGTGTGTGTGTGTGTGTGTGTGTGTGTGTGTGTGTGTGTGTGTGTGTGTGTGTGTGTGTGTGTGTATACACGTGCACGCACAACCACATGTATGTGCATGTATGCACATACGCGCGTGTGTGTGTGTGTGTGTGTGTGTGTGTGTCTGTCTGTCTGCCTGCCTTTCTGTCTGTCTGTGCCTGAGTGCCTGTGTTGTGACACAGCAGTTAAGAACCCCAAACAAATGGCAATCATCACCCTGGCACACAAAAAAAAGGGGGGAACTGTCATTTGCATTGATGGAACTTCTTGCAGAGGGTGATTGCACAGATGCTATTGTTAATTGCAGCAGCAGAAATCCCAGTTGCTGCTTGTACTGAAGTATGGGATTACACCAGCTACCGTGGCGCAGTGGTTAGTGCTTTCTTCTTCCTCCTCCAACGCTCAGACAGCAACTACTGTTGTCTGTTACACCAGCGACAATGCGTTGCGCTGCCGTTAAGCGCCTGACAAATCAAGGCCCAGCGCATCCGACTTCGGCATGGAAAAGAATTGTTATTTTATGTCTTTCTGGGGGGGGGGGGGGGGGGGGGGGGGGGAAACGGCAGAAGAAAGGACCAAGAAGGTAGAAAATAAGACAAGAAGGAGGTGGTAAGAAGAAAAGGAACAGGACAGACACAAATAGAGGGATAGAAAAGAGGGAATTCGTAGCTCAACATTTCCAGAAGGTGGAGATGTTATTTATGACAGCACCCCCCTTCCCCCCCCCGGCATCCCATCGGGCGAGGTTAGTGCTTTGAGTTCCTAGCTGAAAGGTCATGTGTTCCAATCTCCATTCCGGCTGGCTCCTGCCCAAAGTACGTTTGCTATGGACCCATTGAAAACACTGGAACCACACAGCTGACAATCCTCCACTTTGCAGATGCAGTTTCGAAAGTGTTGCTCAAATTACTTGACCATGTACAACAATGCAGGTGTTTGTATATCTCAGACCTGGTTGACGCTGGGATATTATTATTATAATAGAAGGTGCAGAGCACAGCCCTGTCGATTAGTCTCAAGGCTGGTGGTACACTTCTACAGCATCTTCTTCACATCACAATCATCATCAATGACTTATCATGTGATATAAAAAAAAAGTCTCCATTTGGGTTGTCCCTTTCACTCTGGTCTCATGGTGACCTTAGTTTTTTTTCAGTTTTCAATCCACTTTCATGCATGTGGTGAGTTGGTGTCCAAGTTTCAAGTTTTAGGGTCATAGGTTCATGGAGAAAAATCATGAGAGGATTGTTGTAGTGGTGTAGCTTTACGACCAAACTATCACCGTCGTCAGAAGGCGGCTTCGTAGGCTGTGTCCTGCGTATGTTAGCTCAGAACAGGTACCACTGAACACCACTGAAGAGACCCAGCAGTGGTGCTGGGCCTTTCTGGTTGGTGGCCTTATGTGGGCCTGATATTGATGAACTCCCTGTGAACTTTTGGCTCTGGGGATGCAAAATGATGAACATCAGGATACGATTGGAGCAAAGAGATCAAGATGACAGCTAGCAAGACAAGAACTTTCCAGAAGATGAGACAGCATAGAAAAAAAGAAGACACCGATTGTTGGATGCCTCAGAGACACAGGAGGTATGAGCTTATAGACGATGTCTCTGGAAGAAAAGACGTAAGTAAGCAGGCAGAAGTGTTCATTTTCTTCTTCTTCCCAATTAAGCCAAGGCAGCGGGGGAAAAGAATGTGAGGAGTACACAGTCATAAATGTTATGCATGCGAAGAGAACTGGTGAATAAATAAAACAGGCCTGTGCGTTCACATTAACTCTTACATGGCATGCGCGTGTACAGAGGCCCACGTGCACACACAAGTATTTATTGGCATTCTTGCTGTCGTGGGGAGTGCAACGCACATTGGTACGTGCACACACGCACGCACGCACGCACTCGCACGCACGCACACACACACACACACACACACACACACACATGACTCACTGATGTCAACACGTTGTCTTTTGTTGCAGGTATAAGAGATAAATAATTTTTGACACTCATTTACATAAATTGCAAAGTTCACTGTCACTGTGTCTGAAGGATTTGAGCACAGCAAATGGACAGTAAAACTCGATGGAAATATGTAAAACACACACACACACACACACACACACACACACACACACACACACACACACACACACACACAACACACCACAACACACCACACACACACACACACAAACAACAACAGCAACAACAACAAGAGGATATAATGTTCATCCAAAGTTGAATGTCTTGGGCATATGAGCAGATAATGACACAACTCTTCTAAGGCTGATCCATCACACTGAACACAATGAAGATTTACAGGTATTTTCTTATAATGTGGAATTCCTTTCCAATGACAGTATACTTCTTCTTCAAAAGAAAAGTATACTGCAGTGTTCACCTTGAGACGTGGAGCAAATTATATAGAACTTTTTGGCTTCCTTTCAACTCCATTGAGTAAATCGACACCAGAAGAGATTATTGAGAGAGAGAGAGAGAGAGAGAGAGAGAGAGAGAGAGAGAGAGAGAGAGAGAGAGAGAGAGAGAGAGAGAGAGAGAGAGAGAGAGAGAGAGAGAACTTGTTGATTCTTGACTGATTCTCAGTTGTACACTCGGTTTATGATCCTTATAATTATGCCTTACAATAATTATTAGATTCTTATACATTACACACATACATACACTCTCATGCAGATGTGCACGTACGTATGCATGCGCGCATTACACACAGACACACACACACACACACACACACTGCATCTTTTCACGTGTACCGCCTACAAACATAGCGCCTGTGGTGGTTAAGCCGGAACAACACACACACACACACACACACACACACACACACACACCACACATGCGTGCTTGCATGTATGCATGCATGCAAACAAGAACACCACAAACACAAACGCAGTGCCTTGTGGTCAAGCGGTGGAACTCATGATCTGACAGAAACCGAGTGTGAGGGTTCGAGCCTCTACAAGGGTGTACGTTCGAGAGAAATACCTAGTGTGTTATGAATATTGATACTTCACTCCCCATAAAAACCTTTCCAGATGGAACTCTTCACCGAGGTCTGGTGTGAGAATGCATGCAGAACATCTTGTGCACTTGCAGAATCCAAGGAATTGATCTGTATTCAATAAAAAGGGTAGGCTAGCTAAGGCCAGTATATTGGAAGACGCAAACATACCCAGTTTATTATGCACCTACCTACCTGAAGAGGGATGGGCTCTTACGGGTTCACTGTGTCCACAGCACTCTCTGTGCATGGAAAGAAAATTGGTGCAGTGCCCAAATAGCTTCTCAAGTGAGAAAGTTACTGGAGACGTCAATCCAGTCTGGTATGCGCGCGCGCGCGTGCGTATATGTGTGTGTGTGTGTGTGTGTGTGTGTGACTTCACACTTCATTGTTTTGAAAATCAAGTTGAAGATTATTTAAGTCTGTTTGTTAATTTGTTGGTTTTGGGGTTGTTGTTGTTGTGTACTTGTTTTTATTTTGGTTGGGTACCAGGGTTAATTTTTTGTTTTGGTTTGGTTTACTTCTGGTTACCACTGTGGTTGTTATTATTGTTGTTGTTGCTGTTGTTGTTTTCGTCTTATCTTAAAGCGGTTTTGGGGTGGGTTGTTGCTGTTTGGTTTGTTTGTTTTGTTGTTTTCGTGTGTGTGTGTGTGTGTGTGTGTGTGTTTGTTTGTTTTTTATTTGTATTTTTGTTTTTTGGTGTTTTGGGTTGTTTGTTTGTTTGTTTTTGTTTGTTTGCTTTGTTTTAGGTTGTTTTTTGTTGTTTTTTTTTTTGGGGGGGGGGTCGGTTTAGTTGACAACATTTTGTGAAACCATCTGTGACTTATTTTGTTATTACGTGGTTTACGTATTTTGTCCATTTTTTTTCTTATGTTTGTTTGTTATTGGTGTTGCATGTTGCTGTTTTTTTGCATGTTGCTTTCTGGTTCACCAATGATAAAGTGGGTGTTTTTCTTTATCCAGTTAAATTATATCATGCTAAGTTTTTTTTCGTTCCTAAAAGGTTAAAAGGCTAAAGGTTCACCAATGGTAAGATTTTTGCAGATGCGGCTTTTTTTCCACCTTTAATGTAGCCACATTCCGACCTTGGGGATACAGTTGGGAATTAAACCTACCAGTTTTGCCAGGCCAGGTAGGCTTACCTCCCTGCTCTTACGGATTTTCCACTGTCGTGGGTTCATTTGACGTGTACAAGTCCGTAAGCACTCGGGGCCGACTAGCTTAAAGTCTCCCCCGAAAGACTGTGACATTCAGTTCGATTTTCCCGTCAAACTGGGAAGAAAGGGCAAGGCTGGGAATCGAACCCAGAACCTCACGGTTTACTTGTTAGGTAGGCGAACGTCTACATCATCCTGCCACCTTCCTTCCTTCCTTATATAATAAGTAGGCCTAAATCCTAAACTATTTTCTAGACTATCAAGACAGTTGCAAAAATGAGAGCGTGATAGACAAGGATACAGTCTTCTGAGAAGAGTAAAGGTGTTCAGTTTAGTGCAAGACCAGCCGCTTGTATTCACACCAGCTTCTTTTTTTCTTTTCTTTTTACAAATTTGTCTCCTTCTTCTTCTTCTTCTTCTTCTCTCGCGACAAGCTCTGTTCGTTTATTTTGAGAATGACCAGGGTTTTGATAGACTGGGGAAAGCTCAATAGCAAAAACCCCATGAGGCTTTTTTGTTTGTTTTGTTTGTCTGCGCCTTTGTTTTGTTTTGTTTTGTCATGGGGGGAATGGTTATGTAATGCCAGCGTTGACGCTCGCTATACAAGCGGCATAGCGTGTGTTCCTCCGTTGTGATACTGGCGTCGACTGAGATTGCATCCCTATCGTCTTGGAAATTCTGTGCTAGAAATCTTCCTCGTTTCTGTCTCTTTGTTTTTGTCGCTTTGTTCTTTGTTTGTGTTTGTGTTTGTCTCTCTTTCTTGCCGATCAGTTGTTGTTGGGGTTGTTTTTCTTTCTCTCCTGCCCTCTTCCTTCTTCTTGGCGTTTATTTTGTGACTGCATCATCAGTCCGGCTTTAGTGTGTGTGTGTGTGTGTGTGTGTGTTGTGTGTGTGTGTGTGTTGTGTGCGTGTGTGCGTGCGTGTGTGTGTGTGTGTGCGCGCGCGCGCGCATATACGTGGTGTGTGTGTGTGTGTGTGTGCGTGCGTGTGTGTTTGTGTGTGTGTGTGTGTGTGTTGTGTGTGTGTGTGTTTGGTGTGTGTGTGTGTGTGGAGAGAGAGAGAGAGAGAGAGAGAGAGAGAGAGAGGAGAGAGAGAGAGAAGAGAGAGAGAGAGAGAGAGAGAAATATGGCTGTTTTCTCTCGCTTAGTCGTCGGCACAGCAGGCACAAAGCTTAGTTTGGTCATGCATGGAGTTGAGTGGTTTGGTTGGATCTTTCAGAAATGAATAATTTCTTGAGTTTAAACTCAATATTTCATTGTTTTGTTATGGTTTGACTTCTCCTTTAACTCTTTAAGTAGCCTACTAGTTGGGGCACTACGCTGATTTTTTTTTCTCTCCAGGTATTGTTGTCGTGGGCAAGTTGGACTTGATGCTGGCCTGATGGAGCTTATCCCTCTTCAGGTACACATTGTGCATGCTGGGTATGTTCGTGTCAGTCACTGATCTGGCATCTGTCTCACTCGCCATACTACTGATGGCGCACACTTCTACAAAAAAAGTTGACGGGATTTGAATGTGTGAGCCAGACGTTCTGTGAGCGTTAGCACATGGGATGTTGGGTTTCTGTCAGTTTCCATCCAAACGACTCTCAGTTAGGAAATAGAGTCAGCATCCATGAAAACTCCAAGGGAAATAAATCCCCTGAGTGGGAACATCAACAGACGGAGACTCGAATCTAGGCCTTCAGAGAGGCCCATGTAACATTTTGGTCTAACCGCTAGGCTGTCTCGCTCCTACCCTAACCACACCCCTTTCACCACTCAAATTTGTTGGAAGTCCCAAATCGTAAACGAATAATTATAATATTGGTTTAAATGTGTAAGTGGTATGCCGCAATCATTTCTTCTGCTCCATCATTTAAAGAAACATGCCGCCATAGTGATTTGTCTAGCCATATTTGACATCCTTCTTGCACAAATGCAGCCTTGCTATATAATAATAAGTAACGAGGCCTACGTTCATCCTCATCATAAACCCTTGTTTGATTAACAATTAACTTGTACTGATACAAAATTAGGAATAGGCCTACTTGAATCTATAATTAAAAAAAGAACTGAAACGGTGTTAAAACAAACAGCAATGATAGCAGCAGCAGGAGCAACAACAACAACAGAGTAATTCTTGCACCTTCTGACAGGCAAATTGTAAGAATAGAAAAGGGTAAAATTGTCATTTGGTAATAGTAAATACAGATGTTGGTGGGAGAGGGGATTTTTTTTAAAGTATAGCCCAGGTTGTTGCACCTTCCTTTTAAAAAAAAGCCTACACCCGAACATGGCTGAACATCATCATCATCATTAACCATTACACCCAGGGGTGTGTAGGGCAGCAACAAAGCGCTTCCACTCCTGCCTATCCTGGGCCAACCTAGCCACTGATCCCCAAGAGTGCTGCATGGCCTTCATCTCACTTTCTACAGTCCTCCTCCACGTTGCTTTTGGTCTTCCTTTCTTTTCTCCTTCCTTCTGGGGTCCAGTGCAATGCTGTTCTTGTGATTGACTGTGGGTCTCCTCGGAGAATGTGCCCAATCCACTTCCACCGTCGTCTGGTGATGATGGTTCCCATGTCTTCCTGCCTGTATCTCCGTAGTAGGTCTTCATTGGAGATCTTCTCTGGCCAAAAGATCCGGAGAATTCTTCGGAGGCATATGGTGTGAAAAGATCGAAGTTTGGTAAGATCCGCATCCGTCATCCTCCAGCACTCAGAACCGTAAGGAGCGTATATACAACACAGCTCTGGTATAGCTTCAGCTTGGTGTTGGTGCTGTACTGAGTTGATCTCCAGATATTGTTCATCTCCCTAAACACACTCCTGGCCTTGCCCAGTCTGTTGTGGATGTCTTCTTTTGTGCCGCCCTCTGGTTTGATGATGGAACATGGCTGAACAGTGGGATGATAATTACCATACTCCAGCTAGTGAAGAGCGCCTACCAGCAGTAACTGTAGCAGTCAAACTGTCCTGATCAGTGAATGTGAAATTATGGTAACGAATAGTGGCCACTACACATGTGTAGCGAAACAAAAAAAGGTATTGTATCAGTCACAAAGCCGTTGCTAATGTAACTCACAATGATCAGTGAAATGGCATTCACGTATCGATTTAGTGCTTGGCTGTATCACATGTTTGTGTGTGTGTGTGTGTGTGTGTGTGTGTGTGTGTGTGTGTGTGTGTGTGTGTGTGTGTGTGTGTGTGTGTGTGTGTTCGTGCTCGCGCCTTGAATACATTTTGGTAATGATTACATGAACAAACACACATAGACAACCTGGAAAGCTCTCTATTTCAAAGTTCTATGGATTTCTTCTTCTTTGTTTCTTTAATTCATCCACACTGACAAATTAGCATAGACCTTCTGCAACAACTTTGTGTATTTTATAAGGAGCAAAACTATTACACTCACATCATCATCATCATCATTAACCATTACACCCAGGGGTGTGTAGGGCAGCAACAAAGCGCTTCCACTCCTGCCTATCCTGGGCCAACCTAGTCACTGATCCCCACGAGTGCTGCATGGCCTTCATCTCACTTTCTACAGTTCTCCTCCACGTTGCTTTTGGTCTTCCTTTCTTTCTCCTTCCTTCTGGGGTCCAGTGCAATGCTGTTCTTGTGATTGACTGGGTCTCTTCGGAGGATGTGCCCAATCCACTTCCACCGTCGTCTGGTGATGATGGTTCCCACGTCTTCTTGCCTGCATCTCCGTAGTAGGTCTTCATTGGAGATCTTCTCTGGCCAAAAGATCCGGAGAATTCTTCGGAGGCATATGGTGTGAAAGGATCGAAGTTTGGTAAGATCCGCATCCGTCATCCTCCAGCACTCAGAACCGTACAGGAGCGTAGATACAACACAGCTCTGGTATAGCTTCAGCTGGGTGTTGGTGCTGTACTGAGTTGATCTCCATATCCCTATACACACTCCTGGCCTTGTCCAGTCTGTTGTGGATGTCTTCTTTTGTGCCGCCCTCTGGTTTGATGCAGCTGCCAAGGTATGTGAACTTGTCTGTCTGGCGCAGGTCAGTTCCATTCACTTTCACAGGGGTTGGTGTGTTCACATTGAGCGACATTGTCTCTGTTTTCTTGGTGCTAATACGAAGCCCCACTTGCTGTCCGAATGTTTGGAGTCTGCTGGTCTTCTCCTGGATATGTTGGTGTGTGTGGGACAGCAGCGCCAGGTCATCCGCAAAGTCAAGGTCGTCTAGGTTACACTTTTAGTTACACGTAAACGAACCTGGCCAAAATTGTGTAGAAAAAAAGCTTTTGATAAGAGAAAAAAAAACGCATACACACAGAAACAGCAAATAAATTATTGGGTGACGCTGTTCTTGTGGCGACGTGCTCTTCTCAGGGAGCCCATCCCGAATTTCACGCAGAGAAATCTGCCATGACTAACAGTGGCATATAATACAATAGGCCTACAATACGATACGATACGATATGATACAATTGAATTACAATACAATGCAATACAATGCAATGCAATACAATACAATGCAACAATACAACAATGCAGTACAACAACAAAAGCACAATACACTGAATAGATTACAAAGAGGCATTTGCACAGTGTAGCTATATGTCATTCTCTATACAATGCTCTGCATAATGCACTTAACTTACGTAAAGATTAACCAATTGGGCTTTGTCATTTTATCGAGTTTTCTACAAAGTGTTCTTGCTCCAATATCCGGCTGGGGTTTACTGTGCATACACAGCTAAATGTAAAGAGATTTGGTCTCGTTTATTTCAGTTAAACGAAGAAAAGAAGTGTGTGTGTGTGTGTGTGTGTGCGTGCGCGCGTGCGTGCGCGCGCGCACTGGCGACATTTCAATTATTTATATGCAATAATGATAAATGTCTATAGCTGTAAACGATCTCTTAAGTTTTTTAACACATAAAAAAACAAAGACACAACAAAGATTAAAAAAACAGGGGGAAAAAAGAATAATCCATCTGCAAAACGTTTGTCACTTTTAGACTCATCTTTATCATTTTGCGTAGGTTGTCAAAATGTGAAAAAGTAGGCACACCCACATATTTTATGTCTTAGTGTACCACTTATGCCGCGTATATCACCTCTTGGAAGATCGGTATAGCTGAATTTGTCCGTCCTTTTCTTTTCTTCTCTTTCTTCCCATTCTCTTCTTTTTTTTCTTTTTTTGTTTGTTCGTTCCGTTCTCTTTCATTTCCTCTTGGTTTTTGTTGGGGGGGGGGGGGGGGTTGGTAAGTTTATTTTCAATTTTCCAGAAACAGCAATTCACCCAAAATGGTAATCGCTTCAAGTGGTCCAATTTTAATTGTCAGGCTCTCCAGTCCTCGATAGTGTAAATTTCACCTTAGAAGAGACACAGAAACAACTAAAAATAAGAAACAAGATAAGTCGTGGTTATCTTCTTCTTTTTTTTTTTTATACTTCTTTTCTTTCCTTATCACCAATGCAGATTGGTTTCTTCAAGTTCAGCACAAATAAGTATATTACCATATTAATGTACCATGTTGGAGAATGCATACTGGTTTCAAATTCAGCAACAAATAAGTACGACATATTCTAGTTTACCATGTAGGAGACCTATGACATCACTTGCTATACTATAGTACCGCCTCCTCTCTGCTCTGGTCTCAGATCAGCCACAAGTTTTGACTTTGTCGAAGGCTACAGAGAGCTAGCTGCAAGAGCAGCCAGCATTTTTCTGCAGTCAGCGTGTATTCATCCAGAAATAGACTATCGAAGAAAATGGTGCAAGACAGTCCTAGCCTATTTCTGAATACAAGGAGTCTTTCTTCTTGTTTCGGTGAAATTGTTTGCTTTCGTCACTGATCTACAATATCATCGAATCCGTCTGTCTGTCTGTTTCAGTGTATGTCTTTGTCTATCTGTCTGTCCGTCTCTTTCCCCCCCCCCCCCCCCCCCCCCACTCTTTTGCCAAGGGTTGACTGTCTATTCAGGACAAAAGTCTGATGCTAAACAAATATACTTTACCTTGGAGAAAAAAAGTGTGTGTGTGTGTGTGTGTGTGTGTGTGTGTGTTTGCACGCACGTGCATAAATACGGGACAGAGAGGCAAAAATCGTTGCCCTGTATACTTAAAGAAATAAAATATAACAGGTCTTTGAAAATTATAATCAAGTCAGAAAAAACAACAACGTCGAGGGAAATAGGTTACTGGGATGAGAAATAACATATTCTTACATAAATCAAGGTCAATAGATTGGGGCGTTCGTGTGTGTGTGTGTGTGTGTGTGTGTGTGTGTGTGTGTATGTGTGGGTGCGTGTGTGTGTGTGTGTGTAAAGATGTGTGCACCCATGTGGGTGTGTGTGTGTGTGCAGGTGTGTTTGTGCAGCGCGTATGTGAATGTGTGCACGTAGAGCGAGCATCTCAGTTAAAATTATTCGTATGCGAACATCAATAGTACACATATAACCATGTGGTTGTGTGTACATGTGCGTATGCACGCACGTGTGTGTGTGTGTGTGTGTGTGTGTGTGTGCGTGCGCGCGCGCGCATCCATGTACTTCAGCGCATGCATTCACGAGACCCGTGCATGCATGTAAGCTCATTGCAAAAGTACGCCAGGGCTGGGTGAGGTTGCAGTAGATGCAGCTTGCACATACTGTCTGTATACACACATAGGCCTACATACATTCAAGCAAGCTTTTGATGATCGTATATATGTTCCCTAACACTGTTGTGTAAATGTAGGTAACGTTGACTAGGGAAGATCGATTCACTTGAACATCTGCACTACAGACTACATCAGTTATTATATACTGCCTTGTATGAATTGAGGACAGCCTTGTAAAGGTCACATTGATTTTTGTTTAGTTCTCTTTCGGTTTTTTGTTTTTTTCCTTTCCTCCTGCCTATCCTTCCTGCTTACCGTACTTTCTCTTGTAGTTTGTTTTCCACAACTCCCTAGTTTTATTATTTCCGACGCGGGACTAAAATATCTTTCTTGAAAATAGAACGTACAAAGTGTGTGCCAGAGCCTGAAGTCTTATCAAATGTTGCATGCTATCCTTATTCCTGATGCTGTTCGATTTCTTATAATTGTTATCTCTAGATATGTTTTTTGTCAACAATGCCATGGACTTTAAAAGATTTAGCAGTTCATGGAATGTAACAAGGCAAACGCTAGTAAGTTGAGACGAATATAGAGGTTCTAATCTGTGTGCATGAGCGTGATGTAAGCCTAATCTCCGTCTGTTGTGTGGGTATGTGTTTTGCAGTGCATGCGTCTGTCGGCATGACTGCACGTGTATGTACCTATGTGTGTGCGTGTGTGTATGCATGTGCTTTTGCAGTGTGTTGAAAATCACTATACGTCATATTCAATTCAGCTTCTCGGGGGGCGGGATAGCCTAGCGGTTAGAGCGTTGCTGCACTCACGATTTGACGGTTCAAGCCCGGGTTCAAACCACCCCCGAGACACCCATTCATGGAGATTGTTCTCCTGGAGTTAACATCAGAACAGACAGACGAGGGAGAGGGAAAGAATGAGAGGGAGATGGGCAAAGGTAGGCATACACACAGAGAAGAGGGAGAGTGACAGAGACTAAGGAGACAGACACACACATACAGGATAAATACAGATCACCAAAATGCTGCATCACGATATGCATGAAGACGGGGAGAAAAAGGAAAGGTTATGGGGAAGGAGCGGAGGAAATGGAAGAGGGCTGGGGGGGAGGTGAAATATATATATATATATATATATATATATATATATATATATATATATATCCATACATACATACAAACAAACCAGGAGAACCGTTCAACGAGTTTAAATAACCATAACAGAACAATAAAGCAGTTTATCAGAATATAATATGAACTTGGTAGCCTTTAGAAAACCTTAAGTTCAACAGCAGGGGTATCTTGAGTACATGTTTAACCAACAAACCCCTCAGGGGTAAATCCCAGTGCATGTAAACACCCTTTTATCAATCGGCCCAGGACAGATGAAGGTGACATATAACAACGTCAGTGAATACCTTTTGCATTTCCTTTCCTTTCATTAGACACTAGACAGAGATAAAAGGGACTAGGAACTGGGTAGGATGAGGTGAAGAGGGAAAGAGAGGACAGGGGGTACTGTGAAACTATGCTGTGCAGACAAACCTCCTCCCAATGATTTATGAGGTGACAGTCCTAATCATTTATGGCCTTTGTTGTTGGCGGGGCTATAAACATCATGATTGAATGGGATCTCAAAGAATTATTGTCTGTTCAATTATTGTCTGTTCCAAGTCCAGTCCGCCAGACCTTAACTTGATTGGAACAGACAGTTCTTCTTCACTGGCATTTTACTGCTGTCATAGCACTCCTAGCGTATATTTTATTGTTTATAACCTTCGGATGAGACTATAAACCGAGGCCCCATGTGCGAATGCATGCAGAACATCTTGGGTACACGTTAAATCCTGTTCCGCTGTTCGAAAGAGTAGGTCATTGTGTGCCGGTGGGAACAGATAATAAATTTTAAAAAACTGCATACCCACGCATACCAAAAAAAAAAAAAAATCAAAAAAGAAAATCATCCGAGCGCTTTGATTTGTTGCTTTACAAGATTCAGCGCTATATAATTTCCATACATTATTATAATTTTATATACCAAGTCCACTCTGCCTAACCATAACTTGATTAGAACATGTAGTTATTCTTCACGGGCATTTTGCTGCTGTCATAGCACTCCTGGTGTATACTTTATAATTATACCAAGTCCAGTCTGCCAAAGTAAAAAGTAAAGTAAAAAGTATGTTCTTTCGAGCCAGAAGGCCCATAGAGCCGGAGCATATCCCGGTTTCTGTAGCGTTAAGCGAACTGATGGTTTTTCACCACCCCTGTGACAGGACGCTAGTCTGTCGCCAGATACTTCCCCAGCGGAGCTGGTACCCACTTGTACACCTGGGTGGAGTGAGGAAAATAGGAGTAAAGTGTCTTTCCCAAGGACACAACACCGAGCCGAGCGGGGGATCGAACCCGCGACCTCTGGATCACGAGTTGACCGCCTAAACCACGGCCAGTCTGCCAAACCATAACTTGATTAGAACAGGCAGTTCTTGACTGGCATGTTACAGCACTCCTAGTGTGTCCAGGAAGAGATCAAGCATGAAGAGACACTTCTTCAATCGAAAACAACATACTTCTCTTGTGAAGCTGGCAGAAGCATACATGACATGAAATATAAATGGTTGAGCAAAATGAAAACCTAAAAGGATGGACTTACAACTAATGTTCAAATCTCTTTTGTTGCATGTTCCCCTCTCAACCGACTTCAACTTTTCCTTTTAACTCCTTGAGGAGAAAGGGCACTGCATTAACACTATCCCTGTGTTAAGGGAAAGAGCCCCTCTTTCAGTGTACATGGACTGCCTACATTTGTATGCTACTGTAACCCAGTGGTGGGTGATAGGAGGAGAGGGTTAGTAGACAGTTGGTTACCCTATAGCGGGTTACCCATAGGGAAAAGGTTAAAACTTTCACACATGGTGTTGTCTGGGGCAGGTTAGAGTAGCCTAGTGCTCATGTGCTGCTACAGCACTCCCACAGTCTGGAAGATCAAGCAAAATTAAAGTAACCTACTTCGGTCAAAAACAAAGGATTTCCCACTTAATGAGATTGAGGAAGCAAACACAAAAATAATATGGTCGAGTGTACTGAAAGCCTCAAAGTAGGGACTTAATTATTAAAATATACATAGCATCCCCCCCCAATCCACACGACCTTGGTTTGTACTCTCACGGAAAGTACTTGCAGGGAACCTTCCCTCCAGAAGATATATTCCACCCTCAAACCACAGAGGTATATCAGCCTCTGCAATGTCTCAAACCAGCACCCTCAAATAACTGCTACAGTCATTCCAGGACTGAACCATCCAATGTCTGAACCACTCGGTGGTTACTTATGAATTACTTTTCTCATATCCTCTATATTTTACCCTGTCTCTTACAGTGCAATGAACAGCCTGACTTGGCCACTAAAGCCACAAGGACTCCACCATCAACACTGCCAGGACTAAACCCAGCAACTTTCTAACTGGCAGTGCCTGAAAAATCAGCAACTATTGTTAAAGATGAAAATTGTGTGTGTGTATCAGGTTTTTGTTTTTCTGCCTCATCTTCTGCAACATTCCCATCACACTGTTCCCACATGGCTCATTTCAATCTTCTCGCCACACCCATTCCCAGATTGGTTATGTCACATCCTCAGGGTCAGAAATCCACAGGGAGCCCTTATAAGGCCACCAGCCAGAGGGGCCCTGCACTGCTGCTGGGTCACTTTGGTGGTGCTTAGTGGATCCCGTTCTGGGATAACATACGCAGACCACCACCTAGTAAGCCCCCTACTAATGACAGTATTAGCTCAGTCATGGAGCTAGACTGAGTGAGTTGGCCAACCAAGGTGGCGACCACCAAACGGTAATTCAGTAACTATGCAGGTCTTGTTGGTGGCCCGGAGGTGGTTGAACACAGACATCTTCGTGTGGATGAGTGCTATCACTGTGCAAGCTCTAGATGTGTATGAAAATGAGTTGGGAGATGTGGCTGTGTATGCCGAGGTCATATTGTATGGTCATACCGCAATTCATTCAGTCAGACTATGTACTGTTTTTTTCAAGAAACAGCGCCTTCTGATTTCTCTACTTACTGTGTAATTCCAAGTTGCAATACCATGTTCATTGTTTGCCTTATCTTGCCTTCCAGTAATGATTGAAGTCTCAAACCAATCCATCCCACCAATTCAATGTATGTTTCAAAAGGTTCATCTGGTTGCCATACTGCTTGTTCTTACACTTTTAAGTGTTAGACACAGCAGTCAGTATTATTCATTTGTTAACCATTTAAACTAAAAGGGGTTTATCACAGCTGAAAACACAACAGTTGTAAGTGTATCCAAATGCATCTCACAACAGACTTGTTTCTTCCACATGATAATTCGGTATGCTTTGAATATGGCTTTACAAACTTACTCCTAGAACTGAGGCAACGTCCCACAAACTGAGTAGGCATATATATATATATATATATATATATATATATATATAATATTATAATATATATATATATATGTGTGTGTGTGTGTGTGTGTGTGTGTGTCAAAAAAGAAATAATGAGTTGTGGTAGTAAATTTTTTTTCTTTTTTCTCTAAATAAATGAAAATACTGAAAAGAGTGACACAGTTTGTTTTCTTTTTTTTCTAAATGAACAAAAATACTGAACAGAGTGACACACTCTTTTCAGTATTTTTGTTCATTTAGAAAAAAAACCAAAAAAAACTTTACTACCACAACTCATTATTTCTTTTTTGACATGAAAAAAATCCAACAACTCAATAATCTGGACATATGGGCCTCCACGATATCAAAAAGAAAAAAGAAAAAAATCACATAACTTTCTGTATGCTGTTGTAGCCATATCACGGCTGACTAATAAGTGTACACAACTCCTCAATCCGGACCTTAGATACCATAAACTTATTTATATTGTATATATGATCTTTCGAATGTAAAGAAATTGATGATATGGAATTAATCACCAGGCAGTTTTTAAGGTAAGAATTTTCTTCGAAACAACAGTTTCATCCATCCACACACAATGAGTGATCAAAACTCTCACATTCACACAGAAACAAGATATCTTTCACTTTTTTCTCTCTTTATTTTGGACAGGAAAGTTTATCATAACAGATGTATGTTCATGATTTCACAGCCCAGCTGATCACATGGACCACATCACTAATAAACTTTCTGTTCCTGCCTCTGAACCGCTACCCGTAAGTGGTTCTTCATCAGGTAGTCAGTGAACTCCTGGTAGGGAGACTTGACAAACACCGTCTCCTTCCACAAGTCTGGCGTCAGGTAAGAGTAGGTCTTGGAGATGGCTTGGTACGTTGCCTTGGCTGCAAGTAAACAGAAAAAAAAGAATACATATACTTTTTTTTTGTTCCTTGGCTAGAGCTCTGAGGTTCACCTAAGGTGAGATTTTTGCATATGTGACTGTCCCCCCCCCCCCAATTTTTTTTTTTCCAACTTCCAGGATAAAACAATATTATTTCAGTGCAGAAAAGACATTTATTTATATATTTACACTCTATGCAGAACTGTCCACCTCAAAAGGCAGCTTTTAGTGATTGATTCTTTTTATACATGTGACACAACATAATCTTCAACACCAATGGCTCCAGGATTATGATCTTTTCCTTGTTAGTAGCTGCTAGTTTTTCAAGCCACATCAACATCCTTATGTTACTGACTGGTTACCCCATTTACATTCATTCTCTATCTCTCCATTAAGGGTGCATTTTATTCATAGCAAAGAAAAATGACTATCTGGTAATGACAGCACTAATTCATCAAAGAGATAGTAACAGATGATAGTGATGAGAAATTATCACTCTTTTTCAAAGTTTTTAACACCTGTATTACCTTTGTGTGACACATTTGTGACAAGTAGGTGACAATGACAAACACACCACATGCACATAGTTGGTAGAATAGTAGTGTGCTTACGTAAGCCTTAGCTTTTGTGATTTGTCATGACACTTTCTCACCGCTACTGTTTAGAAACAGACTTTACATTTTGGAATACACCTGCACTTTGATGGGATTACATGGTGACAGCAGGGACAAGCTGCGTGATTGGATATTTCGTTCAGTATAAGTTCAGCATTATGAAAGGAAGCCACATCTGTGAGTACAAGTATGTTTTGTGAGCTTCAGTTGCACAGTTAGCTGTCTGTCTGCATTTTATTGATTTATTTGTGATGCAACACTATCAACTGTCTTGTCTCCCTTGTCTCACCAGAAGCACACAAGTCCATTTTAAGCCATGCTACTGTTATTGCCACATCATTTCCTTACACAGTGGTATATGGAATGTTACAGTTACCATTCAGCAATATAGTGGAAAGATACAATAACCTGAGAACCCCATTTTGCACATTCTCTCTCTTTAGAAACCCAGGAAACAAAGGGAGAGCAAGTCCACAGAAGACAGCCTCTGTGATGAGAATTACTCTCCCCCAAAAGCGACCAGCTTGGATGAAAGAGTAAAGAAAACTGCTTACCAAAGTTGCCAAGGGTGGCCGTGGCACCCCGAGAAGAGGTGTAGCAGTCATCAATGCCAGCCATTGTCAGCAGTTTCTTGGGCACAGGGGCACTGACGATGCCAGTACCACGTGGAGCTGGGATGAGACGCACCATCACACTGCCACACTTGCCGGTGACCTGTAACAAGCCAGCCACTTGTCCACTGTACAAAAATCTTCCCTGTGGTGGATCTAAATTCTGATACAATAGCATACCTGCCAACCCCTCAAAATGCTCTTCAGCAGTTTTCCTTCCTGAAAAGCCACTTTTCAGTAGTCTTGGGACTTCTATCAGTAGTTTTGAACTAATTAAAAAAAGAACACCTTTCGTAGAAATATATATGCCTCTATTATTCTAGAGCAAATGCATGTGCATATGTGCACACACACACACAGGTAATCATTTTTAACACTACCTTTGAAAAATAAGAAGTTTCTGTTCAATGAAGGAAAAAAAAAGAAAAGAACACCCCCTTTCACCTACAGGTCACACACACACAGACTGACAGAGGTATACAATGAGTCACAACTTAAACACAATAAATGAAAAAAACAACCCCACCTGTACCCACAATAGGCAAATTTTTACCTGTTGTCATAAATGTTATTGTATTTCCTTTATGAATACTGGACTGTACTTTTAAAATCATGATAATAATCTTAGACACTACCTTTGAAAAGAGTTAATAATCACTGTAGAAAGAAAGGCAGCCTTCTTGACCTTTAGGTCACACACACACACAATTGCGCCCCATGCACACATGTACATGCAGGAGAGAGAGAGAGAGAGAGAGAGAGAGAGAGAGAGAGAGAGAGAGAGAGAGAGAGAGAGAGAGGAGAAGGGAGGGAGAGAGACTTGCAGAGAGAGACAGAGACAGACAGAGAGAGACAGGAGAGTTATTTATTGTTTTATTTCAAGGGTCATGGAATAAGTGCTCTGGTGCTTTCTTTACATTCAATCCCCATGTGTATGCAGTTTTTAAATTTTGTCATCCATTTCCACTGGCACACAATGGTCTACTCTTCCAAAAGGCTGAACAGGTCTTAACCTGTGCGTTTATACAGTCGGGCCCGGTTATAAGGAGCTCGGTTATAAGGTACCTCGGTTATAAGGAGCACAAAAAAAAATCCCCGATTTACTTTGTTCTTTGTTATGACTTGCGAAAACTCGGTTATAAGGAGCTCGGTTATACGATACCTCGCTTATAAGGAGTGAAAAATATTGCCCCAAATCGACCCTGAGCCCGGTTATAAGGAGTGCCGACTGCACAAGCTTGAAACCGAAAGTAGGTTGAGTTATTTCATAGGCCTTTGCTTTCGCGAAACTCAATTCCGTTCGTCTCCAAGATGTCGGAACGGAAGAAAAGGACGTCTTTGTCCCTCAGTGAAAAGCTTGAAATAATCCGAAAGATTCAAGCCAACCCTCTAAAAAGGAAAGTAGCTATTGCAGAAGAGGTGGGGGTTCCCTTCACTACACTATGTAACATATGGCGAGATCGCCAAAGATACCTGAACCAGGTTTCCCAAGGTTCGGAAGATCTTTCTCGAAAAAAAGTCGAGATCTGCCACATTAGACAGTGTCAATCAGCATCTACTAAAATGGTTTACAGATGCAAGGTAAGGCTTCTTCTTCTTCTTCTTCTCTGTGTGTGTTTGTGTGTGGGTGACAGACTTAGAGAGAGAGAGGGAGGGGGGGGGCTAAAGACATAGATCTAGAGGACAGGGGGCCTGAAAGAGAGGGAGAGAAAGAGGGGGGAGGGGGGGGGGGGGGGGGGGGGGGGGGGGGGGGGGCGGGAGGGAGGAATGGAAAGACAGGGGGACTGAGAGAGAGAGAGAGAGAGAGTGGAGGGGGGGGGGTGGGTCGGTTTTGGTCGCCCTTTGTGTATGTGTGTGCATGGGTTAATCTGTGAAGTATTGAAAAAAAAACACAGAAAAAAGAACAGAAAAAAAGAAACACTGAAAGCTGTATGCAAGATGAATAAAATTTTGATTTCAAGATAAAATGAAGACCTTTCACCCCCTCCCATCCCTCGGTCATCAGGCTTTGTTATGTACATGTACGGCTTTTAGGCATCTTTTCTCAAGAAAATTGCTGGAGACGGAAATTGTCTCTACAGGGCACTTAGCTTTGAGCTTTGCGGGACACAGGACCAACACGAGCGCCTGAAGGAGATGCTGCTAGATTTCATGCTTGAAAACCAGGAAACATTTGCGGATATGTTGGTGGTGACCTTGGGAGTTATCTGACGCAACATACAATGCAGGCCAGGGCATGGGGGTCTGATGTTGAGATCTTTGCCGCCGCAACGCTCCTTCAGACAACCGTGGTTGTCTACACGGCCATCACCCCTTTCTCCAGGAAATGGCTGACCCACAATCCGCTCTTCCGAATTCCACTTGCCCCACACTTCGAGGAAAAGATTTATCTCCGAAACTTATGCGGACATTTTGAAAGAGTGTCAAGTATCCTTTGAGCTACGTCACCATATGTCACTGTTGAGGGACCTTGACCTTCGGATCAACGCAAAGTGGACATGGACATACACATCTGTATGTAGTCACAGCACCATATCAAAAGTTGCCAAAGTGCTCTTAGTTTGGTGGTTTTTTTTTCATGAACGTTTACAAAATGTTATTTTTAGTTAGATGTACGTGATGTAAGCTACGTTACTACACTAAATGACTTTTTTTTCCATTTCGTATCACATTTTGATTCAATCATACGCAGTACCATGCCAGATGATGTATTCCAGTAGGTAAAGCCAATCAACATGACTGAATTCACCAAGTGAAGTGCCTATGGCCTCATAAAGGACTTATCGTTTCAACGATTAACAATAATTCTGTACTTATTGCTACCATTTGTTTTACTTTCAGGATTCAGGTTTTGTTGTTCTAAACGGGGTTGTTTAGCGTCCTTTTTGCTTCTTTTTGTTTGGTTACTACACTCGCTTTCAGTTTAACAAAGTGTGCATTTTATGTTTTTGTTTTGTTTTGTTTTTGAATTTAAAAAAAAAGAGATGAATATAGCTGTTTGAGTAATTTTCATCAGATTGTTGTTTCATTGTACGAGCGAGCGAGCGAGAGAGAGAGAGAGAGAGAGAGAGAGAGAGAGAGAGAGAGAGAGAGAGTTGCTGATTCTGACACCGAAAAACGGCAAAAGTCCGGTTATAAGGTAGTTGGGCTTGGGTACTCCTTATATCCGAGAACTCTGTTATAAGGAACCTCGGTTATAAGGAGTAAAATTTTCGGTCCCCGAGCACTCCTTATAACCGAGTTCTACTGTACATGGGCCTTGGTTTGTGATCCGATCTGAATGACTTTCTGTGGAGTGAAGTCGGTACTGGAACAGGAGTCCGAAACCTGGGCTCAAACTCGGGCCGTCAGATCACGAGCACAATGCTATAACCACCAGGTTATTGAAAAAGGGAGACAGCATTGTTGCTGGATGCAAGCTCTCTTCACTATGAATGTACAAGTCACATGTTGTCAATGCCGGCTGAGTGATAATACTTGCGTGAATGCAAAGTGCCGGTGTTTCTGACTTACCTTAATACCCAATGCCTTTTTGTGCTTTGCAGGAAATCTGTGCAGTCATCTTAAATAAAGGATAAACTTGGCTACTGGCCTCATTGTTTTAACAATGTCAAGCACAACCGTTTTGTTGATGCCATTTTGTAAACACTGTGCACAAACATGCATGCACACAGAAGAAAGAATGGTCATTCACAGCACAGCTGTGCTAAAATTGAAAAAGCTTGTAGAGAAGGATGGTTATGTTAAGCAGCAAAAAAAAAAAAAAAATTGATGTGGCAAAAATAGTAGTTTTGGACCTGTGATCGTAGTTCTGCAGTTTAACCTTGTTTAACATAAAAACAATGGAAAAATTGTAGGGGTAGGCAGCCCTGCAATATAAGTCAAAATGTTCTCTTTCACTTCACCAGGTTTAAGCGTGTACATATATGACAATTTTGTAACACATTTCAATTTGTCTTGTCTGACCCCCCCCCTCCCCACACACACACACATATACACATGCATTCCATACCAAATTTTAGTTTGCCTTACTTCTCAGTTCATACACATTACACAGTCCAGCCAATACTGTCACCAACAATAGCTATTTATTTACCTTGCAGGGCACGGTATGGGGTTTACCGATCTTGTTGCCCCAGTAGCCACGGCGCACTGGGATGACAGACAACTTTGCCAAAATGATGGCACCTCGGATGGCAGTGGCCACTTCTTTGGAGCACTTGACCCCCAGACCAACATGACCGTTGTGGTCACCGACAGCTACAAAGGCCTGTAAACATAATACTCATCTTTTACAAAGCATCTTCCACAAGTTTTTGAACATTCAGTCTGTATTCATATCAAGTATATATGACCATACAATTTATAATGTGCCTTACATAGTTTTCTTTAGTGAAGGCTACCTCCTTAACAATTAACTAGATCTGAATGCATAATCTTATCTTGCAGTAGAAGACAAGGAAATGTGTGAAAGTCAGCTGATAATTATACATTTACCCAATCCTATGCTCTTTCACACTACAACACCCCCCCCCAACCCCTACTATAGTTACTCTTTCACATGGTGTTCAAATACAGTGTATGTAGTTTATATACACATATCCCTTTTATCATCCAATGTATCGACAAACTCTATAGCCCAGTGGTTAAAACTGTTTGATTTCAATTATGTGGGCCCATGACGTCCCAGATTCTAATCTTGGTGGCACCATATGGTGAATTAAGAGTGGGAATTTCGTCAACTTCAAATGCAGACCTGCCAGCCATCAGGATTATCAATGATGACTTATCAATGTATAAACAGAATGTGTATGCATTCATGGATGTTGTTGTTGTGCGTTCCCCAGCTTTACACCCTGGGGGTCACCCACAACATGCACTCTGACTCACTCATCCCACCTGGGAATCACTGTGAGATAGGAAGTACACCCTGGGTGAGAAGTTTGCGTGTATGACTCTTTTCAAGTACCTCGCCACATAGGCAGCCATACTCCGACTTCAGAGGATTTTTTCTCCTATAAAGGAGAGTGCAGGTTGTTATGTTAAGAGCTTGTCATGGCTGAAGGCAATCTCAACACAACATTTTAAACATAACAACATTTTGATGTAGGCCTTGGCAATTAGCTGGCATCAATGACTGACACAGCTTTTGGCCTGGGCCAGGCATTCATGGATGAAACACCACACCAACATGTTACCTTGAAGCGTGTTCTCTGTCCGGCACGGGTCTGCTTCTGCACTGGCATAATCTTCAGTACTTCATCCTTCAGAGTACCAGAAGGAAGGAATGTGTCGATGATCTCACACTCCTGCAATAAGTGATGGACAAACTGATTATATTTGCACTTAATTAAGTGAACAGACAGGTACTGATCCAGCTAATATAGTAGTACATGTAGATTTCATTCCTACAATATGGTACGTCAGAACTGTTGACTGCTTTAAATATGCCACAAACAAAGTGACGTATCATTCGCACAATTCATGAACAGAAAATGACGTGACTTGACCTCTCCCCTAACCCCTGAACTCATTGACATTGTGCTGATAGTTTAGTTTTGGCACTCTGCCTCTTAATTTAAGACGCTATAGTATCAGCAGAAATTGGATTAAAAAAAATAAATAGATAAAATAAAGAACAAACTGACGGACACTATAGTTGAGCGGTTAAGACCATTCAACTTCAATCCTGTGGGTCCATGAAGTCCTTCGTTTGAATCTCAGCATTGGTGTCTGGTGAATTAAGGGTGGGGATTTTCACAATCTCCCAGTGCAGACCTGCCAGTGCCTAATTCCCTTTGTGTATATATACACATGCAGAAGATCAAATATGCACATTAAAGATCCCATAATTAATATCAGGATTTGGTGGGTTACAGAAACATGAATATACCAAGCATGCAATCTGTACAATGAAATGAGCTGCTCTGAAGTCTGAATGAGTTGGCTGAGGCCTGTGGGCAAACCTCCTTCCAAGTCAAGCACAGGAGAAGATCAGGCACTATGCACCCCTTCTGGTAAGGGATTGTGGAGAGGGAGAGATTAAAAAACCCACTTACAACAATAAATCCAAGAGAAACTACATGGGTATTTAGACCAATCATTCCTCTAAAGGTTGTTACTTCCCTTGAAAGAGTCTTGAATGTGCTAGTTTATGTTGTTTATGCAACTTACAATAAACCAATCTTTTTAAAACAAAAATAGTGGAACAAGCAAAAACACACACACAAAAAGTGGAACGTAAGACGTACTTGTTGAAAGAGGTGATCAAACTTATGATACAATAAGGACCTGATGTTGAACCTGACCTCCTTGACACAGAAACAGACTTCTGATGACCATGAGAAAACTTAGGCCTGTGTGCAAATGCATTGTTCTTCCTTTCAGAAAAGTAGGCCATTTCATGCTGGTAAGAAAAGATGACAATTCTTTTTTTTTTAAAGAAAAAAAGTTAAAATGCATGCACACTGGGGTCGTGTTTAGACATCATCCTCAAGTCGGAATGCGGTTGCCCCAATGGTAGGTAAAAATGGCCACATATACAATGCAAAATTTCACCATTGGCAAACCTCAAGAGTTCTAGCCGAGGTATGGAACAAAATATGTCTGGTTTTATAATTTTGTCCAAGTGTGTTGACATTTTCAAACAAGGCCAAAACAGCCGAAAAAAGCAGAATCAACAACTCAATTCCATAGCAACTTCATTGAGTTGAGGAGTCACTGGCACACAGTCCTGAATTTTTCAGGCAACATGTCATGGGCAAATTAGGAGCTGGTGAATCCTATTCCTCTCCAGGTTGCTGGTTGTATGCTGGTCACTTTTGTCACATTCATGCGACCAGCCATGGCTAACCTTTTCTTAAAGAAATGGCTGGGTTTTGTGCACAAATACATGTGAACAAGAAGCTACAAGCAACTGGGAATACATACACAAAATATAATGCATGAGGATATACTTCAAGTGGGGGAGGGGGGGTTAAGAAATCAGAATTGTGTATTCTTCAGGAAGCTTATTTTGTGATCAGCAGTAAAGAAAATACAATGGAAAAAATATGAGGCTACAAATATTAATGCTACCCTTTAAACAAACCAAAAATGAAAAGAAAAATTGCTTTTTACCTTGATAGGCAGAGAAAACACATAGATTTCCTCCAAAGACCTTATTTTCCCATCTTTGACCAGGCGGCCCAGCTTGGTGACCGGTACCCACTCCTTCTCCCCTTCCTTTGCTCCTCTGCCGCGCCCTCTTCCACGGCCTCTTCCACGCCCACGGCCTCGACCCCTTCCTCTTCCCTCTCCACCAAATCCACCCCGGAAACCTCCACGACCTCCTCCTGGAGCATCAGCCATGACTGCAGCTTCTGGGAAACAAGCATAAAACTTGACTGATTACTAGTGATGAAAACACCATGCCAAAAGAAGTTAATCCTTTCCCTTTGTATACTGTACAAATGTATACAGTAGCCTTGTGAAATAAGGAATAACATTCCTTCAGTGAGTAAGTCCCAATACACATTTACTATAGCTATGTTTCTGAATGAAAATGAAAAACTTCTATCATAGTTATGTTTTTGAATGAAAACACAAAACTTCAAAAGATTAACGACAGTTTATTCGATAATTAATTTGTACATGTATAGAATTTCTATGTCAAGAACCATAAATTTTCAATGTTTAGCACATGTCCTTCATCAGGCTCTCATTCAATGATTAACCACATAAAATCAAATAAAATCAGCATCCACAAAGTCAGAATGCACCTACCTTAAATGGCTTAATGGTGGGTAAAAACCGACTGCATAAAACCTCACCATTGGCAAATTTCATACTCACAGCTCTTGCCATGGAAAAGGAAAAATGATAATAAGTTTGCAATTCAATCTTTACCTTGTGACCCCTATCCCACAATCCACATGCATGCATGTGTGCTCATGCGCATGCGAGCGCGCACACACACACACACAGAGTGTCAAACAGATTACACAAATTCTATGGCTCCAAAAGATTGTAAACAACTTTCCTATACTATTGACAAACACAAACAGTATAGTAATAATGACCAACTTTTAGATGGCCAATAATACAAAAAGATACTATAGTTACATAACTGCCAATCTTTGAGAATCCCAAGACTGAATTCAGTGGGGAGTGATTTGGGATGAGGACTCCCCCCCCCCCCCCCCCCCTTTCTGACAAAGTGCTGTCAGGGAATACAGCCCCATGAAGTTAAGCATTTTTTACGGTTAACTTAAACTAAAGGAGCAAGCTTTTCATCTCCCGACAAGATGTTATGAAAGAATGATAATTAGTGTACTGTGCACAGATACTTGTAAAAGGGCTGTAGGTAGAAACTGAAAGCACTATGATCACTATGTCTGCATTGATGAAGTACAAAATCAGTTCTAGATAAAATTGTTAAGTTTAGAGATGGATGATGAGCACCAGCTGCGAAGATTTTGTTGCTTTTTGTTTTATAGCTCGATTTAAGTCTGAACAAAGTGTCAAACCTGGGCCAGACTACATCAGCTCTTCAAAGTTGGTGACAGCTTCACTGCTTAGCAAAAACAAAAGCACTTGTTTATTTGCTTGCTACTTTGGTAATCTAGTCCCTGACTCTGATTTTATCAGTTACATAGTATTTAATGTGCCACACAGTTTTGGCCTTACTTTGTAGTTTTGAGCTTTCATGGACACAAATCCATCCAGATGAGGTGATCGATACATATCTTCTTTAACATAATGTGCATAAATGTGCACTGTCAGTATCAGTCATTGCCTCCCTTGGATGTTGTCACCTGCTAAGAAACTCCATGTTTCAATTGTTTGACTTGTACACAAATTAAAATCAGTCATCTGCCTGATCTGGTAGGAAATTCTTTGTTTTGTTCACTCATTAGAATTGGCACTGTAACCTCCCCCCCCATCAGAGGTTTTGACCAAAGGGCATAGCAAGACAGTTAAAATCCATACGTAAACAACTGGTCTTCTCATAAACAGTAATGTCATTTCATCCACCATGCAAAATTTTAAAATCACAACAGTATAACAGTATTATGGATACAACTGCAGAAGGCATAACTTGTCAAAACTGATCCAATATATGGAAAATCCTCCTTAAATTTGAGAAAAAATTTCTGATAGACCGTATATCTCTCAGAATTTGAGCTTAACCTTTTCTTTAACATCTCCGAGATTGGCATTAGATCCCACCACGTGCATTGACAGTCTAGTCAATTTCCACCAATTACTTTTTTCTTTGTTGAAATTTTGGTAACCAAAAAATGTTCTTAAAAACCCTACCCGCAGCTAAAAACTGGAAAAATTCCAGGAAAAAAGGAATGGTTGGCAGCTATGTAGTAAGATGTCTAATTCATGAGTAATGTTGTTGCATGGTTATATGCACTCTGACACTCCTCCCACCTGGAAATTACTGTAATACTAAAGTAATATTACTGAAAGCCCACACTGGATGAGAAGTCTGCATTCCTTTTCCTTTCAAGTTCCTCACCCTATACTGGCTTATGTGGCTATAGGCAGCCATACTGATACTCCAACTTCCAAGGGTTTCCCAAGAACTTGTCTTGATTGAACTTGAAGACAAATTTTGAATTTTTTTGTTTTGTTCCCCCCCCCCCCCCCCCCATCATTACACTTAAGCTATTTGCTAATATGTCCCTGAATTAGTCAAAGGGCTCAAAACTACAAAACATCAAAAGGTAAATCTACACTGTATACATACTTTTCTAAACACAATACCAGTACCACATGGAAAGTTTGGGATCCGTTAACTTACTTAATAGTGGTCAGGTTTGATGTCAGAAGAAAAGTGGATGTGCAGATATTGTCCAGGTTCTTTCTAACTTTTTAAGATAGTAGCTAGGTTATACTTATACTTCCAAGGAGGCCTACTTGAAGTTAATGACTTCATAATGGTTCCTGTTAAGGATACAGTATGGAATTTTATTTTTCTCCTGTTCTTCAGCTAGAGCTCTCCAAGGTTCACCAATACTGCAAGTGCAACCCCCCCCCCCCCCCCCCCCCCCAATTTAGGCAGCAGCATTCTGCCTTAAGTCTTAAGGCACATGTTTTTAATGAGGGCAAAATGATCTCTGTGTGTTGGCACATGGGACCTCAGTTTATAGTCTCATCCAAAGGACACTGGCATTCAATGATTCATTTTGATATTTTTTGTCAACCTAGGAAGAAGGGCCAAGGCTTCAATCGAACCCAGAGTCTACTTGTTGGCAAGCTAATGTCTGAACCATCTTGCAACCCTCCTACTTAGAATGGAATAACTGGATACTCCAGGATAGTCATAGTGTATCCATATTATCACTATTGATCACTGTATCAGACAGTGAGACACCGAGACGACGACTGGAACTTATGCTAAAAAGATCTGAGTGTGAATTAGAAAGGTGCTATGAACATATATGAAAATTATTATGTTTAGTTATGAATAGTTCTTTCAAAAAGTTGTAACTTGTACACAGGAACTTGATATGATCCAACTTTTACTAGGCTTTAGCCTATTGCCCTATGTTTGAATCATCGATTTTCAGACTTCTATATTCATTCGCTAGTCCACAGAATGACACCATGATAATAAACTGAGGTACCGTGGGCACAATATTCTACACACATGTTTTGGGTTTGTTTTTTTAAATAGTATAAATTTTAAGCACACACCTACATTGGATAAAAAGACTGATGATTTGGATGACACGACATACAAGCCTAACGTGCGTGAAATTTGCTCGCCGAATGTTAGTCTATACGAAGGCCTAGCGTTAGACATGTACGATAATATTTTAACTCACTTGTAAGAAGATATATAAACACAAGCCTAAGTGTCGATGGCCCTCAACGATGATGATATTAACCCAATTTTAATACGATACATACCCACGTACTTTCGTCTTGCTCCGGTGCAGTATGTAGAAAGAACGACTTCCGGTCAATGAAAACTGAAAGTTAGAATTTAAACGTCTATTTACAGGAAAATGTACAAAATCACACACACACACACACGCACGAACACACGCGCGTGTCAAATAGATAAAATATTTACTGTTTAATGACTGTATAAATGTTGTACCAGGATTAGGCCTACAGACCAGACGCCCATGTCAGACTGACACACCAGAGGGAAGTTAAAGATATGGGAGGGATGGTGCACTGGCGGCCCTGAACACCAACACATCAACTACAGGCTTACAACAAATGACGAATTGAAAACAAAGGTGGAACACGAAAGGACCAACAACAGCAGCAGCAAAAACAACAAAAACAACAACAAATGTTATTAAATGTAGCTGTGAAATGTTTGCTGATGATACCACTCTCTTTTGTAATGATTCAGACTCCTGCAGATTAACTGGCAAACTTCACCACAGTATTGACAGATTAATTATTTGGACTCACTTAAACCACATGTCCTTAAATGCACAAAAAACAAAGTGTATGTACGTATCAGCAAGACAGAAAAGGCAAAAAATGAACGATAGGTTTCAACCTCTGTTATTGGATAACCGAATAGTTGAAGAAGTTGACTCTCATAAAATATTAGGTGTTACGGTTGACAAAAATATGACTTGCACTGAACGCATAATGTCACTATGTAAACGCCTAGCCCACAGGCTACTTCAGTTATCCAAAAGAAAACACTTTCTAAATAATCATTCTCGAAAAAAAAATTTTGGGCGGTAACATTCTACCAATCATTAACTATGCGTCAACTATTTGGGATACCTGCAGTGGAACGAACTTGAAATTCATCCATCGTTTATATAAAAGAGCAGTAAAACTTGTGTTGTTAAAAACAAGCACCCTGAAAATTGAGGATCATAAGCAAGTAAAGGTCCTGACATTTGAAAACCGACTTTTATTCAATAAAGCTGTATTATTGCAAAAAGTTGTAAATAAAAATGTTCCTCCGAAGATTACCCAAGCTTTCAAAGTTAACCAACATAGACACAACCATTTGCTAACATTTCCAAGACCCAGAAATAACCTATATAAATCGAGCCTCTTGTATTCAGGTAGTGACCTATGGAATAAACTCCCCAAAAATTTGAAATGTATTAAAAGCAAAAATCAGTATAAAACACATCTAAAAAGATATTTCATGAATAAAAGTTCAGAACACGACTTGTAAACTTAAGAGAGTGATTAAAGTGTCACTGACGTTATTCTTGTCATTAAAATCAGATATGACCCACGTTTTCATATTCATATAGAGTACATGTGTAAACATTGATCTACATATGGGTTGATATGATATCGACTTCAACACGCTTTGAATCTGGTGTGTGTGTGTGTGTGTGTGTGCGTGTGTGTGCGTACACGTATGTGAGTGCTGTCAGCGCCTGGGGTTTATCACAGTTCTTGATAAAACCATTGACGCTGAGGGCAACAGCAAAGTGAGAGGCTGTATGACCAGTGGCTTTTCCACTCATGGAATTCCACTTTACAGCTTAGTCTTTAGTGATCGACTATGACTCTCTGACTAGGAGGCTTGACTTGCACAGTCCTTATGTGCTGCAGCCCTGGGGTCTAGTTGGCCTTTGGAGAACATCTCCAACGCTGACTGTCCTTATGCCCACTTGGCCGAGAGAGTGGGGATGTACTGTGGGCAAGGCATCTCCATTATAATCAAATTTCTACCCAATTTCCGAAACAGCCCCTGCCTCCTCTGCTGTTTTGGGGGTCATCGTCGAAAACGACGGACTAACATACATACGTATGTGAGTGCGTGTGTGTTGTCTAATTGGTTCGTTTTGGATTTTTTTCTTGTTGTTTGGGGCTTTTTACGTTTTTGTGTTACTCAAAAATATGCTGATTTATTTTATTTTGTCCCTGTTTATTTTCTTTTTCATTGTATTAGATTACCTAAATTGTTATTGCTGATGTTAGTATTGGTGGGTGGGTTTATATTGCCTGAATTTATTCTTTGATGGAAGGATCAACGTTGTTCTGCCTTAAGTAAAAAAGCACATGTATATGCCAGGCAGAGGGAAGGAATGGATGTCTTTGTTATACTTTTTTTGGCTCTGAATCCAATGTCTGCTGGGTTATTTCTTGTTTTCCTTTATATATATATATATGAGTATATGTGGTAAAGGGGATATGGGTGAGGGTGTGTACGTGTATGTAAGTGTTTAAATGATTTAAAAGGAACTATACATCAGTTTCCTCTGTTTATATCCATTAAAAAATTGGTTGTTGTTGTTATTATTATTGGTGGTGGTGGTGGGGGTGGAGTTCTGGTTTATTTTGCTTTTTGTTTGTTTGGGGTTTTAGGGTGGTTTTCTTGGGGAGGGGGAGTGGGTATTATGGACTCTTTTTGTCCCCGTCTTTTCTTAGTTCTATATTGTTCTTCATTTGTTTTGGCTGTTATTCGTGTCTTATGTTAGTTATTGTCGCTGTTGTTGTTGTGTACGTATGTTTGTGATTGTTTGTTTATTTGCTTGTTGTGGTTGTTCTTGTTGGTTTATCTTTTTTTCTTTGTTTTATTCAGTTTTTTGTATGGTTGAAGGTTTTGTGTGTATGTGTGTGTGAAGGGGGTGGGGGGGGGGGGGGAAGCAGTTGGTGTGTCTTTTTTGTGTGTCTTCTTTGTTTGTTTTGGTTTGGTTTTTCTTTGTTGCTTGTTTGTTTGTATCATGATTGATATTATTTCAAGATTTTTGAATTATTTGAATTGTATGGTTTAATATTGTTCAGGGATTTATGTTTTGTTTTTAATTCCATGTATGCATATGTTATTGTCTTTTCTTGTTTGATTTGTATGGTTTATCATTGATTAGGTTTATTTATTCTATGTCTGCATATATATTATCTTTTTTTCTCTCTTTTGTTTCTTTAGATAGATGGCTTGAAGAAAAAAAAGCAAATGCACTGCGAATTCAATTTATCATCTGAAAATAAAAGTTTGACTTTGACTTTGACAAATTCCTGGAGAAGGGGAACAACATGGAAAAGTCAGAAGACTACCGAGAGAGAGAGAGACAGAGAGGAGAGAGAAGAGAGAGAGAGAGAGAGAGAGAGAGAGAGAGGAGAGAGAGAGAGAGAGAGAGAGAGAGAGAGATGCTCAATTCATGTCCATCACAATAGCAATAGGAAAGCAAAGATTCCCACTTCAGTACTCCTTAGCCTATGGATGTGATTCTATCAATTCATAGTTGCACAATGGAAAAACTGAAAATCTAATCCCCCCCCCCCCCAAAAAAAAAAGAGGGGGGAGGACTTCATACAATTTAGTGCTGAATGCCTGATGAAACACTTTCATCTAAATGATAGATTTGTAACAGATTAATGGTTTGATGCTGAATGCATGCACATGAAACGTGTAAGAAAACTGTTGAAAACTTATAGAAAAACATTACAGAATGAAGATAAACATAAGCCTACCTACTGCATCACAGGGACCGAGTAAATACCTACCAGTAAGAAGAAGAAATAACACCAAAAAATCTATAATAACAGTTTACCCATGGATATGATATCTTTAGTTATACTCTCATCAGCAGTTTGGGAAATGTGTTAAAAAGATTTCATTTAGAAAGTATCAACCACAAAACAATATCTCTCTCGGCAGGAAGGAAGGTGTCAGGATGGTTAAGACGTTCGCCTGCCAACAAGTACACCGTGAGGTTGTGGGTTCGATTCCCAGCCTCGCCCTTTCTTCCTAGTTTGACCAAAAAATTGAACTGAATGTCAAAGTCCTTCGATGAGACTATACCGAGGCGAACGCACGCAGAGCATCTTGCGCACACGTTAAATCTTGTTCCGCTTTTCGTAAAAGTAGGCCATTGTGTGCCATTGGGAACAGATGACAAAATTTACAAAACCGCATACACACGAGGACTGGATGTAAAAAAGTACATAAGGTGCTTATTCCATTATCCTCGATATAAAAGAATAAATAAATAAATAAATAAAATAAAAAATAAACACATGGTTTCAATATCTTAGAACTTTTCTGGAAAGGAATTCTTTACACAGCCCAATATATAGAACAGACTGTTAAGAGGTTGATGGTTATTTGAATGGTCCTATTTCTAAAGAAACCTCATTTATACCTGGGAAAATGAAAAATAATAAAGCCTCAGGTCCTGAAGAAATTATTGGAGGATTATTTTTAAATAGTTGTGGTAACGTTGTGGTTTCTTATTTTTTTATGTTGTTGTTGTTTGTTTTGAGGATTTTTTTAAAAAACAGATTTTCAGTTTTTCCATTGTGCAACTACGAATTGATAGAATCACATCGGTGGGCAAAGAAGCATTGAAGTGGGAATATTTGCTTTGCTATTGTGATGGACATGAATTGAGCATGCATTATTCTCTCTCTCTCTCTCTCTCTCTCTCTCTCTCTCTCTCTCTCTCTCTCTCTCTCTTGGGTAGTCTTCTGTCTGTTCCTTGTTTAGAAGATCATGTCTTTCTAGATAAGTGGACAGAATTTGAATGTCCTATTTCTAAAGAAACCTCATTTGCACCTGGGAAACTGGGGGGGGGGGGGGGGGGGGGGGCGAAAGCTGCAGGTCCTGATAAAAAAAAAACCCACCTGGAGGATTATTTTAAAATAGTGGTGATAACCTTGTGCGTTTCTTTTTAAAATCGTTTCACTTCTTTGATGTTGCTGTTTGTTTTGGAGATCATGTCTTTATAGAAAGGTGGACAGAATCTATCATCTTGATATTAGTTAAAAAGGGGGTGATGTTAATAATACTAGTAATTATTGAGGAATTTCCTTAACTGACATGAGCTGTAAGCTGTACACCACAATTATAAATACAAGATTACAGGAATGGGTAAAGGCAAATAATACTACTGGTGAGCATCAAGCAGATTTAAAAAAAGAAAATTCCACGATAGGCCCTCCTTGGGTTTGTGTAGGAACAGTTTGCTTCTAAAGGTAAGTTATATGTAAGGTTAATTGATTTTGAAAAAGGCCTTTGACTGTTAACAGGAATGAGATTTGGCTCATTTTCATGAAAAGGGCGTTATACTTAAAGGTAAACTACTGCAACGTTTAAAAACCACATAACAAAGTGTGAAATGCAGGATTCAATATGGTGCAAGGTTAACATACTTAGTTGATTCTACATCCTCAAAGTCGGAATACCGCTACCTTCATGATGAGCAAAAAACGGTCGCATACGCAAATTAATCTCACCATTGGTGAGCCTGGGAGCTCTAGACGAGGAATCGGGAATAAAGCCATTATAGATCTGTGGATGGTGCCTTGCTGATTTTTTTTCTCTCAAAAGGTGAATACATCAACCAAAATGATCCCCATGGTAAAGGCCATGAAGTGCCCTTCAGTCATGTGTTCGGTGGAGTTCCTTTGTGTTTAATTTTTTACCCCTGTCCTTCGGGTGTAAAGTTAGGATGCTTGATATAGTACAGAAAGTGATATATATATCAGGCTGATTTCTTTTTTCCCCCTTTAAAGGCTTTTGTTCTTTGCATTGTGTTCCTTTTATTTTTCTGCCTTTTCTTGGCTTGCGTGCTTGCCACTTCGTTTTCAGGTCAGTGGCCTTCAAGGCTAAAATTATCTCTCTCTCTCTCTCTCTCTCTCTCTCTTGTATAAGGTTGTGTATCCTGATAAAGGACGTATTCATGTTTTATATTTTCAATATTTTATTGGGCTTGTCGACTCTACTTGAGTTCTAGTGAATGTCCTATTTCAAGATCTTATTGTTATGTGTAACAACTATGTGTACCACTTTACAATGTGTAGATGTTCAATTTTTTGACTTTATAAGTTTGGTTTTTTTAGTTTTTCTCTTTTTCTTTATTTTTTTTTTCTTTTGTTTTTTTCCCCTTTTTGGGGGGTCCTGTTTTATTCTTTTGGTTTTTTGTGTGGGTTTTTTCTTTTGTTTGTTTGTTTGCATTTTGGGGGGGTGGTTGGGGTATTTTCTTTTATTTGTTTGTTTGTTTTTTAAAGTTTTTTCCCCTTTGTTTATACTTTACTTGCAGAAGTCTCTTCTTGATCTGTCTCCTTTCTTTGATGGCATCGAGGGTCTCTTGTTGGATCCAGTCATTGCTGGTCTTCTTCTTTTGATGACCGATGTTGTCCTCGCTGCTGTCAGTGTACAGTTTACAGATCTGCTTCCATGTCGTATCTATGTCATGCTGTTCTGTCATGTTCTGCAGGATGTGGAATCTGTTCCTCAGATTGTTGATGAATGCAGACGTTGGTGTCTCTCAGTCGCTGGGTATCAAATCGCGCTTGAGTGGTTGGTCTTGTGTTCTTCTTCAGTTTCATCTGGATGTGTGCGGTCACCAGGTGATGATCACTCCCGACATCCGCACTTCGCTTGGTTCTCACATCCAGAAGAGATCGTCTCCACATACCGTTGATCATCAGATGGTCAATCTGATTTATGTCTCTCCCATTGGGCGACGTCCAAGTCAGCTTGTGGATGTCCCGGTGCGTGAAGAGGGTCCCTCCTATCACTAAGTTGTTCATGGCGCAGAACTCCACAAGTCTCTCCCTGTTGTCATTTCTGTTCCCCACCCGTGTTTTCCCATGACTCTCTCATAGTCGGTGTTGTCACTTCCGACCTTGGCATTGAGCTCCCCTATGATGACGATGAGGTCATGGCGTGGGGCCTTTTCTGTCTCTGTCTGCAGCTGGTGGTAGAAGTCGTACACGCTGCCCATAAGGGCCTGAAAGTGAAGTCTAGCGCATCCAATTTTGGTGTGGGAGGGAATTGCTATCTTTTAAGTATGTCTGAAAAAAAAGGCAGGTGAATGGGCCGAGAAAGCAGAAAATAAACAAGAAGGAGGTGACAGGATGAAAAGGATGAAGGAAGAATAAAGAGGGGAATATAAAAGAGGGAATTCCTAGAACAGATTCTCCAGAAGGTGGGAGTGCTATTGATACGGAGAATACCCCGGCATGCTCACGGGAGAAAATGCGTTATACAATGGACGCTATAGAATAGCCGAGTACTTAAGACCGTTTGACTTCTCTGGGTCTGTGAAGTCGTGGGTCGGAATCTTGGCGGCAGCGTCTGGTATAATGTCCCAGGTCAACTTCAAGTGCAGACCCGTCAGTGCCTTAAGTCCCTTCGTGTAGGCGTAAATACACGCAGAAGATCAAATATGCACGTTAAAGATCCCGTAATTCATGTCAGTGTTCAGTTGTTTACGTAAGCACAAACATAACCAGCATGCAACCTGTACAAGGAAATTAGCTGCTCTGAATGTGTCGGTTGAGGCCAGCAGGCAGACATCCTGCAGAGTTATAAGCAGGCACCACTCATCCCACCCGATAAAGGAAACGCAGACTAGAGAGAGAATGCTTAAATATAGAAAAAAGACCTAACACTAGCTGAGAGAGTAACTTCTTTTCCTGACATATTGAGCTTAATCAAGCTGTGGATACATGGTTGACGTGAGAAATTGTGAGGAATAAACTGTTCTCTAACTTCTGTGAGCAACTAAATAGAAAGTAGATTTTGTCTTCAGTAGCCTAGAGCTATATGTATATGTGTGTGTGTGTGTGTGTGTGTATGTGTGTGTTGTGTGTGATGGAGAGAGAGAGAGAGAGAGAGAGAGAGAGAGAGAGAGAGATTATTGGTCTCTTGCTGGTATGATGGAGCTTACTCCTGTTCTCGTTTGTCAAATATGATTCCCCTGGCCCCCATCTTTGTTGTTGTTTGTTTGTTTTGTGCTGTTTGTTTGTTCTGTTTTTGATTGTGCTTGTATAGATCAATATTTAGTTTGCTTTGCCTCCAACCCAGAAGAGATAGAACAGTGTCTGAGAGGCAAACCGTTGTTTTCTTGAACAGGCAAACCATGCAGACCGTAAAGTTAGGCCTAGGATCCACCCACCCACTAGCCTAAGTGATCTGCATGTTAGTGCGCCCACCCAGTAACTTATAACCCTGGAGACATCTAGCATGGCAAAGATAAAATTTCGCTCCGCGCAGGACTTCACATTCACAGGCGCGCGCGCGCGTACGCACTTCTTGTTCTGTTGCCAGTCATATAAGCCTACTCTGAAAGCAAGGAAATACTCATTTAGGACCAATACAACAAAATCAGCATCAAAAAGACCAAATCTTTTGGGGATGAGCAGGTGAGGGCCAGCCAGTTATTAGTTTTCAGAGCTGGTAAAATATAACTAAAATAAAAACGGATCGAAACTAACGAATCAAGATGGGTCTGAATAGTTTTTAAAGTGTTTATTGGTTTTATTTAAATAAGATGTGAATTTGCTTGTTGAAACGAATTATGAACAGTGAATTTATTTGATGTTGTTAGGTTATTTCAGACATCATTTCAGTTGACACAAGGGCAGCATGAGCAGTACACATGCATTTCCGGTGATAACGCCTTCATACTTTGTCAACGTGTTGTCAGCTTTATTTTACTCCCAATTTGGGCATATACTTGTTTTAATAGCAAACACAACATACCTGTATCAAATACAATGTACTAGATGAATTTTTCATTTCTTGGTTTACTTTGAGGATAAGTTTATTAGACGTTTTCTCATGTACCAAAGCCCCACAATCTATAAATAAACCATCATACGGAAATTAACGTAAACGACCGAAGAGAGCCGAAATCTATTAGCGCTTCTTATCCGGGTTCTTGCAACATGGTGGCCTTTGTTGCATCGACACCTAAATGAGATCGTTTTCTTTTTCTCTTGTTTTTCTATAAGTATTCAAAATTGCTAAAAAATCAAGAGGCATAGGAAAGGATGGAGTGTGGTGTTGCAGATTATAAAGGTCGCAACAACTTGATTGCCGTAAAGTATTACCTTCAACATGGCAAATTTCCAAAGGACTGTAAAAAAGAGGATAAGAGATCGGTACGAAAACGAAGTCAGACTTTTGTGTTTAGGAATGACACTCTTTATTATACAGGAAGCAAGCAAAGACGATTAAATGCAAAAAATGAAGAAGAGGAAGGTGCAGAAAATTTGGATACAGATGCTGACACTTCGCCAATCTTCAGGGTGTGCTGCACAACTGATGAGGAAAGACGAGCTGCTGTCTTACGGTGCCATGTTGGCGACGATGGTAGGCAACTAATATTGCATTACACCGGTTTCAAATAGGATTTTACGTAGACCCTCACTTCAGCTTCCCTCCCCCCTTAAGATTACCCACCTGACCAGGATTAAGACTCTCACTAAAGGGACAGTAGCGTTCTCAATGTAACATTCTCCTGTTTATCTGTATCTTATACCATGGCATAGGCCTAATCATTTAAATTTTGGCCTAGGCTATAATAAAAAAGGCTATATATATAGTATATTTTTAATGGTTCCTTTTTTAGTTCGTTCATTTGTTTTTGTTTGAAATGTATCCATGGATACTTGATACTGACAGCATCATTGTGTTTACTTAGGCCTACCCCATAATTTAAAAGGTGGAACTTTTAATTTTAGGCCTACACTAGTTTGGGTGAAACACAAAGTTCTCATTAAACTTAAAGTTTAAGCTATTAAAAAAACCCTGATTATTATTAATATTAATTAATCATACACTGTACATGATTAACTATAATAATATACTAGGCTATTCTAGTACTAAACTAGGCTATAATACTAAATCTATATTAGGCATATTACTAGATTTTTTGGTGCCAGATTAGAATTAAAACTATTCTGATTTATACTATAGATTATAGCTTAATCAAGTTAGTGTTACTTCCATTAGTTAGTTCTTTTGCACATTTGTCATGTCAGTTTAGTGCCCATGCATGCACACAATGAAAAGCTAACTCCCCAAATGCTGTTCAAAGAAAAAGGAGGGTGGCAGGGTGGTTAAGACATTTCACCTGCCAACAAGTAAACTGTAAGTGTAAAGTTCTGGGTTTGATTCCCAGCCCTGTCTTTGGTGTTTTCTTCCCAGTTTGACCCCCAAAATTGAACTGAATCGGTGAATGTCAGAGTCCAGATGAGACTATAAACTGAGGCCCCCTGTGCAAATGTGCACAGAACATCTTGTGCACATTAAAAACCCGCCCTGCCTTTCAGAAGAGTAGGCCACTGTGCCAGAAGAGTAGGCCACTGTGCTGGTAGGAATGGAAAAAAAAATCCACATGCACAGATGTGTTAAACTTAAAGATACAGTCCCGTAGTTGGAATACATGTGGCTACCAAAATGGTGGAGGAAAAAACTGGTCACATAAGTATACACAAAGATCTCACCATTGGTGAACTACGGAACTTTAGCCAGTTTAGGCTAGCTGAGGATAAAAAACAACAACAAAAAAACGCACAAAAAAAGGAACAAAATAGATTAAGTTTATTATCTCACCAACTAGCTGTTAATATTAATTATGGCCACTGATCAGGCCAATTTAGTGAAGTTGAGCATACACACACACGTGCAAGAAAAGGCTACTTCAGTTCTTGACTAAGCGGTGTAAGCCTGAGCTTGTTAATCATATAATGATATATATTTATAAATGATTGGCATGTGTTATATGATTGGCACATATAACTGTAGAGCTTTACTATATTTTGATTGCCCTCGCCCTCTTCTAGTCCTGCAGTACACCACTACTGGGCAGTAAGTAACACTGGGTATTACTAAAATTAGTGGGTGACAATAAAATGTTTTGAAAAAGTATTATCCTGTGTGGGGATGCTGAGGCCTGTCAGTATGGATCTAAATTACTAATTAGTATATTAACTCATTCTACTCTGGGCAGTTTTCTCCCTTCACAAACACTCTACACTGAGCGATTCCATCCCTTTACAAACACTGTGTACTGGCCAATTTGATTGGTTTGGGGGAAAATTCTTTTAAAAAAACCGGTATAACATACCATAATGAAATTTTGAGTACCTATGCGCAACAGATTACCCTAGCAGCATATGAAGTTTCAAAGCATTATTTTTTTTTTTTAATGATTGATGGCATTTGTTAAAAAATGACCCTTTTTTTCAAAACTGCCAATTATGGGGTACTCCAAACTCAAAGAGAGAAAAAAATTACTAGAAAGGTCTAAGTCCACAAAATTAGTTTTATGTGCAAGAGAAGTAACTAAACATTGAATATGCAAAGTGAAAACAATGTAGAAAAAGTATTTGTTTTATGAGTGACATGTAAAGTAACACGTACACACAATCAGTTTTCACGTTGGAGCGCTGCTACTGAAATGAGTCATTCACTTCACATTTACAATGATGAATGAATTTTTATCTATAGAATGTCTCACCAATGTCTCTCACACACACATGCATTCATGTTCAGTAATTAGCATAGTTTTGGATGGTGTGGTAGAGCCTAAAGCAAGCAATGTGCACACAAATGGTCAGGAATCCTAAAATGTCATTTCGGGTTATTCCCTGCTCTGGCCAGCACTTGAAAATGCTGTGCTCTTTGAGTTGACCCTGGCTGCAATGTTTTCACCTGCATATTTATTTGTCTGCTCAACAATTTGGTCCAGAAAAGCATCATCAAAAATTTGGCTGAAAAAATCCAAAGGGGCGTGGCTCTGCATGTGTTGAATGTGCAGGCCACACCCCTCATCACTGTAGGCTGGTAGTATGGGGAAAATGAAAAATCCTCATGCCAGTCTTGCATGAGGAAATGTAAAAACTCATCTTCTGCAAGGTCTTCTTCATCAGGCTGAGCAACTGCCGGCCTGCCTGCCACGTCAGCATCACTGCTTGTGTGATCTGTACCCTCATCCACACTCACACTCTCCACTCTCGCAACACTTTCGTTATCACGCTCACTACCACTTTCACTACCACTTCCCTCGTCTTCTGCTAACCATTCATAGTCAGAAGATTCCTGAACATTGTCTTCAACATCTGAACCTTCTGTTTGCAATTGTTCAAGAACTTCATCCAAGGTAAAACTGCGGCGTTGCCGTGTACATTCCAATGGTCCCGAAGTTGAAAGAGTCGCCATTTTGCAGCGCTGATAAGTCAGTGACGGGAGGCGAGGCCTCGCCTCATTTGCATAATCTACCACATCATACTCAGCCAGCCACTGTGGTCAGGGGATTTCGAAAGATTGTACAGTGTGCCGAAACGGTTTGCAACTGCGCAAGACCATTTACCTTTGACTTATGAATATTTAAAGTTGAGGCGCGATCACATCGCACCTTAGTATAAAACCGTTGTAAAGGGCAGGTGCGATGACATCGCACCCTCGTATAGAAAGAGTTAAGATAGTAAAATAGCATCCCCACCTTTCTGAAAATTTTGTGCTAGGAATCCCCTCATTTTTTTTTCCTTCTTTGTTTCTTCCTTGTTCCTTTTCTTATAATAATAATAATAATAATGTATGGAATTTATATAGCGCTGAATCTTGTAAAGCAACAAATCAAAGTGCTCAGATTTCATTTCATACCACTTTAAGTCACGGCAGATTTCTCTCCGTGAAATTCGGGCTGCTCTCCCCGGGGAGAGCGCGTCGCCACAAGAGCAGCGCCACCCTTTTTTTTTTCTTTTTTTCTGTCTGCAACTGAATTTGTTCCCCTATCAGAGTGGCTTTTTTCTAAGAATTTTGCCAGGGACAACTCTCTTGTTGCCGTGGGTTCTTTTACGTGCGCTAAATAATTATGTGTAACACACGGGACCTCGGTTTATCGTCTCATCCGAAAGACTAGCGCCCAGACCACCACTCATGGTCTAATGGATGGGGGAAAAATTTCCGGTCCAAACGGGGTACGAACCGCCGCACACTTTAGACCCGGACTTTTCGCTTTCTAGACAGGCGCATTACCTCTAGACCACCGATTCTTCCTCGGTTCATGTCAGCTCCTTGTATATTTTCTGCCTTCTTGGTCCATTCTCCTGCCTTTTTTCCAAAACGGCAAAAGACATATAACTTAAATGTATAAGTTATAACAAATTTAACAATTCTTTCCCACGCTGAAGTCAGATGCGCTGGGCCTGACTTGTCAGGTGATTTACGGCAGCACAACACATTTTTGCTCATACTATAACAGACAACAATAGTTGCTGACTGAGCGTCGATGAACTTCATGAAGAAGAAGAAAAAGTATTAAATTTAAATACTTTATAATCATTCACTGATTCAGTACAATTACAAAACCCTGTTGACTTGTGACTATGATCATTGTAGAGACCCATCATGCTTACAGTATCTGTATTGTTTAATGTACAATATACACATCTGTCTATTAGTATTACTATTACATCATACATGCAATGTGGAAAAACTTTCAATGTCTGCAACTGCAAGTAAAGATAACTGGCCCAGTTTAAAAACACGTACTTATTTATTGAGCAGATGACAGATTTGGACATATTTTCATCGAGATTACAAACATAGCACATAATTTCACATTTGCTTTGTAATCTATAATGTGTGCACAAAATTTAATGATGTTTGTGCCAAATCAAAATTGCAGGGTTTTACTTTTACTACTTTAGTACACAGATAAAAATACAAGTTGCCTCCTTTAGTAAGAGGGTTAGCCTTGTTCAACTGGTTAAGAAGGTCATGCCCATGTTTTGAATTAATTTAATAATGTGCATTATTGTGTGTGTGTGATGGTGTCTGCCTGTAACTGTAAAATCTTTCTCTGACTCGGAGTCTCTCTCACTCTCTCTCTCTCTCTCAGTCTCTGTCTCTGTCTATCTGTCTCTCTCATGTGTGTGCACACGTCAGATGAGACTGAAGTATATAAACTGAGGTCCCATGTGTGAATGCACCAGAACATCTTGGCATGAAAGTCCTTCGGATGAGACTATAAACCGAGGCCCCGGGTGCGAACGCATGCAGAACATCTTGCGCACATGTTAAATCCTGTTCCGCTTTTCGAAAGAGTAGGCCATTGTGTGCCGGTGGGAACAGATGACAAAATTTACAAAACCACATACACACGGGGACTAGATGTAAAAAAGCGCATGTGTGCTTATTCCATTATCCTCGATATAAAAAAAAAGTCATTTGAGCGCTTTGATTTGTTGCTTTACAAGATTCAGCGCTATATAAATTCCATACATTATTATTATTATTATGATCTTGTGTGTTTGACCTTTTGGAAGAGTGTAGACCATTGTTGATTGTGTGCCAGTGGAAATGAATGACAATTGACAATATATATAATTGAAGTAAGCCAGCAAACCAATCAGATTGCTGTATGAACTGTTTGTTCCATCATTAATACAGTTTTGTTGCCGGTTTTCTTTCAGGAAATCACTTCGGTATCGAGAAGACTACTGATAGAGTGTCAAAGGAGTACTACTGGGTCGGCATCATTGGTACTGTCAAGACAGTGTTACATAACTGTGACTTCTGTGTGACACGAGGAATCCGGTGCACCAGTAGTTTTATGAACAATCCCATGGTAACATTCAATCAGCCGACCCAGGAAGAAATGCCAGCAGCAGATCTGAATCTTCACCATCAGGTCCTGCCCCAGCTGTAAATGTGAATGCAGCAGCAGCTGCCTGCATCAAAACAGAATCAGAGAATCAGTTCTGCACAATTGAAATCAGAGAGGAGCCAGACATCTTCTCCTTTGCACTAGAAACCTGTTCTCACTTTTGGCAGAGGGTAAGTTTTTATTACACAGTTTTGAGTGCTGAAAAGAAAAAAGGAAAATGTATGAAAAAGGAAAATGTATTCCAAGATAATTTAAACACGGAAGATATTGTAAAAGAATGTTCTACTGAACATGTGTGCTGTTTGAAAAGCAGATTTGGACATAACATTTTGGTTGAATATTTATTCATAATGCTGGTTAAACTGCTGTTCTGTGACTGCATAGACAATCAATGCTATGTGTGTAATTGACGTATGAACTGTGAAATAATGGCATGGCTTTCGAGATGCCTTTGTTTCGATTTGAAAAAAAATCAATTACTGCAGTTAGCTCGTTTGTTCTTTTGATTTCATGTCTTTTCACTATTACTGTACTAGTGACAAAATTACTACAGTGTTGAGGTCATTCTCATTGGTTTTCTACTCTTACCTTTTTTTTTTATCCACATGGTTTTTATTTGGGTGTAAAGCTAGTAAATGTTTTGTCTCTGAGTAAAGTTTGAATAAAATGATTTTTTTAATGGGTACTACTACTAGTACTACTGATACTAGTACTAGGCAGGGTGGTCGGTCCTTCACAAAGGAGGAGGTTGGTGACAAAACCAAATGTAAATGACAGGACTTGGCCGTATGCCCGTACTACACAAACAGTTGTTGATAATACTTATGGATAGATATGTAAGAATAACCTGAATGATTGATTTTTTTCCCCCAGTGATTGATATTATATATATGAAGCAACTTTCTCCCATATTTCAGATTTGTGGAAAGTTACCACTTACATGTTTGGGGGCATTCTGTACAATGATACAGCCAGTCTGCAAGTTTGACAAGCTCCTTTGAAAATGAAAATAGTACTGTTGTTTGGTTGCGATCTTATCACAACTTCCTTCTTGGAGCAGAAAAGACAAAGTTGAATTGTACTTTAAAGAATTGGCAATTAATTACAAAGCTCATTTTAAAGAATTGGTAATCAGTTACAAAGTTAATTGGAAGATTGTTAATTTGTCTTTTGTTTCCATGCATTCAAGTTTCTTTTAAACAATTTTTTTTTTTAAAAGCTCTGAGGCTGAATTAATTACTACAGGTGAAAATGATCTAAAGACTTCTCCCATGGAGTATTTTTTCTGTTGCTTATATTGACTAAAGGGTTTACAGTTCTTGAACATGATGTTTCATCTCTTGAATTATTGTGATTGCAATTTTTGTTGTTTTTGAGTAATGTTTCCTTATTGGTTTTTTTTATGGGGTTGAAAGCAAACTTCCACATAACACTTGACAGACTTGAATAAGCTGATTGAAACAACAAGACAGCAGTATCTCCATTATTATTAAGTCCTTTTGCTTTGATTTGGCTATATTCATTTTTTGTTTAATCATCAGGTGGAGATCCAAGTCTTTGGTCCCTATCAAGCTGGACACAAAGAAGTGTATGTGGCTGTGGCTCTGGATTGCTATTCTCAGTATCCAGAAGCTACAGTTATTGATCAGATCTGTTCAGCGAGTCTCACAACTTTCGTCTTAAACTTAATATGCAGGTATCTGTGTGTTGTGTGTGTGTGTGTGTGTGTGTGTGTGTGTTGAGTGTTGTGTGTGTGTGTGTGTGTTTGCACATTTGGACTTGTTAGAACTGTTAATCGCTATTTCAGTATTTGTTGCATGACTGTGTAAGAATGAATTGAGTGTAAGCGCTTTTATTTGTCTGTGCAAGATAAAGCGCTATGTAAATTCCACTTTATTATTATTATATTATCTTTCCACCCGTATTTCTCTCACAAAAATTGATGATTCATTCATAAAAATCATAAATATTCAGAATTATGGTGGTTATTTGCTGTAATTTGAATTTCTTATTAGCTTCGTTTATTTTTTGTGATAGGAAAAAGACAATTTCCCACCCCATTGTAAAATTGTGCAACAGGCAAGAAAACTATAACAGTATTTGTATGCTGAAAGTGCACGTTTATAAGTATGTAAGAGGACGTACATGTGTGTATCTGCAAGTATATACAAGATCTATAGATACAGACATTCGTGCATTATACAGACAGGCACGCATGCGTGCGCACACACACACACTTTTGAGTTTGCCATGAAAAGAGCCAGATAGAAGAATCTATTATGTAAGGTGACTGTGTATGTAAGACCGTCTCAGGTGAAGGCTGTCAGACGTGACAGTGGTGCAAGTTGTTGCAGGTATGGGGTGATGGAGAAGCTGTGCATGCTGCAGAACAAGACCACCAGAAACACTTACATGTATGTCAACATGCGTGACTTGGAAGTGGCTGGCATCTCTGTCACTTACCTGGCCCAGCCTGCAAATCCTGCAGGTAAGTGTATGTGTGTGCTCTTTATGTGTGTGTTTGAGAGAGAGAGAGAGTGTGTGTGTGTGCGTGTGTGTTATGCACCTTTTAGATATACTGTAAGGAAGGGGGTTCATTTCTTTTTGGTATTAGATTAGCCAAGTTATATTGCTGTTGTGATTGGTGGGTGGATGGGTAGAGTTTATGAGACACAGAAAAATTCCCCAATATTGTAAAAATAAAAAAAAGGGGGGGGGGGGGGCAGACCTTTTAAATTTTGGATCCATGAAAATGTCTGGTAAGTTATATATTCTCTGGTATACATACATTTATGTGTGTTAACTAATGTGTAAATTATGATCATCATGTAAGTAAAATGTTTGCATCACAGACTTTAGCTGTGTATATAAGTTAGTTGTTTTGTGATTTATTACATCTATTCCTTACTGTTTGTGGCCAGTTATTGCTTCCAGCAATTTATATTCTATGGTTTCCACCTTGCTTGTGTATGATTTTATTTTTTAAATCATGGAAGAATTAAAATGTTCCTTTTCTTTTGGGATGCCTTTCCTTTACTCTTTTTCTTTCCTGGTTGTTTGCATTAGCTTTGTTTCTTGTCTCCTCCCCCCGTTTATTTCTTGCTGGCTTTTTGAAGTCCTCTCCCCCATTTTCCACACAATTCCCCAGTTCTAAAACTACAATTTTGGATCAGAGAGAGAAGAAAGGGATAGAATTATCTATTAGTTTAGGAAGAAAGGTGGCAGGATGGTTTAGACATTCACCTGCCTAACAAATAAACCATGATGTTCTGGGTTTGATTCCCAGCCTTGCCCTTTCTTCCCAGTTTGACTTGAAAATCAAACTGAAAGTCAAGTCTCTTGCAGGTGGCTCAAAACCAGCTGGACCCATGTTCTGATGGACTTGTGCACATTAACCTTCCAGTCACTATGTCTATAGGCATCAAAGAGTTAACTTCAGCCCCCTGAAAGTACCCTGCCAGTCATTAGGTCTGTAGGCATCAAAGAGTTAGCTCCAGCCCCCTGAAAGTACCCCTCAAGTCACTAGGCCTGTAGGCATCAAAGAGTTAACATCAGCCTCCTGTTAAAAGAACCCATGAAATTAAAAAATAGAAAGAGCATGGCTGTTCCTCCTGACTGTCCGGATAAATTTAGTAGGTTGAATTCCAAACAGGATCACCAAAGTTGGATTGTGGCCACCTTAACTCATTGAGGTTGTGCTGAAGCTTAACCCTAGTAGCGCTAAATAAACAGCAACAAGCCTCACTTCTATTGGCTGAATTAACATTGGCTAGCATTGTTTTGGAGCATGGTGGGCTCAAACAACCCTTGATATTGATATATAAAACTGAATTAAATGTGTTAAGCTATAGATCACTGGAAAGAAGAGATAATATGCTTTTAAATGAGTATAATTTTATAATAGTGTGTAGTGTTTATGATTATGTAAAAAAAAAATCAAAAAAAAAATCATGTTCGCACTACCGATCACTGTTCCACTGTCAGGGCCCCGGATCGATTTTAACACGATAAGCAAAGTTCTTGCGGTGCATAAATGTCATGATTAGGTAAACACTATTTCTTGACATTAGTTTTCAAAAAATAAGGAGTTTGTATCGCTTTATCGGTCACCAAATACTCGGAAAAGTTCAGCGACAGGATCGACGCCATCGCGACCGTCATGGCGGAATGTGCGAAGTGGTGGCTTTCTATGACAAAAATACAAAGATCGCTTGATTTCATGTGATGCAGAGTACTCAGCAGCATAGCGATTTGACTCAACAACAGTTATTTCGAAGCCTCGTTGCGTCAAAATAAAGTAAAACAATCTGTGACGTCGAAATCGCCGAGTAGCGAAAAAGTCCATCCAGCAAAACTAGCACTGCTCGATTCAGTCCGATCGCGATCGATTTTTACCAAGTTTTTCAAAAATATTCCACAATCCTTACCTCATCGTCTCTCTCATTGTTTATTTCAACCAAATCCAGCCTCTAAAACTCCTCCTCGCTGTCAATTTTGTAAAAAAGCTCGAAAAACGCTTGAAGAAATTCTAGTGCAAACGCTGGCCGCCATTTTTGTTGAAGACGATCTCGGCTGGTCCGAAAAAAAATTAAAATACACTCTTAACCAATCAGATTCTTCGTTGCTTGTGTGTGTCAAACGACCTTCACCCCTTTCTGCGGGCCTACAACGGCCTTAACATTCATTGGCTGACCTTTGAAAGCGAAAGTAAGCTTTCAACTATGACCACCCACGTCATCCCGGAATATTCCGGGATCCGCCACACAGCCTAGACCCGCCTTTCCCGGAATATTCCGGGAACCGCGCCACTAGGGTTAAGCTTCCACACTTCCTCTCCTTTACTGTGACGTGTCGAAGCTTAAGAATCCGAAGCTTAAGAATCGGCAGACTTACGAATTTTTAAAAGAACACAAAGTGATGTTTAACTCAAGGGAAAGTACTTTGGCCTATAGGGCAATCATTTTTCTAAACACAGTTGCTTTCCTTGACCATAAGCTTGCCTAGTTTTTGTCTGTTGGCTAATTTTGTTTGACATGTCAACAAGTGATATCTTTCGGATTTCAGCCTCTCCAGTGTTATGATTCTTTAAAAAAAAATCTGTTGTACAAAAAGTGACATCAGATGGATTCAGCCAGCTTCAGGGAACTTTACTTTGGTTAAAAATCATCACATTGCCTCAAGGGGACTAGTTGATGAACATTTCAAGCCATGTAAGATACCAGCCCTAATTTTCAAAACTTTTAATTTTTCTGCATTCAGTGACTTATTTTGAAAATTTCTAAAAAATAAATACAGTCATCTATTAAAAAACTGTTAAACAATCTCAAAGTCATCTATTAAAAAACTCTTAAACAATCTCAAAAGGAGACATTATAAACTTTTCAATGATGTATAATGTGTATGTCATTATTATGTTGGGTAAGTCTCTGAATTTTTCAAATATAGCCAAAATCACGCGTCACCACAAAATGGCGGGATCCATTTCACTGCGACTCCATTGAGTTAATGGTGGGGGGAAAGAATTGTCGCATATGCAAAAATCTCACCATTGGTGAACCTTGGAGCCCTAGCTGAGGAACCAATCCCCCACTCCCCAAAAACCCAACTCCTGTTTATCTAATCTTGCTGCCTCTACTCAAGGGTTTTACTTTGTTTGGAAATACCTGATACCAAGTCATGTCATTGATCTGTACAAGTCTTTTTTTTATCTTTTTAAAAAAAATCTTACTACTATGACTTCGATAACTATTTCAGATGAGAGATGGCAGAGAGTGTCCAGAAGTTTGGAGCAGTTTGTCCATACTCATCCAAATGCATGGAATAGATGTCTGGAGGCTTTCATGGTGCCCCTTCGAGTTTCCTTACCTCCACAAGCTGATTATGTTCCTTCCTTCCTCACTTTCAACAGGTCTGTAATTGTGATGATGTTCTGTTTTGATTTTTTAAAATCATGAATTGATAGAAAATTGTCTTTGTTAGTATCATGTGTTCCATGAAAGTTAAATGATTTAATGTTGACATGGTATGTATAATTTTATTTGATGTTTATAGTGTTTTGTATGGTTTATTTTAACAGTGTATCTGAGAGAAAGCGCAAATAGTATCTATTTGAAAGGAGTCTTCTAGAGCCAGGCTTTTTTTTTCAGTTGGAGTATTGTTGCATGTTTTTGTCTTAACTTACATATAGAGCAAGTGAAGAAAGTGTAACAGAAAGGAAATAAGATCAAAGACAGTAAAATCTTCTCAGAATAATTTGATTTATACCTCTGCAGGTTAGGTAGAGTTGTTTATGGAGTGAACTTCAGACCACAGTTTGTAGGTGTGAACTATATATGTTTTTCTTGTCATTTCTGGTATAGAGTATCATTCTATCTTTCGCTATATGATCTGGTCATATCCAGAGCCTCATCATTGGCATTCGCGTTGATCAGCATGTAACGAAGAAAAGTATTTCTGATTCATTGGCTTTTTTTAGCCCTGATCTTATCACAGCCTCATTCAGTTTCTCCCCTACCTTCAGAATCTGTGGCTTCACAAAGCAGTGTAGTTGCGGTTACTGTCACTATTCCATGTTGGATATCTTACCCAATCTTGCTTTATGATTAAGGTTCTTTGTCATCAGTAGTCAGCTTGGTAGGTGAGTCCTGCTTATGTATTGGTTCAGAACAGGCACCACACCACTTCACGCTACCTCTTTTAAAGTGATCCAGCAGTAGTGCAAGAGGCTCTTCTGATGATGGTCTCATGATGGCCCAAAATCAGCATGATGGGCTTAAATCAGCTCTTTAAGGCGCTTTTGGGACATAGGATAAAACAGCTTTGGCATGGATATGTGTGGTTCAGTTAGGATCAGCAACTTGAACTGAAGCAGTGGTACATGCAAAATGAAGAAGCAGTTGGTTACAAATCCAGCAAACAAGAACTCTTTAAAACTTAAAAGCAAGTATCAGCATGCTGTTTGTATTCACTTAGTGTTTACCTCCATAGATATAGAGATAGCTGCATACAAGTGCATGCACGTTGTGCTTGTGGCCTATATTTCCACACTTCTACTACATAAATGCACATAGTGTGCGTACACAAACTTGCACTTTACACCCACTTGCTTTCAAAACCATATATGCATACATGCATGCACATTTAAAAAAAAAAAGAGTTCTGCATTACACCTTTTTGCTCTTTTGGCAGAGAACCTGTTTTGCCTGAAAAGTTGAGCCACAAGAATGAAACCTATGGCTGCTCAGAAGTGCGCATGTCAGAGGAAGAAGAGAAAGAAACGGTGGACCTGCTAGTGGCAGCATATGGCAAAGAACCCCAACCAGTGAGCCCTCCTTGCTTAGAGCTGGACATTGTTAATCTGCCCTCAGTGAAGCTGGAGCCCCTGACTGCTCAAGAACATGACATGTTTTCATCAACTGTTATGCCTGTTGCTTTTGAGGAGGAAATGAAGGCCCCAGAGGCAAAGATTGAGGCATTGAAGGCAGTGCAGGCAGTCACTGAAGAGGTCAACAATGCCTACTGTGCCTCCACAGATGATGAAGCCAATATGCAGGATGACTTTGCTGATGATTTGGAAGACGAAAATGGTATGTAGAGCTGATGGCTTGGGAATCGGTATTCTGTTCTTTGTCTTAATCTATCAAACTGCCACTTTTCTTTTTTCTTCTTTTCCCTGAGATAATATTTCTCTTTAAATAATATACCCCATACGTGTAAAACAGGTTTGGTTGGTCAGTTAATACCTTTTCTTTTTCCTTTGGTGAATTTATTCCAATGAAGGTCATCAGCATTAGCAAGCCACATTATATATTTGTTTTATCCTCTGCAGCTGAATTATTTTCCGTCTTTAAGAACAGCCCTGCCTGCACCCAACTTCTTTTGGAACAATGGAACTGAAGTGAAATTTTGCAAGTGGGTCATGCTGGGGGAATCTGCTTCTTAACATGCTTTCAGAAATGTTTGTTGTAATGGATGTCTAGGAAAATTTACAAAGCTATTCATGACAGTAACTATGAGGCACTTTGTTTTTGTGTACACTGTCCAGTTTGATTACTCCGATTCCTGTCATCACTTTTGTCCATTTTCAGCAATTTGGATTGGATTGAAATCTTGTAGAGTTATCACCAGAATTGCTGTGTAGAAAGAAATCTAAAATCTGTTGAAACTTATGTTGTTTTGCACCAACGGTTTTTATGAAACTGGTCAGAACGCCACGCAGCCTTTAAAAGAAGCCTCATTTTAAAACTGGAAGCATTAGTAATGGCAGGGCGAGGTCACATTCCAGTGACAAATATCAGTGTGAAATTCAGACACCCCTAACTGAGCAACCATGGGCAACCACAGTTGCTGCTGGTTATAGTCAGTCAATATAGCTCGTTGACTATAGTTGCCACAGCTTGTTGACTATAGTTGCCACAGGCATGCTGAAGGTTGATGTTATATATATGTATAAAATTTTATTATATGGAGCTTAGGTTAAATTGTAAAATTACCATAATTGATGCATGTAATTGATATTTTTGATACTGCAACTGTTATTCTTTTCCTCCAAACAGATTAAGTTTTACTATGAGATATTCTTTCTTCCTTCCATGCAGATGAGCCGTATCGGCCTGTTGGCAGTGTTTACCAAACCCGATCAACTAGAAGTACTCGTTCATCAAGTCGCATTCGGGTTCCCAGTTTGAAAGCTAAAGAAGGTTGGCAAGTCAAGCGTGAGAAACGAAAGGCAGCACCACCTCCACCTCCTCCTGTAGAACAGGCGGCACCTGTAAAACGCAAACGAGGACGGCCTCCCAAGTCAAGGCAACCACCACCACCACCAGTGGAGAAGGAGGAGCAGGGCGATGAAATGTCAGAGCAAGCTGATGAAATGAGTGAGCTATCAAATAACAAATCTGGAAGCACCAAGCCAAGACCTGCTTTGACGCCATCTGGCCTGTTCAATTCAATGGATAAGGTGGGAAAGGTGTTTTAAGATTTTAAAAAATGTGTGTGTGGTGTTTATTGTCCACCTTTTTATTTGTTACAGTAATATGCTAAATTTTAAACTTGGGCTAATCCCAAAGTCAGAATGCAGCAACCATAATGGAAGGTTAAAATGGTTGCATACGCAAAATCTCGCCTTTTGTGCACGTCTGAACTGTAGCTTAAGGGCAAGAATATGAGTTTGTTAGATCTTGTGTAATTACATGAAGTTGTTTACGTAATTGTTTTAGAAGTAAAGTTTTGTGGATTTAGGCAGATTGTTATTTAAATTTTCAAAAACCATGGTGTAATTGGCATAGGTTTGTTATCTAAATACCAGCTCTTGCTGACAGATAATGTGAAATCGTCAAAGCAAGATCTGAGTTACAGGATTTATTCAGGAAAGGCATACATTACAACAATACAAGAAAAATTGAATGTAACAAACATGCGCTTGTGCAGGAAGTATGATAATGGTGTGAAATGCTTTCTTTATGTTTTATAACAGTTGGACCTTGATTTGTACTATCTGGTCATCAAGTGCTACAAAGAACGCAATGCTTACCCACCCAGAGTCTCTGTGGACTTCAAACGTGCTGTTCGTCGTCTGGCTGAAACTGTTGTTTTCAAAGATGGAAAACTTTATGGCCATTTGGGAAAATCTAAGGGACGTCTCATTCTCACTAAAGAACGTCAGCGTTTCAGTTTGCTGAGGAAGGCACACACAAGAGGAGGTAGGGTATATTTCTGTTAATGTCTCTGACCAGTTGGTTAGTTAATTTGAACACCAAAAGATGTGCAAAAGAATATGTAAACAAAATCATGTTTTATTTTGAAATTGGCTTTTGTTCAGAGTAATGAAACTGAACAAACTGTTTCAACATTAGTATTTCAGTCTAGTTTTGTTTATTTGTTGGGTTGGGTGTTTTTTTAAAGATACTTGCCCAGTGTCAAAGCTGATCAGTTGTGTGATGTGCATTGTATCAACTGAACTTTCATCAGATCACACGTGTAAAATAGTAAAAATGCCCAATACAGATTCAAATTATCATGATTTCATGATTGTTGCTAATCTTTGCCCACTCATGTCTCAGTTATACCCTTATTCACTTACATAGATTATGTTTTCATATTTCAGTGTGCAGTTTCTTTTTCATATTTTTCATAAACTGCTTGATTAATATGAAGGCTTCGGTTTTTTGGTGCGTGTTTAAAAAAAAGAAGCCTTTTTTGTTCATTTGATTGAATTATAATAACACTGTTACTGGGCCATCATTTAAAATATCCAAAATTCAGTTTTACAATTGTGATATTGACAAAAATTGGTGAAAAGAAACTTTACAGCTGGTATGATTTGGTCAACTTTTTTGACATTACTTTGTCTATTTTGGACTCTAATTTTCTTACCTTGTGATATTTGATTAAAGAGGGGTGAAGATAAAATCAAACAAAATCTGTAGCAGTTGATTCATTTGTTGTTGTGTGTTCCTCAGCTTAACACCCTGGGGATCACCTAGAAAATGCAATCTTGACAAACTCATCCCACCTGGGAATGACTGTGAGATAGGAAGTACACTGGATAAGTTTGTGTGCATGACTGTTTTCTGACTGTGTTTTTATGTTTTGAAATAAAGAAGCATGAAGAGATGTGCCAGGCTTCCTTGCAGTTGAAGATTGTGACATTTTTTAAAGTCTACCATTATTTTACTTAGCTGCTTTATGTAATTGATATCCAAGTGAGTTAAATAAAGAAAGAGGTAGTAACAGTTTTGCAACATTGTTCAGACATTGAAGAAAAAATGATGTATGTATAAAACAGACCTTCCTCTCTTCCGCTTTGGATAGAATTTGTTTTGTTTGATTTGACTGTACTCTGCTATTCCTTTTAAGTAAAACTAATTCCATTCTGCTGGGAAAATACCCCAAAATACTGAGGGGAAAGGTAACATCCAAACAGTTTACTCAGATTTGCATTGCTTCGCTAGCTACAGCTAATAAACATTTTGTTAGCAGTCATCAGCAATTTAGAAATGTACTTTGCTTCAGAATATCTGAAAGGGATGGTATTTGTATATTCAAACAGTAAACAGGGAGGGGTGGGGGTGGGGACAGAGACTTTGATCCTCTTGTTACAAACGTGGCTCCATTTGATGTGCAGAAGAGCATTTGGGTCGTGTGAGAGTCCTGAAGAACCTGTTACACATGAATGTGTATTGGAAGGGGATGATCAATGATCTTGATGCCTACATCCACTCCTGTCCTGAGTGTGTGAACAACAACCCTCTGCGCAACAAAACCATCATCAAAATCCCAAGTCGGTCCAGAGAGATAAGACAGAAAGAGCATGATGGAGATCCTCATCTTTCAGAGGTGAGCTAATGTTATTGGAGTGTGATAGATTATTAAATGTGAGGATTTGTTCATGTGTTTGAGTGGTTAAATGTTAGAATTTGTTCATGTGTGTGAGTGAGAAGGGGAGAGAGAGGAAGGGAAGGGAGGAGGGTCATGTGTGAGTGAGAAGTGGAGAGAGAGGAAGGGGGGGAGGGTTAAGGAAAAACTAAAAAGCCATGAAGTCTTTGCTAACTAGCGCATCATAAAAGTGTTACTTTCCACAAGTGCTTAAATTCCCTGCCAATGCACTTTTTTGCACTTTCCAAGTTTTGTTTTACACCAGTTTATAAGAACCATATCGGCCAATTGTTATACATCAATAGAAAGAGGAAACTGCAAACTTTGCAATAAGCATTCTGTTAAATGTCCTATGGCTATTATAAGAAAGCTTTTGAGATTGAAACAACATAACCAAAATGAGGATGGTATATATATATATATATATATATATATATATATATATAATATATATATGTAAATATGCATGGGTAGCAATGCTTGCAAGACTGGAGGATGTCCTACCTTCAACACTCTTGATGCACCAGATGTGACCCAGCCCAGTAGAGCTCCAGGTAGAACTGGAGGGACTGGCAGAGACACTGCAACAGACTGCAGACTTTGCTGTGCAGACTAGGCTAAAAATTTTGTATGGCCAGGAAAAAAGAAGAAAATTTCCTTTTGGTAGTTACAAACCTATGGAATCAATTTGGACTCCCATAGATTATAAAATGCACACAGACATACACATATATATAAATATACACTCACACTTTTAAGGGATGTGCACCCTTGTTCACTCTGAGGCAACTCCGGGAATCCACAATATTGACGGTATAATCATTATTGCCTGTTCGTGATTAAAACTGGTTTTGTTTTGTTTTGGACAACAACAACAAACAAACAAAAACCTGTCCAAAGTTGAAGGAATGAATTAGATAGTGTTCAGAATGAGTGAACTGGGTTTTGTTTTGGGGGAAAATTGCCAGTGATGTAAAAGTATGGAGATGAATCGGTGAGTACTTTGTTCACAATATTTAGTTATGAAGTAAGTTTGTGCTTTTGGTGGGTTTTCTGTTGTTGTTTTTAATTGGAATATTTTCCCTAGGTACACTTTGATTAAAAGCTGTATTGCATATGTTTCAAATGTGTACAGGATGAAGAAGAACAGGTAAGCTACGAAGACCTGTACCAGTACCTGACCGACAGTACCTTCCCAGCCTCCACCAGCCCAATACAGCAGCATTATATCGAGAAACGCTCACAGTCCTTTTGTATTGTGGATGGTTCTCTTCATTACAAATCCCCAGCTCGCCCAAATGCTAAATCACGCCAGGTGCTGTTTTCCGAGAAAAAGATACAGACTGTCATAAAGGAAGCCCATATTGGTAAGCAGCTTGATCTTATTATCTGAGAATTTTGTGCTTGGGATATTTATTATATATAAGTGGGAGAAATCTTTGGTATTTGTGAAGGAAAAGCTCTAGGTCAATTATCTAATTTTCTCTGTGGGAGTGCCTTGGGAGTTTTCAGAATAAATAGCATCCCCGCCGTACTGGAAGTTTTATGTTGGAAATGTCCCCTTTTCTATTACTCCCTTGGTTTCTGTCTTTATCCTTAGCTCTCTATCCTCTCTCTCTCTCTCAAGCTTATTTTTTGCCTACCTAGGCCATTCTCCTGCCTTTTTTCATGTAAATCTGATATTTTTTTCTGATATGATTTTTCTGATAAGCTGTCCAGAAATTAGAACTTGTCGGCTGAGGCCAGTGGGCAGACCTCCTGCAGAGCTACACAGGAGAAGACAGGCACTACACATTCCACCCAATGTGGCCATGCAAACAAATATACAATTTGTGCTCATAATTTAAGCATATGTGCTAAATAACACTGCAGAAGATTCAGTGCTGCTGGCTGAATTAACATTTGGCAGTGTAGTTTTGAAGCAGGGTGGGATCAAATAACAGTATGTAGAACTGAACTAAGTAGCTGCCTTGGCGCTGTGGTTAGCGTCTTAGGTAACAGACTGGAAGGTTGTGGGTTTGAATCTTATGAAGTTCATAGGGATTTTTCGGGACTCCAGCCAGCTTGTACCCAGAGGAAATGTGCCATAGGCTCATCGGGAAGACGGGGACCACACAGTCGACCTGGGTTTGATTCCCGTTCAAGGGGATATTTTCCCCTGGAGTTAACATCAGTGCAGACTCCACTCTCCCCAAAATTCCTTCGGATGAGACTATAAACCAATGCCCCGTGTGCAAACGCACGCAGAACATCTTGCGCACACGTTAAATCCTGTTCCGCTTTTCAGAAGAGTAGGCCACTGTGTGCCGGTGGGAACAGATAACAGAATTTACAAAACCACACACACACGGGGACTGGATGTAAAAAAAGCATATAAGTGCTTATTCCATTATCCTTGAAATAAAAGAATAAAATAAAAAATATATAAAAATTTTATCCACTTTACAGACATGATTTTGAAAGTGTAGCTCAAATTACATGACTAACACTGCAGGTGTCTATCTCTTGGGGCCCGGTTGACACTGGGATGGATATATTACGAGTGTAAGCAGAGAGTACAGCCCTGTCATGTAGTATCACGGCACATGGACTTTCTTAGCAGCATCATTACATCATTCTCATCGCTTTTGGTCATCATGCAATAGAAAACTTATTTGAGGTTAAGTTTGTGGTCCCAGTTTTCTTATTTTGATCATAGCACATACAGTTCTGGGTAAAGAGTTGGTCAGAACCTCCAGATGCTGCCATTAATGGAGCTTAAATCTTAAGCTCCTAAATCTTAACCTCCAAATCAGATGTCCATGAATCTACTCTACTTCTAGGTCTGTCAGGGCATTGTGTGTATTGTCAAGTATATTTCACAGGTTTGGTTTAATGAAACCATTGTTTTATTGATAAGAAAAGATATCAGGTGATGTCCACCACAGTCAGCATTTATTGAAAAAAATGTAGAAATCAGCTTGTGTAAAAGAATGTTTGAAAGCAAATAAATGTCCAATTGTATGGTCTCCACACTGCACTGCTTTGTTGTTAGTGTCTCATACATTTTCTTTTTCTGACAAACTTGCTAGAAGAAAGTGCTAGTTTGAGGTATTCTATATGTGTGTGTGCTGGAAGAGTGAAATGATAAGAACTGTTTGCCATGCCTATGTTGCAGAGAATGGCAAACACCTAAGTCAGCAAGACACTCAACTGAAGGTGCGTCGTAAGTATTTTTGGGCTGGCATGACATATGACATCTTGAGGTTCGTCTTGACGTGCTGCATGAAAGATGTAGTGGAAGCAATACCAGTGGATCATCGCAATCCTGTGATCCAGAAGAGAGTCAACAAGTTCAGAAAGTTCTACAGAGATGGAGTAAGTACTTTTTAAGTTTTTCTTTTAATGTGTACCCATCACGCGCAGAGGATAAGTACATACATATCATCATCATTAACCATTACACCCAGTGGTGGTAGGGCAGCAACAAAGCACTTCCAGTCCTGTCTATCCTGGGCCAACCTAGTCACTGATCCCCAAGAGTGCTGCATGGCGTTCATCTCACAAGTACATACATAGCAGTTCAAGAATTTTTTTTATTATCTTGTCATTTTCTTGCATAACGCAGTTAAACAGGTCATTGGATTGGGAGGGTAATGGAGAAAGAAGAAAGTTTGTGGATTGTTCAGCCATTCTTTTTTCACACATGAATGCTATGTCTTCAAAAGGTGGAATGGGATCTACATGCAGTATTGTGCATGTCTTCATGTACAGAATGTTGGGTTAAATGACTCATTTGAAGTGTTAGATTGGGATTGGTGTCTGTATGAAATAATGTTGACTCCAAAGAGGTCTTTTTCAACATGGTGGCTTGCAAGCGAGATTCAAACCTGTGACTTCTGGATCAATCATCTAACACCCTGCACACTCAGCCTGCCAGGCCTCTGAAGATGTGATAAATATCCTGATAACTTCTGATTGTTCTGTATTTTGTACTCTTGAGTAACAATTTTGTAAAAGTTTTTACACATCTAACTAAAAACCTTTTCCCCCACAGATTCCTGACATTTTGAATGAGACAAACATCAGTGAGCCATCTCCAGGTCAGTGTATCAAATGTGTTCTGCCGGATGCTACTGTATGTAGTAGTGATATGAAAGTGCTACAATAAAATAATAGCCTTACTTGTGTGTGTGTGTGTGTGTGTTGGAAATGAATATATAACTTTATTTTTCTTAACCCGCTGCACACTTACGATGGCCATTTCCAACTTAGATTTGGTGATAAAAGCAAGTAGCTGATAGATACTTTTCAAATGTTTCTGTCTTGATAGAACAGTGGTAGTACTAATCACATTTCTTTAGATTAATGTACACCCATCTATTATGACTTGGTAGCAGACCATATGATATACTGTGCAGTTGCAAAATTTACTGAGACCTAGTGCTTGCACACTCACAAATGCTTTCACACACACATGTTTGCACACTTTTATGCTTGTGTACACACACACACTCATGTGCATGTGCAGGCACACACACATGCACACATTTTAGGAGCAGGAGAAAAGTAATATAAATGATGGGAAAAACAGACAACAGAGATACAGTAAAAAATATACTGGAGCAGTGACTAGGACAGTTTTTACATAAATTAGAATAGATGATAGTGAATGGAAAAAAGTTAAATTTTCTATAAAAGAAGAAGGCTGATTTTTGTACATATAAATGCATTAATGCTTTTTTCTTTCTTTTTTTTAGCTTCACCAGAGAAACAGGCTAAAAGTGAAGAGAAAGCAAAAGAAGGAGAGAATGTGGCGGAAAACAGCACCGACAAAGAAGCGAACACCACCCCAAACACCACCCCAAACACCACCCCAAATACCACCCCAAACACCACCCAAAAGACCACCCCAAACACCAAGAAGAGTGTGAATTCCGCTCCTATGTCTGCTGCCGAGAAAAGGCGTGCCAAGGAAGACAAGATCCTTCGTTCAGCCATTGAAGAAGTTATTGGTAAGTAGTTTTTCTGCTGGGAGGACAGAGTTCATGATTTATAGATCTCTCTTTGTTTCATGCTAGCCTGTTAAAACGAATACTGATCTCTCTTTGTTTCATGCTAGCCTGTCAAAACAATATAGAGATCTCACTTTATTTCATGCTGTTAAAACCAAATACAAATCTCACTTTATTTCATGCTGTTAAAACCAAATACAAATCTCACTTTATTTCATGCTGTTAAAACCAAATACAGATCTCCCTTTGTTCCATACTAGCCTGTTAAAACCTAATACAGATCTCCCTTTGTTCCATACTAGCCTGTTAAAACCTAATACAGATCTCCCTTTGTTCCATACTAGCCTGTTAAAACCTAATACAGATCTCCCTTTGTTCCATACTAGCCTGTTAAAACCAAATACAGATCTCCCTTTGTTCCATACTAGCCTGTTAAAACCTAATACAGATCTCCCTTTGTTCCATACTAGCCTGTTAAAACCAAATACAAATCTCACTTTATTTCATGCTGTTAAAACCAAATACAGATCTCCCTTTGTTCCATACTAGCCTGTTAAAACCTAATACAGATCTCCCTTTGTTCCATACTAGCCTGTTAAAACCTAATACAGATCTCCCTTTGTCATATACTGTTAACCTATACGATCTCACTTTGTTCCATACTAGCCTGTTAAAACCTAATACAGATCTCCCTTTGTTCCATACTAGCCTGTTAAAACCTAATACAGATCTCCCTTTGTTCCATACTAGCCTGTTAAAACCAAATACAAATCTCCCTTTGTTCCATACTAGCCTGTTAAAACCAAATACAAATCTCAACTTTGTTTTATGCTAGCCTGTTTAAGTCATATGTTCAAAGGTTCTTTCCATGTCGTATTAAGAAATCATCGTTTCAGCACTCTCATGTTTATGGATTCCACTTCCGAGAAAGAGAAGTTTTGTCTTTTATGAATGTATTTTAGGAAAGTTTCAGCAGTGACTCTAACTTCAGTAATGAATAGGTTAGTTTGAACTAATGAATGGATAGTAGCTGTGGGCATGGGTTCAAATCTGCTGTGCCATCCACTCAAGGGCATTTTGCTCCTGGATTTAACATAGGTACTGATTTGACCCCTTTGAAAGTGCAATGGATTAGACTTTAAAATCAAAGTCCTGTATCAGAACACATAGAGGACATCATGATTTTGTTGGAATTTCATTTTTACTTGGGAAAAAATCTATTCATTAAAAGCATTCAGCTACTGAAATGAATTAAGATAAAGAATGTGACAGTTACATTTTGAGTGGGTTTTTTGTTTCTTTTCTTGTCAACAGTCAAGTTGGGTGGAGAGAAGACTCAGCCTCCAAAGCCTCGAGTGGTGAAGCCAAAGAAAGTCCCTCTGGTACAACAAACAAACAAACCACTGACTGTGACGCAGCTACGTGTGCTGAAAGGCAAAAACAAACACAAGTGTGAACACTGTGGGCGTATTATCAAAGGAGACGTGGCCTACAAAAGTAAGAGTATATTCAGTGTATTGTGAGAAAAACAACAACGTAGCTGTCCTTTTTGTTTGTGAGAAATGTATACATGTGGCTTTTTTTTTTTTTTTGTTTGCTGATTCTGTGTTGATATAGAAAAGCTTTTGGTTACATTTGTCAGTAACATTCTTGAACTCGGGAAGATTGGGATTCAGCAGTTAGGGATCATCCATTTTACAGCTGTAAATTTGAGAGAGTTAACATTTGTGGTCACCTCTGCCTCCAGGAGTATGTTACCTCTTTGTGTGTGTTTGACGTCAGCATGAATTATGAAAATGAGAGTAAAGTACAGTCCTATCTTGTAGTCTCAGACCTGACTGGATTTTATGATATTATCATAATGAAGTCCACTTTCACCTGTTGTTTTGCTCTTGTTTTGTTTGAAAGAACACCAACCAGTTTGCAAAGAATTTTCTGGTTTTCTAAACAAGCTGATTGTCACAAATGATACTCACATTGTACACACATGGGTAGCCCCATATGCAACATAAAGAAAGTGATTTGAATGTGAAGTCAGATATAAAAGGTAACAAAGTTCCAGCCCAAATTTAATAGGAAGGATCCCCAAGTTATGGTAAGGGGGTTTGAATTTCAGGGTTATTTTCATTATGCACAAGTAAGGCAGGGCTGTCTACTCTCACCCACTCTTTTCAACATCTTCCTTGAGAGAATCATGGCTGATGCACTGGAACATCATGAAGGATCAGTCAGCATCGGTGGCAGAACGATCACAAACCTCCGCTTCGCAGATGACATTGATGGAATAGCAGGATCAGAAAAAGAGCTTGCCAGCCTAACAGAACACTTGGATAAGGCCTCCAAAACATACGGCATGGAAATCAGTGCAGAGAAGACCAAACTGATGACTAATAACACCAACGGCATTAGCACTGATATCAGGGTTAATGACCAGAAGCTGGAAACAGTTCAAAGCTTCAAGTACCTGGGAGCCATTGTATCCGACCAGGGATCCAAGCCAGAAGTAGTATGCAGGACTGCACAGACAATAACAGCTTTGTCAAAACTAAACACCATCTGGAGAGATAAGAATATCTCACTTATCTCCAAGATCAGACTAATGCGCTCCCTTGTCATATCCATATTTCTGTATGCCTGTGAATCATGGACCCTGACTGCAGATTTGGAGAGAAGAGTACAGGCAGTGGAGATGAGATGCTTTCGGAGACTCCTTGGCATCTCCTACAAAGACCACATAAGCAACGAAAGCGTGCATAACAGAATCCAGCAAACCATTGGACCCTATGAGAACCTTCTAACGATCGTGAAAAAGCGTAAACTTAAGTGGTATGGGCATGTCACAAGATCCCAAGGAATTACAAAGACAGTTTTGCAAGGCACTGTCCAAGGAGGAAGAAGAAGAGGCAGACCAAGGAAGAGCTGGGAGGATAACATCAGTGAATGGACAGGCCTAGAACTCAACAAAACCCTGAGAAAGGCAGAACAGAGAGAGGAATGGAGGGAACTGGTTGCTGAGTCTTTGAGGGTGCCCCCACGGTCGTCAGACTACGGGACAGATAGATAGATAGATAGACCAGTAACCAAAGTTAGAGAAATGTGGATGCTTGCTTAAAGTTAATATGTATTTAGAGAGACAATGGTTGCAAGAAAATGGCAGTCTAATTATGAAAGCTTTTTGCTAATTGGTCCTTTTTCCCCCATCCAGTTCACTTATACAAGCACACAGGGGTCAAGCCGTTCAGCTGCAATGTGTGTGGAAAGTCATTCTCCAACCGCAAAAGTCAACGTATTCACGCTCGAAAACACACAGGAATCAAACCATACCTGTAAGTATGATATTTGTTTTTAACCTTTACTTAATGTGATAGATTTTAAAATGTGTGTTCTTTAGGCCAAATGAAAAAGAGTCTTCTGTTTCCGGTATTCCCTCAAAGCTTTAAAAAAACCCTTTTGAAATAGTTCAGGCAAACTGATGCTGTTTTGAGCACTGTTGACTGTCTTTTGTTGATAATGTATTGTCACATCATCCTTGTCTAAATATCAATATAGGATTAGATTTTTTTAAAAAATGTATGTATGTTGCATGTCAAAATAGGGTGGGGGGGGGGGGGGGGGGGGAGCTTGTTGTTTTTCTGTTCTGATTATAAATGTTGTGTAGTTGTCATGCAGAAACTGGTAACTACTATCAGCTGCTCAAGGTCTTTATAAGTAAGCTGTTATGACATTTTTCAATATTTTGCTTAGAGGAACATAATGAATAGCTGAACATCATTGGTTCTTTTTGCATGCTTTTGTTTGTTTTTCCCCCCAAAACATTTGACTACTCAAAAAACAGACAAAAGTGGGTAAAATGTCCCAAAACTGCTTCCTTCTATTCTTGATGTACATGAGATTGGTAGAACAAGAGCATTTTGAAGCTTTCTGGCTCAAGTTGTAGTTTATGCATTTTGGGAGGAGAAATCGGGATACTCTTGATTTTGTTTCTTGAAAAATTATCTTGTTTTATATTGGTTTTTCTTCTTCCTCTCCACCTCCAAGAGTCTATGCATTCACATGTGCAAACATACAGGAACCAAATTACTGAAGGTATAAGTATGAGTTGAAGCCTCTGATTGGCTTGTGTATATTTCTAAAAGGATAGGTGGTTGGTTCTTCGAGCAGAGTGACTTTTTTTTCAAAATGATGTACATTATCTATCATAGATTGAAGCACCTTTTAAAACTATGACTTCGATGTAAGTTTTATGCAGAAATTTAAAAAAAAAAAAAAAAGTAACAGAAAAGAAAGTTTATAACTATTCATCCATTCTGGGTAAAGGAAAGGAAGCATATGATCAGCAAAACCAGTGAACAGAAGTCAACAGTAAGTGGTGATCAACTTTGTTCCATGATGATGGATGTTATGGTAGGGTTTATTTGATTACTCAACCTGGATCAGGGGAAACATTTGCTACTGGTGCGGATTTTACCTTCAAACTGCCAACAGAAAAAAGTTCCGTAGGGACATGGAATGTTTGCACCCAGCATGCCTGTGGAAAAAGGAAAGAGCTTGAGCACAAAATGGAAAGATACTGCTTGGACATTCTCAGATTTTCTTAAGATCGGTAGACAGGATTTGGAGAATCAACAACAGAAATGGCCACAAAATCTGGTACAGCGGAGAAGAAACATAACACCAATATGGAGTGGCCTTCCTTGTAAATAAAGCAGTAGCTGGGTGTGTCTCAGCTGTACTCCTATTTCCAGCAGACTAGTTTCCATCTGTCTGTCAGCAGAGCCAAAGAATATCGACCATTATCAAAGTGTATGCACCCACAATGGACCACAGCGATGAGGAAGTTGAAGAGTTTTATGAACAACTAGAAAACAAAATGGACAAAGTGCCCAGGAAAGATATCACCATAGTCCAAAGAGCCTGGAATTCTAAGGTTGGCCCCGATGCATACCCATATTGGACCGGAAGGGTGGGGAAGTTTGGCTTGGAAGAAAAAAATCTCAGAGGGCTACTTCTTCTGGAGTTTGCCAGCAGCCACAGGCTCACCCTTGCCAACACCCTAAACCCCCACACACTGTTCAGAAAACCAGGTATCTCCTAATGGGTTGGTTCACAATCAGATAGACTATATTTTGGTTCAATTCTAGTGTTAACAAAGCCTAGATGAGAACATTCCCTGGAACTGACATTGGCTGTGATTATGACTTAGAGCTTATGTCTATGAAATTAAAACTGAAGAAAAACCATCATGTGGCCAACCCTTGCATCAAGTTCCATGTAGAGAAGCTAAAAGGCCCCCAAATAGCATTATCCTTTCAAGTTCCGATAGTAGGAAAACCTCATACTGCTGAATATTGTGGACAACAACAACACACTTGCAGATTGCAACATTATGGCAAAGTTGAACAGGATTTGGAAAAGCAAGGAAATCAGCTTCCCAACAAAGCTGAAGTTGTTTTGAGCTCTCATCATTTCCATTCTGCTGTATGGTTGTGAAAGCTGGACCTTGACTACAAAACAGGAAAAAAGAATCCAAGCCTTGGAAACAAAATCATTCAGAAGGCTCCTACACATTTCCTGGAGGGATCACAGAACCAGTTTGTCAGTGTTACAAGAGGTGACCTTGGAAGCTGGGTTACATGAACCCCTTCCAGCTGTTGCCTAGACTATCCTGCAGGGAACACGTGAGGGAGGAAGATGCAGGGACAGACAGATGAAGAAGTGGATGCAGAACATCAAATATTGGACCGGCCTTGTCATCGTGCTGCTGCTGCGAAAAGCTAAAGACAAATTGAGAAAATTATCAACCAATGCATCCCGCATGTTCCCTCAACAACTGTCTGTCAAGGAACTGATGATGCTGATGCTTTTTTTTTCTTTCTTAAAAACAACCAAGCATTGTATCCTATATTATGAAGCAGCTTGTAATTCATCAGTTATATCAGTTTAGTTTTCTTGTTAACAAAGGATTATGATTTCATCAAAATTTATTATGTCTGACCATCACTCACTGAATACTGAAGAAATGAAAAGTGTGCCAATAAAGGACCTTCAGAAAGCTCTACACCACTGCATCGAACATGACAGAACAAGCACATGGACCCAGACACCAGCAGCTAACAGAGATTAGGTGAAGCAGCAAGTTTCACAGACACTCATTGTAAGAACTGTGTTTATCAGATGAATGGCTCCTGATAATTTTCAAAGACATTGAAGCAGCATGTTTCACAGACACTCTTGTAAGAACTGTAATTTTCAAAGACATTGAAGCAGCATGTTTCACAGACACTCTTGTAAGAACTGTGTTTATCAGATGAATGGCTCCTGATATTTTTCAAAGGCATTGTGATCCATTGTAGCAGACAGCGTATTAAAACTGCAGGTGAATAATTGCAAGGCATTTTAATACAGCCAAAAAACAATATATATATATATATATATATATATATATATATATATATATATATATATATATATATATACACATTGTCAGTCACTGTAGAAAAAAAACCTGTTTTAACTATCAACCATAGTATAAAACAATTGCGTTTATAGGCTGGCAGGTGTATTTGCCAGTTGCATTTTTAGGCTGCCATTGTTGCACTTATGTCATTCATTGTTTTAGGTTGTTTCATGCTTGTAGGTATGTACAGTGTAGTTTGAATGGCAGGTTGTAAAAAATGACAAACAATCGTTCAGCCCAGATATAACTTGTTTTTTTATTATGAAAAACCAGCCTATGTTTTGTATGAGATTTTTCATGGAAACAGATCTTTAGCAGGTAAAAACTGAAAAAGAAAACCATATCTTTTAAAGAATGTTTTTATTGAAAACTTTGTTGGCTTTGTTATATCATCATTTACATGACATACTTTGTAAATCAAATTGTAAGTTTATGTGCTCTTAATAGCCACAGATATTCCAGCTGACAGGTTTTTTGTGGTTATATGAGAATCAAAGATTGTGTTCCAAATTTGAAGAGAGATTTTGAAGAAAGGGGGGAAAAAATCAAAGCGGCCAATTTGAAACTTCCTTTTTTTGTAAAAGAGGAGAAAAAAGAACAATAATCAAGCCGTCAGAATGACACTATTTGCAAGGAGACAACAGAAAATTCACAATTGCATCAAGCATGTTTTCTTATATTCGGCATCTAGTTGGCCGCTTTCTGGAGCAAGCAGATGATTTGGAAACTACCATCAGCCTTGTAAGCTTTGCCGTTCAGTCCTTCACCAGTGTACCGGAAACAGAGGATTCTTTTTATTTGGCTGTGGTAGAGAGTCTGAATCAGTTGTGATGTTTTTCGTTCAGCTGCAGTGTCTGTGGAAAGTGCTTCTCCACCTCCAAGAGTCAACGCATTCACATGTGCAAACACACAGGAATCAAACCTCACCTGTAAGTATCCACCCTTTAATCTAAATCTGCAAGCTTAACGCATTTATAGACCCAGAGATTCTATAATCAGATTTTGCATGTTTTTCGATCATGACACTTTTGTCTGTTTTTGTTGTAAGTGATTTTGGTAGTATGCCTGATTTTTTTAGTGTATGACATTGAGGAGAGAAAACAAAAAGTCTGAAAAAGTTGTGATGTTTCCATCCAGCTGCAGTGTCTGTGGAAAGTCCTTCTCCACCTTGAAGAGTCAACGCACTCATATGCGCAAACACTCAGGAATCAAACCTTACCTGTAAGTTTATACTTGAAAACTATACCTTTTCTGTGTTGTGATGGGTGTTGTGAAATGTAATTCCTGTTTGTTGTTTGTGACACATGGTGGTTTTGCTGTACATGGATGTGTTTGTGTGTGGCATGTGGACATGTTTTGTGCATGGTCATGGGTTCAGTACCTGTCTGAAGCTGCACTTTTCTCCCATCCATTAGACCATGGGCGAGATGGTCTGGGTGCTAGTCTTCTGGATGAGATGATAAAAGAAGTTTCATGTGCAGTGTACATTCAGCACACATAAAATAACCCACTGCTAAACAGTTGCCTCAGGCAAAAAAACAAATCAAATTGGTGTAGGGAATCAAATGGACCTTTACACAGAGGAGAATCAAAGAGGGTAGCTCTTCACTAGCACAGACACACTCTTCCCAGGGAGAGCAGATTGAATTGCTTGCAAAGAAATCTACTGTGGCTGAAAGTGATAAACAGTGCACTGAACTGCAGTTCAGTACAATGAAAGCAGAAACAAAGGTTTTGTCATATTGGGGGCTTTTGCATATAATATGCAGTGTTGATTCTAGGGTGCGCCCTTGCGGGATTCCCGCATTTTTTTCCAAAATTGCCGCAAAACGATGTGGGCAGTGTGCCCTGATGGACGCAAAAAAATCCTGGACAACGCGTTTTCGAACAAACAGTGCGCCATCGTAACTGCCGTTTGTATAATCTCTAGTATTAAACGCTACTTCCGCTGAAGTTCTCCGTTGATGCTCTAATTGGCTAAGCGCCACACTTTTGACCAATCACAGAAACTGTAGCCTAGCTCGTCCTTTCAGTTCCCTGGTGGTCATTAGGTTGGTAGGTTACACCAGGGGTTGCAAGATTTTCTGATTTGTGCCTGCAAGTGATCGTCCTACTAAAGCAGGCTCGTCCTGTTCTGTTTTCTTATTCGTTTATGTCATCTTCCAAAAGGCCTTGTACTCCAGAAACAAGTGATGTGATTGGGATAGAGATTGTTGAGGAGATAGCAGAGCTACCTCCCAGCAGGCTTGAAGCTGGTAGATCTACTAGCCCTGGCTTGAGTACAGTGATCATGGCATGCAGTAGGCTATGGGCTGTGTATCAAACTTGGAAAGAACAATGCCTTCACCAAAGGAGGATGCGCTAAATAGAGAGAGAACATCACTTAAAGCATCACAAAAAAACACTGCCAATCACCAGGAGGCTGTAAAGATGAAACTCTTCAGAAAATTTTCCATCAGTTAGGCAACTCTCTCTCTCTCTCTCTCAGCTGAGGCAAACCAGCTTGACGAGTGGTGCTGGTGGTCGTAGCACCATCGCAGGAAAAAGTGCATGGAAAACTAAAGTAAATGCAGATGTGGCCGCCAGCTCACCTACAACCATACACTGTAGACAGGAGTCCTCTCCTACGGTGGCTCATGAGGATACCACGTTTACCACGATGACTGCCAAGATGGAGAAAGTGGAGAACTTGTTAAAGACAACAACAGAGAGTATGAAGAACGAGATACAAATGTTGACAAACAGTGTTGATGCCTTAAAAGAGGGAAAGTGTGATATTAGACAAGACATGAACAATCTCAGGACTGAAAATTTAGGGTTGAAACAATCAAATATAGAACTAATGGACAGAGTGGAAAAACTAGAAAGGAGAGCAGACAATCAAGAAGGCCGGTCAAGACAACAACATCATTATTCATGGCATGGAAAAGAAAAGTAATGAGACTGGAGCTGATTGTGAAATGGTTGTGAAAAATCTTCTTTCAGAAAAAATGGATGTAGCAGACGTCAAGTTTGATAGAGTGCACAGGATAAATTCTAAACCCAACTCTCCCATTATTGCCATGTGTTGTTTTTATCAAGATGAGCTTAGGATATTGAAGGCAAAAACTTGTCTGAAAGGTTCAAGGATTTTTGTAGACAACGATTTTTCCCAAACTGTTAGAGATATTAGGCGCAATCTGACCCCATACTTGAAGAGTGCTAGGGCAGAGGGAAAAAATGTGAGAATGGTCTTTGATCATTAATAGCGAAAGGATGACCCCTAATGATCTTCAAAGAAGAGAATAGCTTGTTGGCCGGCCCATACACTCATCCTGCCATAGTCTCAATTCACAGGGTAGAAAAAGTATACGGACACCGGTCACTCCACCTCAGTTAGACACTCACGTAATAGGGCTTAGCGCAGTGAGGCGAGACACATCGCCACACACAGGGCAAGACAAAGACAGGTCTGACTTTGGCTTAGGCCATGAGTGTTGTAGGCAGTCTTTTAATAAAGAGCCTTCTTTAACTGCTGTTGAAAGCATAAATGCCGTGTCTTGTCATGTCAATGTAATTGGCGAAAGTGTCAGTCTAGATGGTGTGGATCAATTGAATTGTGGCAATACAGATAAAACAAATAAAACTTTTTTATTTTTGTCTTTGAACGTAAATGGATTGTTGTCAAAACTGTCTGGTAGAGATTTTGTATCTTATGTGTGTAGCTTTGATTTTATATTTCTGACAAAAACGTTCCTGGAAAATGTCGAGCTAGAGGTTTTTACTGGCTATAAGGCCTTCTGTAAGTCGGCAATTAAAGTTAGCCATCAAGGGAGGCGATCTAGTGGATGAGTTTGTTTAATAAGGCATGAGTTAACTGCCCTTGTGAATTGTTTAGATGTTCCATACCCTAATATTTGCACTTTTCTCTGTGACAAATCTCTGTTGTGACAGCAAGAAATGTTTTGCTTGTATGTGTGTTTATCCCACCTGAAGGTTCACCTTTTTATAACATGTTTGACAATGATAATGGAATTGCTATGTTGGAAGAATGTTAAGTAAATTGCGTGGTGACACTGGATGAAGTAGATATAATACTATGTTGAGACTTAAACAGCAGGACCTCAAACTTTTCTTGTCAGCATGTAGAATATGACTTTAGTTCAGATGTCCAAAGTATGTCTCTCAGCAGCAATCGTAATTCTGAAGATTCTGTTAACAATTATGGCAAATTACTATTGAATATGTGCACTGCTCTTAGTTTACAAATTCTAAATGGCGTATGTAATAGTGACCAACAAGGACGCTATACATACATCTCTGATGGAGGATGTAGTGTAATGATTAATTTTTAGTGTCAGATGATTTGTTCTCTCAGATTTTTGACTCATGTCGTTTGTTTGTTGCTGAGTATTCTGATTCTGATCACCTTCCTGTTTAATTATATATTAATCCAGTGATACAGGTGTGGAAACTGAGGAGCCATCTGTTATGGAAAAGTTTGTATGGGATGAAAACAAACTCGGTTTATAAAGAAAATCTCCACGATGTGAACAAGTGTGAAATTTTTTTTAATGCCTTTCAGTTGATTGATGAGAACATTAATGAAGCTCTAGATTTGTTTAATGGTTTCATAAAAGCCAGTGCTGATTGTATGAAGAAACAGGTACATATCAATAAAGGTCCATTAAATGATACTTGGTTTGATAATGAATGTAAAAGTATTAAATGTAAGGTCAGAAAACTTTTGAAGACTTTCTGAAAAACATTAAGAAACGAGGACAAAAACATGTACTGTGTCACAAGAAGGGAATATAAATGCTTGCTTGAACGAAAAAAGAAACAGTATAATAAGACCTTACTTGCAGATATGATGTTATCTATCTCTTCTCAAATCCAGTTCTGGAAAAGTGTTAAGAAGGCGTCATTTAGAAAAAGTCAGCCGAAGAATAGTATATCAGTTGACAGATGGTTTCAACATTTCAAAACCCTGTTGGAGAAAGACTCATTAGCCAACTCCATGATTACTGATGTTGACAGTGATGGAACTGAGGAAGATTTTGATCGTCCCATATCTAAAGATGAAATATTAGGGGCACTTAGAAAACTAAAGAGTGAGAAAGCAGCCGGTCCTGATCAAATCATTGGTGAATTGCTAAAATATGGAGGTGAAAATATTGTGCTTTTCCTTCTAAAACTATTCAACAAAATTTTTGATAATGGTCTTTTTCCAGATAACTGGGCTGAATCAATAATACTAACATTGCATAAAAATGGTGATGTTGATAACCCTAATAACTATCGGGGAATTTCTCTTAGTGACATAAGTAGTAAGATATATAGTACTATTATTAACGATAGGTTACAGGAATGGGTTATGAAAAATAATATTACAGGTGAGCACCAAGCTGGTTTTAAGAGAGGATACTTCACTATAGATCATATGTTTACTCTGCTTGCGTTTGTACAGAAACAGTTTGCTCAAAACCGTAAGCTCTATGTAGCATTTATTGACTTTGAAAAAGTATTTGATTCTGTTAACAGGAACTTGTTGTGGCCTATTCTCCTGAAAAATGGTGTGAAGGCTAAACTATTACGATGTTTGAGAGCCATGTATCAGAATGTCAGAAGCAGAATAAGATGTGGAACTAAAGTGACTTACATAATATACTGTACCACTGGTGTTAAATAGGGTGATGTATGTAGCCCCATATTGTTTTCTGCTTTTATCAATGAGTTAGCCAGAGACGTCATCAATAATGGTAAACATGGTGCCAATTTCCCCCAACATTTCTCAGAGTTGTTTATTTTTCTGCTTGCTGATGATGTTATCCTGCTATCTGAAACAGTTGTAGGCTTACAAAAGCAGTTAAACAGCTTAAACAGTGCTGCAACATCACTTGATCTTAAGGTTAATCTGAGTAAGAGTAATATTGTTGTATTCAGAAAAGGTGGCTATTTAGCTGCTCATGAAAAATGGTTGTACAATGGAAATATCATGCCTGTGATTAATGTATATAAATATTTAGGAATCTGTTTTTCTACTAAGCTTAGTTTCACAACTGCATGTAAAGATCTGGCAAGTCGAGGTAAACAAAGCTTGTTATTTGTGTTGAAAAAACTATGAATATTGAATGATAACTCTTTTGACTTGTTCATTCAGATATTTGATGCACAAATACAACCCACTGTGTTATATGGTGCAGAAATTTGGGGCTTGGATGCAGCTGTAACACATTGTGAATCAGTGCACCTCTTTGCTTTAAAGCAGTTTTTAGGCTTAGATAGACGTACACCTAATGATCTTCTTTATAGTGAGACTTATAGATATCCTCTCTCTGTTATTGCTGCTGTAAGATGTGTTAGATATTGGATTAAGATTCTGCATATGAATGAGAGCAGGCTACCTTTTAAATCCTACAAGATGCTTTATGATCTAGATGCCAAAGGGAAAAACAACTGGGCAACACAAATACGTACCTGTTTGTGTGAACTCGGAGTCGGAAATTGTAGAGAGTTATTAATGCTTTCAGGCAAAGATTGATTGACTGCCGATGGCAGCAATGGAGTGATCATATACAAAACAGTGAAAGATTTCAAATGTACAGACATTTTATAAGTTCGCATGATGTTAAACCTTATCTAAAACTTGATATGGATATACATTTAAAAAGAATTATGTCTAAGTTTAGACTTGGTGTATCAGATATAAATGTTCATAAATTCAGATACAGAGAACATGATATTGATGACCTCAGGCTGCTATGCCCATTATGTAAGCAAGCACAGGAGGATGAAGTACATTTTGTGTTGTGCTGTTCAGTATTAGAGGATGTTAGGTAGAACTACATCCCTGTTAAATATAGTAGACAGCCTAATTTATTTAGACTCTGTTTACTCCTGGCATCAAGTCATCCTGAGGTTGTGCGCAGCCTCACTTTGTATTTGTGTAAAGCTTTCAGAATAAGAGAGATATTGTTATCCTAAGTCATATTTTTGTAGCTGACTTTTTGTTATCAGTAACATGTTGTCGTTACTATTACTTTTACCCCCACCAAAATACTAAGCAGTTCAGCACCCCCCTTCAAGTATGGGCCAATGGCCTCTTTGTGAGTAAATCCTTGAGTTCTCTCTCTCTCTCTCTCTCTCTCTCTCTCTCTCTCTCTCTCTCTCTCTCTCTCTCTCTCTGTATGATCTTAAAGAGAGAAAAAAAAAAGGGGGGGGGGGGGGGGGGAGGAATTTGGCCTTTGACATTGGCTTTAACATGACATTGGCTTTAACATATTATCTAAATCTAGATCTCTCGGAATATGGAAATACAAATTTGATTCATTCTCTCTCTCTCTCTCTCTCTCTCTCTCTCTCTCTCTCTCTCTCTCTCTCTCTCTCTCTCTCTCTCTCTCGCTCAATGTATGATCTTTGGGGGGAAAATCCCAAACTTTGACATTGACTTTAACTTATCATTTACATGTAGACCTAGATCTATCTATCTGAATATGGAAATACAAATTTGGCCTCTCTCTCATTATACTATCTAGGGGAAAAAAGACTTTGATATTGGCTTTTACCTCTCTTCTCATCTAGATCTAGATTTATCTCTCCAACTTTGTGGAAATAAAAATGTGACTGACCTCTCTCCCCACCCCCCTCTCTCTTTCTCTCAACTCTCTCCTTCAATCTCTCTCTTTCTCCCCCTCTACCCCCTCCCCCCCTCCCCCCCCCCCCCCCCCCCCCCTCTCTCTCTGCTGTGCCATGATTGCTTACTACAGATTAAGTGCAACTTTTAAGGTGAATGTTTAATCCTTTCTGCCTGTTTGTTTTGTTTCTCTTCCTTGAAAAAAACCAGCAGAAACTAAAAGTACTGAGGGTACTGTAGGCAATACTTGTTCCTTTTTTTATGAAGGGAAAGGGGGGTTATAATGCCCCTCTTGTTTCATTTTAGAGGGCCCTTGGGCCCCTTATTTTGAAATCCTAGAATCAACACTGAATATGTATGCTTTTGCCTATATATATTATATAGTGTATGTATTATTATAATGCTTGTGTGCTTGCATAAGTGATTTGCGCATAAAAATGCATGCTAGTGTAACGGCATGCATATATGTGCTGGTGCATGCATAGGTGTTTATGTGGGTGTGCACCTAAATGTTTTCAAGGATGTGTGGGTGTGAAAGGGTAAAGAAAAAGGAGGAAAAGGCTACTGAGGTTACGCAGCACGTGGCATGCACATGCACGCACACAAACACTTTTATATTCATTCAGAACTCACTTCACCCCATCACACACATACATGTACGCACTTGCGTGTACTCTTCCAGCAACATACACTTACATGCTTCCAGTCACATATGTAAATGTCTCCTTTTCTCTTTCATTTCTTACCTGTCTTTGTCTGAAGTCCTGTAAAGTGAAAAGATGTGAAAGATGAAAACACACACATGTACAGAGGTTTTGTCATGTACTTTTTTTCTCTGCAATATTATTGGGTATGTCATTCAAAATTATTCATAACTGAAGCGTTTTTGTCTGAATTTGTTATTGTTGTTGCTGGAAATTACTCTTTGAAATCATTTGACTAAATTGACAAAAGTAATACGCAGTGTATATCAGGCACTCTGGGTCTATAAAAGGTGTCAGCAGATTTACGTAAAAGGAAGGAACTTACACGCACTCAAACTCACACACACGCCACACCCACCCACACCACAGGCATTTGTGGAGAGCGGTCGCTTATATTCTGAAACAAAGACTGCAACTCATGAAAGAACTTCTGTAGATCTTTAGTTTTACTGACCTCACTGAAAAACAGATGCTATGGTAGACAGTGCTGACAGGAAGTTTTCATAATTTTATTTCAGCACTGGTAACTTGATCCTGTAGGCTGTTTTAATCCTTTGCTTATTCTAGTATGATAAAGAAGTGTGTAAAACAGAACAGAGTTTGAACAATAGACATTTCTAGAACAATAACTTATCCCCATCTGAAAAAGTGTAATGTAACATTTAGAAGAAGCTCTCAGCAAATCTCATTTCTGAGACAGGTGCTCAGTAGTTACTGCTTTCATTATAGAATATGTATGTTTCTTTTGTTAACTAAGTCTACTTTAAAAATGAAACACAAAAAATGTTTTCTGCTTTATATTATGATGTGTAGTTTAAATGGCTGAACGAGATTTGAATGACTGAACATATCTGGTGTTGTCAGCTAGATACATAACCGTGAATTCCTTCGAATGCAAGTCACTGTGAAATGTCATGATGTTGTTACAGATGCAACCAATGTGGGCGGAGCTTTTTCCGAAGTGCATCGCTGCGTTATCATTTGAAAGCACATGCGATAGGGAAAACGACACCAGTCAATTGTGATATTTGTGGTCAGAGCTTCTCTACAGACCATCGGCTGAATCGTCACAAAGAGTTCAAACATCCCGCAACGCCCAAAGTTTTCATATGCAACCAGTGTGGGAAAAATTTCACAGCAGCAAGTAAGCATTTGTATTTAGGTTGTCATTTGTCTTGAGAAAAACATGATGCTGGACTGTTTCCTGTGTACTTGTTATTCAGATGGGCTTGCGCATACACACTCAAGCCAGTATTATACTTGTTATTCATACCGGCTTTCGCATTCACACACAAGCCAGTATGCAAATATATGGACACTCTTGAACTTGCCCACACATTCATGCACACATGCCTATGTATGTAAGCTCTTTCTCTTCGACCCGTCCTACTGCCAGTCTGTGTCTTGGACTCTTGCAGTGGTGTAAGTGGTTTGGATATTGGGGTAATGAGCTTTCTATAAATATCCATATGCGTTTTAGGGCTGAAGTGTTCCCAAAATTTTTGGTTAGGTGTCAGAAAGTACATTTTGTCGGAGTGTGCTCTAAAGAGAAATGATGATTTCTTTTTCATGTAAAGAAAATGGTTTCTTAGTAGTCGGCTCAGGTATTTCTGCTATCATTATGTCTAGAAGTGTTCACTTAGTGCATCTGAATATTGTATACTTGTGGTTATTATCAATAAAAACATTGTTGAATTAAAAAAAATTCATGCAATATATGGTATTAGGTGTTTTTGGGGTTAAAAAAAAAATTGATCCACTCTTATGCCTTAATTTGAATTGCTTATGAAGTGATTGTGTGTGAAATGTCATTATCGTAGATTTGTTGCATTTGTTGCAAAGGTACTAAGTCAGACTGTCATGATAGAATAAACTGTGAACCAAAGCAGTGTAAAATAATTTGTATATTTTCACAATTACTTCAACTTCATAGGTGCATCTATATTAGCATAAAGGTTAGTACATATGCAGCCACGACTGAATTTTGGAATCAGTCTTCAAGTTTTACTATGGAATATGGGGTTCACATATTTTGATTTTCTCATCCTTATTATGGTTTTAAAATCAGGACAGTTGGAAATCATTCTTGCAATAAGAGAGGACTGCTAATTGGTTACCTGCATTCTTTTTCTTCCACTACCAAGGCTCAGTAAACATAACATCCCAGAACATATTCTAAAATTTGTTTGAAAGCAACAAGCTTAATAGCAGTACTATTGGCTGTGGAAAAGAAGCCTTAGGTAATGGAAAAAAATCACAAAAACCAGTCTTGATGTGGAGACTTATCCTAGGCACTCACTTAGACTTTTTTCTGGACCTTGGACTTAGTCTTATTTTTGTTTTGTAAAGTTTTTGTTTTGTAAAGTTTTCTGTTTCTCAGCCACAGGAGAAAAAGAAGTTTCACAAGAACTTGTGTATAATCTAACAGGTTTAACATAAATGGTTGTCATTGTGCAGGGAGCTTGAAGCGGCACGAACAGACCCACTCAGGAAACAGGAGATACCAGTGTCAATACTGCACAAAGTCATTCTATCGCAAAGAGTACCTCAACGCTCACCTCCCAACCATCCAGAGCACGATCCAGAGTTAGATAAGGTCAAATCTCGGAAGAAAACTGTGAAAAAGCCTCAGACTGAAGTTGAGACGATGAACGTGACCACTGTTGTCATTCCTGGCCCATCTGGAGATCCTTCTAACATCATTCATTGGACAGAGAGTGAACCCCAGGTGCGTCGCCTGGAGGAGACCACAGTGACAGATATGGACACTTATCAGCGCCAGACTGTGACTGCCCATCCCACCCTTACCTCTTCTCTTGTCTCCTCCTCCCCTCACATCACTCATCTTCCTCCCAACAGTGTTACAGCTCACTCTCATCCTGTTCACCATTCTCTGCATCATCCCATCGCCCATACTGCTCGTCTGATGAATGTGACTGGACCTCACGGTCCTCTGTCATTGACTGTGTCAACGGCTCGGCCTCCTATAGAGGTGATGCATACAGGGACCGGTCAGGAGATCCTCTTACAGCACGATGTTCCAGTGCAGTATGAGGTGGAGTGTCTGTCTGCTGAGGGAACTAATTTATCGGAAGCTGATTTGAATGCCATCCACCTGCTGGCCCAGGCCAGCATATCCGGTCCAAATTTGCATAGTATGTGAATGTTCTGCATGTAACCTGCAGTTTGTGTTTGGTTTGCTGATTTTTTGATTTTTTTTAAATTCCCAACAACTTTTACATGTGTGAGTGTCTTGTGTGTTAGGTTGTGCGTTATGGCTGATATTCATGCATGAGTATTCCGAGTCAAAACTGTTCACGGTGATGAGCCTGGAGTGAGTTTCTGAATATTTAAAGATACATTCCAGGTATGTTCACATTGTAATAATTGAAGTGGTCATCCAGGGTCACTCTAAACTTTCTCAGGACTTTTGTTGTTCATCTGTGGAGACAGTTAACTGTTACAGATAGTAAAGCGATAAATGGAGCTCTCGGTGTACCAGTGATGTCTGTTTTGAAAATGGCTGTAGAAAAGCAGGACATAACAAGCATACACACACCTAACAGTCCTCAGGAATAAGACACTCAATGGATACCCTGCATGTGAACGCAAGCAAAATATCTTGTGCACATGTTAAAACAGGCTCTGCCTTTCAGAAGAGAAGGCCATTTATGCAAGTAAGAACAGATGACAAAAAAGTACACAGAATATCTTGCTCACATGTTTAAACCCCTACCTGCCTTTCAAAGGAGTAGGCCATTTGTGCCAGTAAGAACAGATGACCAATAATATTTTAAAAATAAATGCACACTGATGTCTTGTGTAGTAGACACTGTTCATGAAGTTGGAAACATGGCAACATTAATGGTGGGTAAAACTGGTCACATACATAAAAATCTCACTATTGGTGAATCTCAGTCCTTTAGCTGAGAAACGAGGGGGGGGGGGGGGGGGGGGGGGGGGTAGACATGACATGATGTGCATGCACACAATGCATGGCTATGCTCCCCCTCCCTCTCACTCACATTCAAACACACACACTCACTACCTTATTATAAGGACTTGGTAAGTGGAAAACATTTTTCATTAGACATTGGTAACTTAGCTCTTAGCTAAACCACTTTAGGCAGTACACTCACTTGCCATGAATCTATGATTAAAGCAAGTTGAGTATTGTTACCAGTAGATGTTATGTGTCTTGTAAATTGGAATGGGCTCTACTACACACCATGCCTGTGACCCAGCAGCAATGCAATCTCTTCTACTTTGTGACGCCTATGGCCACCTTATGTTAATGACTATAGCTGTCTAATGACTGCTGCGGGTTCACAGTGTTTGACAGAATGAGTGTAGGCTTTGCTGTGTATGTTGATGTTAGGCTAAAGTTTGAGCATGAACATTTATGCTCACGCTCTGTCTCTAGACTTTGCTTTCTTTCTTTTCTTTTTTTGATTTGTGTGTGTGTGTTCCATTATGTTTGCATCGGCATTATATCACCATTGTCATTATATTGGAGAGACATTTTTAGTTTTGCAGTGTTGTTAGTAGTAACTTGTTAGTGACTCATTCATTTCCATTGTTCATGTCTAAGGCAAATATGCTTTGTCTCTAGCATGACTGTCTTGCGCATTATCCTTGGATGATGTGTGGGGATGGGGAAAAACTCCAGAGCAGACGCAGACATTTTTCCTGACATAATTTGCACTAATAATTCAGTTATAGTTTTCCTGACATAATTTACACCAATAATTCAGTTAACAGTTTTCCTGACATAATTTACACCAATAATTCAGTTACAGATATTTAAAGTGATTTTGTAGGTTGTGTTCTGCTTATGTTTAATCAAAACAGGGCACTGCTCAACATCACTGAACTGATCACTGTTGAGCATTAATGTGGGTTCGGTTCTTGGCATTAACCTGCTGGTAGTCGGACATTGATAGCTTATTGTGGACTGATAACAGTTCGATTGTGACAGGTAGGTATATTGTGGAACAGGATGAGTTATGTATTGCTAATGGGGCAAAAAATAATGAATCTGTTAACAAAACAAAGTTGTTACCCCCCCCCCCCCCCCTCCCACCTCCATTCCTTGGCTAGAGCTCTGAGGTTCACCAAGTGGTGAGATTTTGTTATATGTGACCGTTTTTGCCCACCCTGAAGGTAGCCACAAAGTTGTTATAATCAGAGAGATTCCACTTGCTATCAGGAGTTAGTAGAGAAGCGCTAACAACTTGGTTTTAGTTTCCTCCTTTTCTCATGTAATATTACATTGCCTTTGGAGTGGAGTTGTAGGAGGCACCGTGGTCGAGTGGTTTAGGCGGTCAACTCGTGATCCAGAGGTCGCGGGTTCGATCCCTGCTCGGCTCGGTGTTGTGTCCTTGGGAAAGACACTTTACTCCTATTTTCCTCACTCCACCCAGGTGTACAAGTGGGTACCAGCTCTGCTGGGGAAGTATCTGGCGACAGACTAGCGTCCTGTCACAGGGGTGGTGAAACACCATCAGTTCGCTTAACGCTACAGAAACCTGGATAAGCTCCGGCTCTATGGGCCTTCTGGCTCGAAAGAACATACTTTGGAGTGGAGTTGCTAGCACATGATCACTTTGGGTTGCCAGGGAGGCCAGTTTTACAGTCCCATGCAAGCCACCTCACATAAGTTGCTGCACCTTCCCTAAAAAAATTATTTAAAAGGTGTAATATTCAGTTGGTTGGTACAGTTTTAAAAAAAAAGTAAAGTTCCAAAGAGATCTTGGAGACATAATCTCAGAGGGTTTGCAGTTCTAATACCACATTCTTCTAATGTGCTTCTTGGTGGACTTGGTCAGAAGTTTACAAGCTTACGCAAATAAACTTAAGGATTTCGCCACTGCAGATTATAGCATTTGGCTGCAGCAAGACCATTGGCTATTCTGCACAAAGAGTGGAGAGTCTGACAGTGTGTCAGCAAGACCATTGGCCATTCTGCACAAAGAACGTAGAGTCTGACAGTGTGTCTGTAATTGTAATTTTACTGTGAAGGCCACTTAGTATAACTACCACAGCATCTGGCTGGCACTGGTTGGATAGCTTTCCAGGCTGTAAATGTGTCTTTTGGTGTACTCTATGTCCAGTAGAATGGGGATTGGCAGGAGAGTGGACAAGGTGATAATCTGATTAACTTTTGCCATATGTTCCTTTTTCATAAAGGGGAAAAAAGCCTTTTGCCAACAGAAATCATCGTCAAGAGTAACAGCCAAACTTCATATTCCTGCACACCTTTTTTTTTTTTTTCAAAATGACATAATGGTTACCCTGAGCTTCTTCCACTTCACTTTTGGTTTTGTTCTTGCTAGTTTTTTTCCCTTTTATTTATTTTTTTATATACTTTATTGTAGGGTAAAAAGGTAAAGGTATCCCATAACCTATAAGGTCGTAGGGGAGTGAGGCGTCAGAGACCTCACTTCTCTAGGGCCAGCATATTGAGGGCGGCGCCCATCTCCTCTCCCTCGCTGCTTTACCTTCCCTGACCCAAAAGAGGACAGGTACCCATTTACAGCTGGGTGAACTGGGGGAACTGAACTGAAGCCAAGGCGCGCAAACGGTCACCCATCCAACTGGTAACCACGCTCAACGCTGCTTAACTTGGCTGGGGGAAAGCGAGTGCTCTGACCACTGAGCTATCCCGTCCCCTGTAGGGTACAGGCAGCCAAAAAAGTTATATGGGGGAAAAGGTTAAAAACAATCGTTTTCTTGAAAAATACAAGAAAATATAAGAACTATACCAGAAACAGCAAGGCTTAAAACTCTAATAGTTCCAGAGATATCGCAATTTGGAAATGGTGGGACTTTTTGTTCAGTCATTAAAATTGTGAAATGAAGCAAGTTAGCTGTGGCATAAATTTCTAGTAAATTCTTGTAGACATATTGTAACTGTACTAAATCTTGACAACATACACTATGTACAAAATCAAGGTCAAACACCAGTTCATTACCACAAGGCAATGATATTGACCACACACACAAAAAACTGTCATTGTTGGAAATTGCATAATCAGCCCTTTTGCCATCCTGTAACACAAAAACAAGACTGTAGAATTGTTCCAAATTTATATTTTCTTGATACTTATATCTTGGTAAAACATACAATTTTTGTGTGCTGTACAAACCTGATTTGAAGATAACTCCCACATTTCTTGTTGAGTTTTAAAAAAATTCTGTATATGAATCGAGTAGTCAAAAACTTCCCTTACATCATGGACAAATGATATGATTAAATAGGAAACATTTTAAAATGCATTAAAATTAATAAAATGTGAACCATATATTCCTTCAGATAACTTTGTACAGAAGCCATCATTTCTGTCAGCTGGGGGGGGGGGGGGGGGGGGGGAGAACCCTGATAATACTTGCCTGGTATGGAAAACAAAAGGTTCATATGTACATTGTCAGAGTCATGTACATTCCTAGAGTTTCATGGAGAAATTTAATAGTTAGATATTGACCTGATACTTTTTATCACTCATGAACATAACTATGGTGTGGCAGCACAGAAATGTAACAGTGTTTGTCTGGTGAGTGTGATGAAGATGCTCGTCTATTTACTGTATTTTATTTGGTCTTTCTTTCAGTTGTTATATAAAACAGTGGGGGGTTTTCCCTGTTTTTCAGTTGATTTAGACTGCATGTCTCCAAGTTGCCTTCTCAGTACGGAAGCATTTTGTTCAGATGCTTCAAGTTTCATGACAATTTATGTTAGAAACTTGGATTCTGTTTCTTCTTTTTCTGATAACAATGATTTTGTTTGAGAGAAAAATGTGCAGAAGATTCAAGAAAATGTTATTGCTTGCTTTCCTTTTTTCAACTGTTTTTACTCTGTCAAGTGTGCCTGACCATGATCTTGTTTAGTTTTGACAGAAGTTGTCTGTCTGTCTTGGCTACTGAGATAACCAGAAATTAAAAATCTTGTCTGCTTTTCCTCCGGAATAAGGTAGACACTCTACATGGAGGAAAACTACCAAATCATATAGTACGCCATTTAGAATAAAATTTCTGATAGAAGCATCTTAAATAAGGTCTTCAGATTAGGTGGGGAGCAATGAACAGAATGTTTAGCTGAATGAGGATCTCTGTTTTGCAATTCATACATTTTTTCTACATCAGTAGACAAAAAGTCAATAAATGTCTGGACCATATACTGAAAACATTTCTGCTTATCGCAAAAACTGCTTCAATATTTGATATATGTTTACAATCCGGGGGAAAAATCAGTATATCGTCCCATGACTACTGACATTCAGTTCTCAAAAGCTCAAATTGCAGTAGAAATTAGCAAGTGACTGCTGCTGAGTTGTGGAGGTAAACCCATACTGGCAGTAGAGTAATTGATGTTTTCATTTGCAGGAAATTTTCATCGCCATCAAAAAAGAAAAGATGCGAGTAGTCAGTTTTGGTGTGTGTGTCAAGTGTTGTGTTTTGTTGTTGGATATATAATATATATAGTTTTCTTATTTTGTAGTTGGATATAAAGTTATCTCTGTGTGCCTGTAAAGTGTGTGTAAGTATAATTACTTCGTGTGTGTGGACGGGGGTGGGGAGATAGAGAAATTTGTAACTTGTGTAAGCAGCATAAATTTATATTTTTATTATGTTTGTACCCCTGTCTGTGTATGTGTCTGTTTGGAGGGGTGGGGGATGGGGAAGAGATAGAAGTATATCACTTGTGTAAAGTAGCATAAATAATAATAATTATTACTATTATATTTGTACCCTCTATTTAAGGTTTTACTGCCATTCAACTGACATGACTGACAGCACAAGCCTTTAGCTTTATTAATCACTGAATCAGTCTGAGCGTAGCTGCAGTGTATAGTGCTCATTGTTTACACTTCTTTCTTCAATCAGATCTACTTTATCTGGAAAAGAAAAGAGAATTTTCCTCTTAATGATTTGAAGCCATTTGTTTGTGAATGTATGTGAAAGCAAGCGTCGGGCTAATTCTTTTCTTCTGACTGTAAACATTGTCAAACTCGATCAACATACCCTTGGTGGCTGACTTTTGGTTTGAATTTCTCAGTTAGGCGCACTGCAAGTACAAATATGATGATTTCAGAAATATTTAATATTATCTAAATCATTTATTTTTTAGCATTGCTAACACATTTGAAGACCAATTCATACCAATAGTTTCAGAATTCGTTCTCTTTAAAAACTATCACTTTCAGATAAATCCGATGTTGAACAACATGCTTCACATTTGTGCTACAGGAGTCCGATCAGCCACACATTTCTTCATTTTGTCCTTGAATAAAGAAAGAAATATCAAAGATAACTTTCTGAATCGAAAACTTCATTCAATTTTCTGAGAAGTGTTTATAACTTTAAAAGTTTATCTGTCAATCTGACGATTAGAGGTGCAACTTCAGTGAGATGCCTTTCAGCGATTGTGCTTCTGGTCACCATGTTCAGGATTGCTGCATGCATAGTGATTTGGGTCATGGGTTCAGGCTGTTCCCTGACTTGTGTAAAGACAGTATGCTTTGTAACGTTGTTTTGTATATGAGGACATTCCGCAAAAATTAGCTTTCGGTGCATCCACAGACTACATTAATAAATGAAATAGATGTGGATGTTCACCTGCCTATCAAGTAAACCATGAGGTTCTGGGTTTGAATCCCGGCCTTGCCCATTCTTCCCCGTTCAGTGAAAAAATAAAACTGAATGTCAGAGTCCTTCAGATGAGATTATAAACCAAGGTCCCATATCTGAATGCGCACAGAACATCTTGTGTACACATTTAAAACCTGTTAGACTATGAAGAGTAGGCCAATTGTGCTGGTAGGAATGGATGACCATTAAAAAAAAAGGCATATGCTCACAGGTGTCATGTTTAGACACCATCTCTGAATTCAGATTGTGTCTGCCTAAATATGGTGGTGGTGGGGGGAACGGTCACAAAGGCAAATATCTTGCCACTGGTGAAAGTTGAAGCTCTTGCCAAGGAACAAAAAGAAAAATAACAATTTTGTTCACAGTTATGTTTCTAAGGATCAGTTTTGATGTCAAAAGTCATCATATTTACTGAAAAATCAGTGAGCTTCTTTTGTGCCAGTATGCTTTTTGAAACAAAAATTGCATTGTCATTAAAAAAAAAAAAGTGCCATAGCTAAGCATATGACACGTCATCTTGTGACTATGAGTTAAAGGAGAAGTCTAGTCAAGCCAGTTTTGGTTACCAAAAAAGTCAGTATTCAGTACATGGGACAGTTGCACAAAGTCTTATTTCTCTCTCTCTTTTTGAATGAAAAGGTCTATTGCATAACTGTTGGTGGTGCCCTTGACTTGAGGATTATGGGATTTACACAATTAATTTACTGGCATTTTAACAGGTATTACAATGTTGATCTGGTTCAGGTAAATATTTTAAGCTTTGTAATTTGTGAATTGGGAGATATTGATTTTGACTTTTCATATGACACCCTTGAAGACTCTCTCTCTCTCTCTCTCTCTCTCTCTCTCTCTCTTTCTCTCTCTTGTTGGGTCTTGTATGAGCTTTTTTTTCCTTTTATCTGGCAGATTGTGTTTTCATGCACACTAAGAGATATTTCAGACGAGCATTTTTAATTTTCTTTCCCTATATCAGAAGTTCTTTTTAACCCTAACGGTCAAATAGTGTGTAATGTTTTTTCCTAACTTACTTCTCAGAAAATGATGAAACAAATACACAGAGTATCAAAGGGTGTGTGAAAAAGAAAACAACAAACAAACTTGTTTGTGCTCGCTCTACAGTTGTGAGTGGCAGTAACTTCTCTGAAAACGTGTTATTCTAAAGCAATCATATGGGATTATAATGTTTGAATGCATTATTGTTTGTGGATTGTATGATGTGCATGCACAGGCATGCATGCATTGTATGTGCATGCACAGGCATGCATGCGAGTGTGTGGGGGTGTGTATAGATGGGGAGAGAGAGAATAAATAAAGGAGGAGAGAATGAGAAGGGATGTAAGGAGAAAGTGAGAGCAAGGTGGTGGGGTAAGTGGCTTTGGAGTGCCTAGTGAAGTATAGTGTGCACATGCTTTATGTGTGTGCATTCACATACCTCCATGTATGCATGCTTGCGGATAGATGCATGCATGCACACTTGAGCATATGCGGGTGGATGGTTGTGGGTTTGTACGAATTTTAATGAATTGTGATAAAAGAGTGCTGGGCTGAAAGAAGGACGCAGTTTGGAAATATGTCAAGATATTTATTTTAAGAAGTTCTATTTGTAATTTTTAAATAACAATGTGTTTTACATTTACATGGTGTGGTGCAGTCAAGAGACATTTTTTCATGTGTAAGTGGACAATAAAGGTTGTATCTTGTGTGTGGTGGGAGGGGGGGCGGGAGAGAGATTCTTAAATAATCATAAAACATACAACATACAGACTATCAAATAAAATAGTGCATGATTTTTTTCCCCACAAAATCATAAAACGTGTACACAGATTGTCAAATGGTGCGGGTTTTGGGGTTGGGTTGGGTGTTTTTTTTCAGGGGGGGGGGGGGCATATTTTTTCTCAGAAAATCACAAAATGTGTACACAGACTAACAAATGGTGTGTGATCTTATGTTCTCCCAGAAAATTGGGAAATGTGCACACAGCCTACAATCTACTGAAAAGGAAACCCTGTAATAGAGAGTTAGAAGGGAAAAGTCATCAAGCTGCCCTTAAAGAATGATATAGTGAATGCCAGCTAGTCCAAAAATGCCAGATTAATCATTTTAGTCAGAAACAAGCTTTTCAGTTAGAATAGACCTCTTTTGTTTGTATCCCTGCGGAAGCCTGACACTATTGAGCTGTGATCACAAGTTCGTGGCAGCTGTCTCATGGTGATCAGTAGTAGAAAGTAGCCACATGAAACTTTAAGACTGGATCTACTTCTACCAAAATACTAGAAAGTAATCCAGACCCTGGCATAAAAAAAAATTGTGACCAGTAACATGTGTAGATAAAAGCTTTATTTTCTTGTTTTCTCTATAAAACATCACTCAAGTATAGGAAAAAGTAGTTCCTCTTAGGAAAACAGCCTTTAAGACTTTGAAAAGCAAGTACTGATGTTAACCAATATGAAGAATTTTTGTTTTTATAACCTAGGGGTCTAGGTCTACTGTTGTGGGGATGTTACACTGCTCAGTGCTGGCCTCATGCAGAAAATTGTAACAGTAGATTGTGTAATATGTTTATGTGCAGATTATGTACTACATTTTTGTTACTCGTACTACCAGCCCTAACTGGCTCCATGAAAAATGGGATTTTTAAAGAACAAAAAACAAATGCTCAGGGTGTAATATATATGTTCAGATATGGGATCTTGGCTTTTAATCTTGTCAGAAAGACCTGCCGGGTACAGAATTTGGGGATCAGGATCTATGCTCTGGGGGGAAAAAAAATTCCCTTCTTAATTTCAAACTGTTTTTACTACTCGCTATAAACAAGGTCAGCTCATTGTGATCACTTCAGTTTGTGTGTGTTCTTTTTGTATTTCAGTGCAAGCATTACTATTTTGTTTTTTGAGAAGAAAAATCTGCAGTTCTTTTCTCTTTGTACTGTTACAATTGCTCTTGTCCTAATATACACAACAGCCCAACCGTAATTTATTTTCCGTTGAGCACAGCCTTCTCCTTTGAGTGTTGAAATTTTGCAGCGAGGAAGAGAGGAAAAATTTTGCATCCAGTGTGTATGGTATTGGTATTGTTGCATGCATATTATGATACATGAAATCCTTGAATTGATTTTTTTTTTATTTGGACCTATTGTTTGTCTGATTGCATAATGATGAAATAAAATACAAAGAAAATAAATTATTGCTGTCAGTTACTTGCATTTTTATTCAAGCAGTCAAGCGCTCTCTCTCTCTCTCTCTGCTCTCTCTCTCTCTCTCTCTCTCTCTCTCTCTCTCTCTGTCCACACACAACCTGAACCCCCCTGTCCACACACACACACACACACACACACTTCACACACAAGTGTGCTCTGTGTGTAAATCCACCTCCCAACAAATTCCTGTCCAGGATTCTCAAAATTGCCATCTATGCATAATGTATTGCTGCTTTTTATTTTGGGTGGCTGTCAGTGATAGAGATTAGTGTGTGTATACAAAAATTGATGTAATACTGCATAATATTGTACCCTTAAATTTTTCTTTTCTTCTTTAAATTTTTTTTTTTAAACCTCCTTCACAATTCCTTGAAAAGTCTTTGAATTTCATATTGAGAAGTCGGCATGAACCCTGGTTTCGGGGGAGACTAACCAGTCAGACCTATGTGCAAAAGAACAGGGAGGTATCTCCCAATTGTCCTAGCAAAATTGGTAGGTTCAATTCACCAACTGTATCCCCAAAGTCGGAATGCAGCTGGTAAGGGGGAAAAACAGTTGCCTACACAAAGATGTCACCTTTGGTGAATGTGGGAGTTCTAGCTGAGGAACAAATAAAGAAAGACGTGTTCATAGTGATGTGAATAGAATGAAAGATGAAATTGTGAAGAGGATGACGAGTGTGCAGATAGTGAGACTGAGGAAGAGTGTGCAGATTGTGTAGAACATGCAAAGGACTCCAATGAGTTACAACCGCCAGACATTGCCTGTGAAGTTGTCCTAGAATCCCTACAGAGATCTACGAATAAAGTAGTCTGATGATCTGTAACTGATGTTTCAAGAAGTAAAACAACTATAACACACAACTCCAAATTTCAACTGTTCAAAACAAAAGGGATTCATTACAAAGATGAATTGTGACTAATACATAGTTGATTTCCCTGCATACAGTTAATGAAAAAATACTTTGATAATATCATATCAACAGATTACATTATCTATGTTCTGTCATTACTAATCAAAACATGATATTGACTTCAGGGCCATGGTGATTATTTGGGCCTTTATTATTTTCACTAAGAAAAATGTTATTTCCTCCTCATAGCCCTCTTGTAATAATAATAATAATAATAATATATTGGAATTTATATAGCGCTGAATCTTGTAAAAACAAATCGAAGTGCTTGCACTCAAATCATTTACACACATGCAGCTCTCCTTAATTAAACATGTGAATGGGCTAACGAGCTTACCTTTCTCCTTTTCATCATCAACGCTATCATGATCTTGAATAGTCTTTGTTGTTGTTGGTGTTAACAACAACAACAAATCATCTGCGCATATCACCATCAAAATGCAAGAGGATCTGAACCACGGAGTGAATGGCCCTCATCAACAGGACCCAGATGGAAGCCACCTGTTTCTCCCTCTCACCCAAGAGAGAAGAATTCACCCTAGCCATTGACCATCAAAATATCATCTACCTTGGAGTGGAACTGGACAGGAAGCTCATCAGGAACCCTACAAGTTAGCCGCATGCACAGCACAAGCTTCAGGAAAGTAGCCATAACACAGAAGCTTGCAGGGATAAAATGGGGGCCAAAACAATACTTAGGCAAGTATTCACTGCCATTGTTAGACCTCTTAAAATATATGCCATATGCCTCGAATGCCTGGCCAACTGCCCTAAGACCAACTTTGACAACCTGACCAAGGTGCAGAATGCCAGCCTCATTCTGAGCCAGGTGGCATGAAAAACTTCTCCAGTCTTAGCTATGGAGAAAACAGCAAGTCTCCTTTCACTTGAAGACCAGCAACAAAAAAGTCTTCTTGAGGCAAAATGAAAAGCTGAAGAGATTCCACTCACACCCCTCCTCTTCATACTGAAAGCCCCCACAAAGAAGTAACTGAGCTCTAATCACCTCATCAAGGCTCTTGAGAGGAAACATCGCAATTTTCTGTCAGCAACCAACCAACCAACTGAATCCCTCCAGGACTATGAAGACTGGCAGACAGACACCCCAGTCATCATGCTCAACATCCCAGGTTTTGGGAGCAGAGAGTGCCACATTGCTGAGGTAAAGTCACTGCCCTAGAATCACTAACACCAAATAGGCTACCCTCCCAATACATAGGCAAGAACATACGCAGATAGGTATATGCTGGCATTGAAATAGTTTGAGAAGAAATTTGAGAGCATACTCCATAAGACGGGATAGCTCAGTGGTCGGAGCACTCGCTTTCCCCCAGCCAAGTTAAGCAGCTTCAAGCGTGGTTACCACTTGGATGGGTGACCGTTTGCACGCCTTGGCTTCAGTACAGTTCCCCCAGTTGACCCAGCTGTAAATGGGTACCTGCCCTCTTTAGGGTCAGGGAAGGTAAAGCAGCGAGGGAGAGGAGATGGGCGCCGCCCTCAATACGCTGGCCCTAGAGAAGTGAGGTCTCTGACGCCTCGCTCCCCTACGACCTTATAGGTTATGGGACTCCTTTACCTTTACTCCATAAGAGCAAGATCTGAAACCGACAAGGTAAAGTTACTTTTAGGATCAGTCAGTCAATCAATCAATCAGTCAATCAACCATATTTTGGAAATGGTAGAATAAGTAGACCATGCTTTTGAAAATATTTCTGTTATATAAACTATTTGTTGTCCTGTAGGGCGCATGCACGCACGGGCGCACGCGCGCACACACACACTCGATGCGTATTTTACTTCCCTCTTTCCTTCTTCACTTGTTCCCCCTCACCCAATCTTCTGTCCCTTCAGCTAGATAGACAGAATAGAAATATATTCATGAAAAATCCCAAACAAACCCCAAACAAAAACAACCGTGCGACTAAAAAGGAGCCTTTATTATACCACTGACCTAAAAAAAAAAGTGCATGAGTACCATCTTTTGACATTTTTGGCTGACCATAGATGCTTGGGGGGCTGGGTTGGAGAAATCCTCATTTGGGCATACTCGGAAGCATTCGGAATAGGCACCCAGACTGGTCAAAATAATGTCCACACTCGCATCACCTTGTTAGGATTCATTTACTGCTTCCAGCTCGCAACTTAAACTTCTCAGAGTTACAATTTTTCTTTGATATTTAGAGGACATACTGAAGCCAAAACAAAAAAATATTTTAAAACGCCAAAGACAATACAACATTCTGTTCTATGCAAATTAAAATACGGGCCTTTCCAAAATGGCTGTTGGAAAAAAGGGAAAGTGTCGTGAAATTCTGTCCATAATAAAGGCGTAAATTATTGTCTTCGCGGACAAAATACCATAAAACTTTGCAGGTGTTTGTTGATTTTTTTCACTAGACGCTCAACTTAACCGAAGGCCGAAAAGCTGTTCACAATGCCTCGGAAGAAAAGTGATCCTGACGATAAAAGCCGAGGGCCTTGCTCGCTGGAAGCCGTGAAACAATATCTTATGAGCGATCTAGTTCCAGAAGGGTACAATACCAAAAGTGAGAGAAGAGTTCTTCAACGACGGGCCAAGTCGTTTGTTTTGATTGGTGATGACCTGTATTTTACGGGTGGGCGTTCAAAGCACTACAGAGGATCTACTGAAAATGAGACTGGAGAAACTGAAAGCCCAGAAAATGATGCAGACAGCTCTCAGATGCTCCGAAAAGTAGTGCTATCAGAGGATGAACAGCAAGAGATTATCAGAAGTGCCCATACAGGGGAAGATGGTAATTTTCCCCCACTTTTATCAATCTTTCTTCTGCAACTTCTAGGATACAGCCACCCCCCCCCCCCCTTAATATATTTTATTATTATATTTTAAAAACATTTTAACAAATAGAAATTTTTGTTGCCTCCACTTTGAAAGTTCTATGAACTGACAGTTCTGGTGCTCCCACAAAGTTAATTCCAGACATACCACCTACTCCATACAGTCACACCATAGGCCTAGCTGGTTCTGTGCAATTGTCCAGTTCAGTAAAAGTTTGTGCTACTGAAGAACCAGAAGTCCAGACCAAGGTATCTGTGTTGGGCAGCCACAAGGCCACTTGATAAAAAAGGCTGTGTACTTGTGCTGGATCTGTCCTGTAGTCTTGTACACTCTGTGTGTGTGTGTGTGTGTGTATTTAGAATATGTTAATCTTATTTGTGAACGGTGGCATGCATGTGACTGAATTATTTGAATGCCTATAGTATAATTATCAACAAGTAAAATGTTGATATTGTCTCCAGCCATGACAAGCTCCTAACAACATGCACTCTCCTTTAAAGGAGAAAAAGATCTGAAGCTGGAGTATGGCTGCCTATATATGATGTTTATGGCTAGTTGCTTGTAAGGAGTCTGACATGTAAGCTTCTCATTCACTGAATCAGTGTGTATTCCTAGGTGGGATGAGTGAGTCAGAGTGCGTATTCTGGGTGCCACCCAGGGTATTAAAGCTGGGGAATGTGCAACAACAACACACTAAATACTGGGTAAGTGTTAGTCATAGTCTGAACAATCTCTGTGAGAAGACTTGAACCCATAACTTCCTAGCCTTTGTTTGAGCCCACTGGTCTGCTTACTTCTTCACGGTTGCTTACAAGTGAACTCTCTCAGTTTCTGTGCATGCAGTGACCCTTTCCATCCTATTCTTATCCAGCTTCCCCATCCCACTGTCTCTGACCTCACCCCCTGTACCTTATTTTGGGCATGCATGTTTACACACACTTTCCTTTAGACAGTACATGCCTATGTGTACTCCTACACCTCACATGCACGCATCAGTTTTGGCACTATGTGGGATGTGCATACTGCATTTCTTCCATACATAATGGCACATAAAGTTGTATAAATACCAGTATAGTGTTTGAGTATGCACAAATATATGCGGACAAGGTGGAACACCCACATAATTTACATTCACACTCGCTGTTAGTAATGACTAACTCACAAGATATTTACTGTACAGTGGGTGTGAACTGGGATAGGACTAAAGTACAAATTATACTAATCATGTGCATCCAGCCTTCTATTCCCTAGGTGTGCACTGTTTGAAAATAAGTAAACAGTTTATTGACTGCCGATTAGAATTACAAATGAAGAGGTGCAGAAAGGAAATAGTTGCTACTGAAGATACCCACAACACTGTTATATTTAAAGCCTCATCTGGGAGAGAGGTTTGACTGTGCTATCAGCATTCTTTGTTTTGTGTGCAGGTTCTCATTTTGGAGTAGAGAAGACCACTGAACTTATATCTAACCACTATTATTGGAAGGGAATCACCTACTGTATTCGTAACGCCATTCTTGCCTGCCCAAAGTGCAAAGCTCGTGTTAAGACTTCTGGCCCAGTTCACCTTTCTGAAATCAATAATGAAACAATCAACTCCTCTTGCCATGCCAGTTCAACAGCCTCAGGCTCTGTGACTGCCAAAGATGTAGAAACTGCAGATGTGTCAGATGAGAAGACAGAGGATGAGGATGATGGGGTCAAGGGTCAGAATCGATCAGTGAAGCAAGACACATCCAAGATGGCAGATAATTTCAGAAGTACCAGACAGGTTTGTAGCCATTGTTTTTTCATTGTTGTATCACAGAGAGACAAAAAAAACCCCAAAATTGTTTAGCTTCAGCCACCATGTCTTTTATACTCATGACAGTACACTCTCTTTGATCTTAGTGGATGGGTGGCCTAGAGGTAATGCTCCTGTCTTGAAAGGGAAAGTGTGGGATTGATCTCCATTTGTGCCTGAGCTTTCCCCCCCATCCACTGGACCTTGAGTGGTGGTCTCTCTTCTTAGAAAAATGTAGTTTAATTATTGATATTCTTAATCTTAGGAAAAAGTAGTTTTACTATTGATATTCTTAGGAAAATGTAGTTTTACCCTTGACATTTTTAGGAAAGTGAAAATTGACCTCTGGTATTCTCAAGAAAATGTAGTGTGATAGTTCATTAATAAAAAATACATTTATTGTGTTAACTAGGTTGTTAGTGGGTTTTTTGTTCTCTCCGTTGTTGTATAAAATAATGACCCAAAAAATGTTTGGCTTCACCGATCATGTCTTGTATTATCATAACAGCACAAGTTCCTCTTTAATCAAAGAAAAAAGTTTTCTGTCACTGCAGTACATTTGTATTAAATTTCTTTCTTTCATTGATTACTCTTTTTGACAGTGTGTCTGAGGCAAAATTTTAAGGTGTTTCTTCTTCACTGTCTATACTGCAGCTTCACAAGCTCCGGACAAGACTGCCAAAGGGGAAGAAAAAAGCAGCAAAGTCAGCAAGAAAGTTTTCAGCAGACAGAAGAAAGTGGGGTGCGTGTTCCTCTTTGGAAAAAATAAAGGAATTCCTCATCAGCAACACTGTTCCAGAAAGTTACAATAAGAATGACAGACGGGTGCTGCTCCGACGTGCAAAGTCGTTTGTGTTAATCAAAGATGACTTGTTCTTTACTGGGGGACGGTCAAAGCAGAAGAAGGGGCTGAACAACGATGAGACAGGAACAGAGAATTCAGATACTGAAACGGAGGAAACGCCTGTTCTCAGGAAAGTGGTGTTTTCAGAGGAGGAGAAACAAGAGATTCTCAGGGCAGCTCACATTGGGAAAGATGGTAAGGTTTTACTATTAATGTTAAACATGAATTGCTATAACTTTTTTTTTCTGGTTTGGTTTTACAAAAGACTGCTCAGGTTGTTTTTTTGGTGCAGATATAGTTTTATCCCACAATGACAGGGCATTTGTGAGAAAGAAAGCTGCTATTTTTATGTGGATGTTTCAGTTTTATCTTACCAATTGCAGGGCATTTGTGAGAAAAAAACTCCTATTCTTTTCATGGATGTTTCAGTTTTCTCTCAGAATGGCAGGGCATTTGTGAGAAAGAAAGCTCCTATTGTTTTTCATGGATGTTTCGTTTTCTCCCAGATTGGCAAGGCACTTGTGAAAAAGAAAGCTCCTCCTTGTGTGTGTAGATGGTTCAGTTTTTATCTTGCTGTGGCAAGGGGGCATTTGTGAGAAAGGAAGCTTTAAGTCCTATCACCAAGTAGTGAATGGACATTAAACAAAAACAAAACAAAAAAAGCTATTTTTTCATGGATGTTTCAGTTTTATCCCACAATGGCAGGGCATTTGCCAGAAAAGGAGAGGTACCAGATTACCTACAGGAAACTTCCTTTGGGGCTTGCTAAATATTTAAGTAAAGATCCAGTCACTCCTGCACTAGACCCTGAAAAAGTGAAGTGTGGTATCATGCTTCTCTTTTACATGGATGCAATTACTGTATGTTGAAGAATTCACCCCCAATGAAACAGTCACTAGTGAGTTCTAAATTTTCATTTAAAAAGGTGGCAGGGTGGTGAAGACGTTCACCTGCCTAACAAGTAAACCAAGACAAGGGCAAATTTACTTTGCATATTACTTGGCCCAGTAATTTCATACCTTTACATTTCAACACACCAGGAGGGAAGAAAAAAGCACTCCATCGCAGAACCACTTACGTCTGTAGTACCTATTTTAGGAAGAAAGTAATGAAGCAAACCTGCATTGATGCCTGCTTACCTGTGTTTACCTATGTTTGTATTCAGTGACACTCATTTCTTTCCACCATCCATGCAACACACACACACACACACACACACACACACAACCACACACACAAAACACACACACACACACACACACACACACACACTATCTCTCTCTCTGTCTGTCTGTCTGTCTGTCTCTCTCTCACCATATAGTAAATCTGAGCTCTGCCCACAGGATCTCACCAAGGAATGGAAAAGACAAAGGAACAAGTGTCCAACGAGTACTACTGGATGGGAATCACCTACGGTGTGCGTAACATCATCCTCAATTGCCCCAAGTGCAGCTCACGCTCTAAAACTCCTGCACAAACTTTCATCAATGCTATTCCTACTCCAATACGCCTTCGCATGACATGCGACAAAAATTCTTCTCCCAGGAAAAGTAAAGCTGCGAACCAAAAACGAAAGGATGAGGGTGATGGTGGTGGTAAGGATGAAGAGGGGGCATTGAGTGATGCTGGTTTTGCAGAATCACATTTTGTAAAGGAAGAACAATCTGCAGAGGATCGCATCAGCAAAAGAGAGGTATGGGATCAGTGTGTCACGTGTGAGATAGGGTATGTGTTTGTAGTGTGTGTGTGTGTGTGTGAAAAGTTTGCTTGGTCATGAGAATATCCTTAAGAATTCTTTCATGTATCTTTAATGTAAGAAATCTGAATTAAAAAAAAAAATTGGGATGTTTTACTTGTACTGTAGGTAAATTGTTGTTGTCCCAACCATAATTCTGCAGCAGATACTTATTCTCATGTGCAAACAGTTATGTTTGCTCACTAAAAAATAAACAAAAAACCAAAACAATACCCCAAAACATGGCAGCCCAAAGTTTTACGCAGGGACACTTGATCTCACAAGAATGAGTATAAAACTTATGTCTATTCCAACCCATTTTGTTGCCATGGGTTGTTTATATGTCTGTTAAGAGCAAATTGTGCACAGGACCTTGATTATTAATGATCCTCCAAAAGACTGTTATCCAAACCATTAGTCAAGGTCTGTAAAGAATTAGGGAGAAATATCTTTATTGCAGACCCAATTTTTTGTTCATTCCTCAGCTAGAGCGCCAAGGTTTACCAATCGTGAAATTTTGAGTATGCAGCCGTTCACCCATGTCAGGGTTCTGGAAACTGCATTCCAACTTTGGGTATGATGTCTAAACTTGATGCCAGTGTTCATATGGGTTTGTAAATTTTGACGTCCGTCAGTGACCTTCTCTTCCAAAAGGCAGAACAGGTTTTAAGGTGTGCACGAAATGTTCTGCATATGTTTGCACATGAGCCTCAGTTTATCTAAAGTACTTTCAGGGGAGCGAAGTCAGCAGTGATGTTAACTCCAAGGGGGAAAGACCTTGAATGGGTGTTATGGTGGTGGCTCAAACACGGACCCACAGATTTTATGAGTGCAGTGCTCTAGCCACCAGGCTATCCTGTCTCTTGCAGACCAGATTTTAATCATATGCTTAATGCTTTCTATATGGGTGTGTTACTTTTGTCACCAAGCACGCAATGTGTACATACCTTGGAACCACTTTCAGCATGTTTTCAGCCCCAAAAAGAGGCATGGTAGTAGTCATTAAAGAGACAAGAAAAAGGATGTATTTTATTTGCTTTTAACTCGCATTATGATTTGACATTTTTACATTATGCAGCAATATTAATGGTCATAAAATGCGCAAAGTTCTATGAACCAAAGTTTGTTTAAATGGCCAGTGCCTTCTAGAATATATTTTTTGTTTAATTGTAATACTTTTGGAAAATACTTATGGAACATATTTCTAAAATTAGTAAAAATATTATCTTTTCATCACCAATGACCAAAAATCAAGCGAAAAAAACGGACAGGAATTAAATGATGAATTTGAAGTTTTACTGCTTAGAGATAGTGCACGTTGTGGTAAGTTATTTGTGTTTTTCTATGGATTTTTCACACATGTATATGTGCACACTCGCACTTACACACATGCATACACACAGACACACACACACATACCATGCCACACTACACCATGACATGACAGGACACGACATAACATGACATGAAATCACACATGCACACGCACACACTTCACACCTCTGTTCAGATATCTGTAAACGGCAACTTCAACTAAAAACTGCTCATTTTCCCTCTTGTCTTTCCAGTCTCCTCAAACAGGAACCGATCACAAACCAATGAAGAAAGAACAAAGAAAATCAGCGCCAGTAGACCGAGATCGAAGCCGGGGGGCCTGCTGCTCCTTGGAAGTTGTGAAACAACACCTGCAGACAAACAAAGTCCCAGACGGGTACAACAGGAATGACAGAAGGGCTCTACTCCGTCGAGCCAAGTCGTTCGTCATGATCAAAGACGATATGTACTTCACTGGTGGAAGGTCGAAACAGTTTGGCAAAACTCTGAATGACAGTGACAGGGACGCGGAGGATCCAGAAGACGAGCCAGACCACACACAGGTTCTGAGGAAAGTGGTGTTGTCACGAGAGGAGCAGCAAGAGGTCCTCAACAGAGCTCACATTGGCGATGATGGTAAGGAGCGGGGATATATTGGGCTTGGTGTGTTTTTATATAATTTGTTTGTTTGATGAAGCCCAAATTGGAGAAGATGGTAAGGAGTATGGACAAATGGGGATTTGCTTGTTTGATTTTTGTACCTTTTTAAATGTAAGTGGAAATGCTGATGTGGCTTGATTTTAATGCTAAAGGCTGTTTATGTAGGTATACATGTAGGGGTTGTGTCGGACAGATATTGCAGAGAAAGGCACTGCATTGAATGCAAACATGCACAGGCATGCACAAGCATGGGCACACAGACACACACACACACACATGCACACACATGCACACACACATGCACGCACACTTACTTACATGCACACACACACACACACACAAAACATCAGTAAACTCATGATGATACAAAATGATCATGACCACCACTTTAACATCAGCTGACAAACTGAAGTTCTTGGCCGATCCTCTCAGGTTCTCATTATGGCGTGGAAAAGACAACAGAACGAGTGTCTACCTATTACTACTGGCTGGGAATCACCTATGGGGTGCGTATGACCATCTCCAATTGCCCAAACTGCTCGTCTCGCAGCAAGAACCCTTCCCATCCTCCTCTTTCCGTCCAGCCTCAGTGATACCACCCCACCCCTGGGTAACAACCTTGTCTGTGCCGAAACGACCAACACCTCGGCTGCCAAAACCTGTGAACCTACAACAAGCTCTTGGGATGTGGAGATGGAGGATGAGCATGAAGATAACGATGGTGGTGACGATGATGACGGCTGTGAGCTGAACAAAGAAGAGAGCAGACAGAGCGAAGGGGAAGGAACGGAGTCACTGTCGGTGAAGCAAGAGGGGACAGCGTGGCCGTTGGACATTGTCGCCTTGTCCAGAGAAGTGTGCAGCTATTTCTGGCAGAAGGTACTGGGATGTGGCTGTTCAGTACTGTTATACAGGATTATTCGAAAGTTGTGAGTTAAGTTGGAAAGCTTGTAAATGATAGTAATTTAAAAGTTGTGAGCTTTTTGAGAAACTTGAAATCTCATAAGAGATTATTCATAAGTTGCAAGTTTTGTGTGTTTGTCTTTTTTCCCCCACAAAACTTCACAACTCATAAAAGAGGTATTCAAACAGTAGTGAGTTTTTATTTATTTATTGATGTATTTTTGTTTAGAAACTTAAAAGGTCATAAAAGACTAATAACAATGTGACTTTTTTTTTAAATTAAAAGCTTGTAAGCTCATGAAAAATTGTTCAAAAGTCAGAGCACTTAGAGAAACTTGAAAGCTCAAAAAGATTGTTCAAAAGTTGTGAGCTTGTTGCTTTTGGTTGTTGTAGATTATTGTAACAACATATCAAGATTTCATTAGGACAACATAGACAAGAAATTGTTAGGAGATGAGAGTGGAATGTGTGTGAATGTGTATGTGTGTGTTTGTTGGGTGTGTGTGTTGTGTGTGCATGCACATACATGTGCGCATAGCTGCATGCAGGCATACATATTTGCATACAAATATGTTTCTATGTAGCAGAAATAAGAGTATTTAATAATAGCAGCAGTAGCAATAGATGTGCATTCCTTTTTACAATTTCCCTCATATTCAGTGCTAAGTGCAAAAGGAGTATCATCATGACTGTGTATGTCTTTAGGTGGAGATACAGATGTTTGGTCCATATCAAGCGGGCAAAAAGCAGATCTTTGTGGCAATAGCTCTGGACACTTATTCTCAGTTTCCAGAAGCCATCACGATGGAAGTGTTGTCGTCTGCCACTCTCACCAATTTTCTACTAAACCTCTTCTGCAGGTGACTTTGGTTGTTTTTGGAAAACCCATAGGCATTATTTGTTTGAATAGAACTAGTTTACTTTTTTTCTTCTTGTACATTCTATAATCATGTTTGTTAGTATCTTTTGGGTTTGTATTTGCATAAAAATTTTCATTTTGCATCATCAGTTACTGCATTAAAAATTTAATTTTCCATCATCAGTTATTGTTGTTAAGTTAAAAGCAGCAGAACCTGTGAATGAAAATTTTTGTTCTACCACCATGGATTTGTTTGATTGAGTAACTAGGATGTTTGGCCATTGATCCAATGGTCACATATTTAGGAAAAAGCTGTAAAACTAGGAAATAAAAAGAGAAAAGAAAGGAAGGAAAAGAAAGGAAAAAACTTGAGAGCCTGAGCCTAATCCTAACCTGGTAACTCCTTGTCTTAATAATAATAATAATAATATATGGAATTTATATAGCGCTGAATCTTGTCTTATCAGTTATGGTACAGTGATACTCTTATATATTAGTCTATTTATTATTACCCCATTTTTTCATGGTACGGATATAAATCATGACCCACAGTTAACATACTTGTCACTTTCGAGAAAATGTTCATCATAGTCATATTTGTGGGGTGGGGTGGGGGGTATGGGTGGGTGGAAAAGATGGTCGAAAAGAAGGGAAGAAGTGGAGAGAGGCACAGAAAGGCTTTAAGAAAGTGCCTAAGTTTGATCCATACACCTTATTTACTATATTGAACAGTTGTGAGCTATTTTTCATTTGACAATGGTCATGTAATATATCACCAAACAATGATAGACTGGTGCGTAACTTAGCTACCAGAATGCGGTGGACCAACATCAAACTTCAAGGAGTTTTAAATGCATAGTTTCAAAATTACTAAAACTTCTGTGCTGCTTAATTTGTACTAGTTGAGTAAATACTTAAACAGAGTACTGAAAAGCAAACATAAAGTTGTTACACTGTGTGGTTGGACAGGTATGGAGTTATGGAGAAAGTGTTGCTGCTGCAGAATGAAGTGACCAGAAACAAAGACCTGTACTTCAACATGCAAGACTTGCTGCAAGCTGGTATCTCTCCAGTGTTGCAGTGCCCCATGATCAATCCTTTAGGTGAATGTGATACACATTTTCCATATTTGTTGATACGTGGTTAATGTGGGCATGAACACTGTGTACTGCAGCTGTCGGTAATGTATTGTTTTTCAGTTGCCAGTGTACTGTATGTAAAATTTTTTTTTAAAAGGAAGTGTTTTTGTTTTAAAAATGGAAATTCTGTCAGAGGTGTTTGCAGCTACCATTTGAATGTGTAGACTTTGTGTACCACAAACAAAAGAAGAATGAAGTTTGTACACAGATGTTCACAATGTTAACACTTGCAGGCACTCATGGATGTATGCATATGTATGTGTTTTGGGGACACATTGCTGTAATCATATATACAAAGGCATTTGCACACAAATATGCACTTATTTGTTCACATGGATGTGCTGACATGCAGTCACTTGTAATTTAGTCATCATGTGTATACATACAAGTGTGTGTGTTTGTATCACATGTTTGTGTGCATGCATGTGTGTGTGTGCATGCATGTGTGCGTGTGTGTGAATAGATGTAGCATAGGGTTCAAACAGAATTTAGATAAACCTTTAAAGCTGAAAGTATTTTTATGCTCAGAAAATCAGATTGCATGTGTGCAGATGAGAGATGGAATCACATAGAGAAAAGCTTGGTTCGCTTCATCAGTCAGTACCCTGACTTCTGGTTTCACTGTCTGGAGGCCTTCATGGTTCCTCTGCGGATCACTCTTCCCCCTGAGGCCGTCTACTCCCCTTACTACCTGGTACATGGCAGGTCAGCAACGGCACATTTGTCACAGAGCTTGTGTAGCAGCTGTAGAGTTAAAGCCTTGGTTGCTAAAGATTTGTACACCCTCAGATAGTCTTTCTTTCTTATCATTCTTGGTGCATGCCAGGTTAACTGGTACATGTATGTAATCACAGGCTTAGTCCTGTGGCTGAAGTGTTTTTCTTGTTCTTTTTTAAACTGTGATTAAAGATTTTATAACCTATCCTGAGGTGAACTTTCTTCTTTTTACTTGGTAATGTAATGTCATACAGGAAAGAAGGAGGCAGTAAGGTAATTTGACTTGAGAGGAGAACCATTTTGCTGTAAACATTTAACAGTGCAGTTGCATAACCTACTTCTGAGAGCCTTCAGTGATGTTTAAACATTTACTTGGGAATGGGATAGCTCAGTGGTCAGAGTACTTGCTCTCCCAAGCTAAGGTTAAGCAGGGTTGAGTGTGGTTGTCAAGTGGATGGGTGACCGTTTGTGTGCCTTGACTTCAATACAGTCCCCCAGTTCACCCAGCTGTAAATGGGTACTGGGCTTCTTTAGGGACAGGGAAGGTAAAGCAGCGAGGGAGAGGAGATGGGTGTCACTCTCAATATGCTGGCCTTAGAGAAGCTGAGGTCTCTGACACCTCACTCCCCAATGACCGCATAGGTTATGGGAACACCTTTACCTTAAGGGAACAACAGGGTTTGTTTACAGAGAACATCTAGTACAGATTCATCATGACAGAAAAGAGTAACATAAATTGTTTCAGAGAACTCCTCATACTGTACTTGACCAAGCAATAACTTCATTTTGTTTCAGAGAAGCCTCAGTTCCAGACCAGCTGAGCCAGGTGTACAATGCTGGCAGCTCAGGACACACTGAAGTTCAGCTGACAGAGGACCAGGAGAAACAGACGGTAGACATGGTCACTGCAGCCTACGGAATCCACTCTGACAACCCTTCTTTCCCAGTCACCGTCCCGCAGCCACCCAGTATGGAGGAATCTGTAGGGACTGATGCCATTGATGAGGATGAAAAACTCGAAGAGAAAAATCAGGAAGTGAAATCTGTAGAGAGCAAGGAGCGGCAAAAACATGGGAGACATGGGAGACTGCGAGCCTGTAGGAGTGAAGTTATAGAAGTTTTCAGAAAACAAAATCTCAGTGATGAAGAACTGTCAGACATGGAGACAGGAGAGGCAGTTTATGTAGCCAGTGAGGATGAGACTGAAGCTGAAGACGACAGCGATAGAGGTAAAGATCAATGATACGTTTATATTTCTGTTGTATTACCCACCACAGTTGCTTTTTTTAAAGAAAACAAAATCTATTTGGTTTGAATTTAAAGTTGTGAAATATAAATTTTATGATGATGTCTTTGATGCTTAGGATGGATGGGGAACAGCAAGGAATTTTGCAGTCATCTTGTGAAATAAAAGCTTGATTTTTTTCAGGACCAGAGCACAAACAGTAATTCCAGCGTATAGCTTTGTTAGAATCTGTTTAAAATCTTAGAATAACCATAGCAGTGTCACTTTGAAATGTGTGTAAAATTCTTTTATATCAGCCCTTTAGTTAGAATAGCATATCGCTAGACCTGACATGAATTTGGGCTCTCCAAGGAGCATCAAAAGAGGTTGTGATAATGCTTCTTTGGAATGTTGTCTGTTTGCTTGTTTGGTATATAAGCAGTCTATGAATGTATGTGTTTACATTTGGGGCACTCACAGGTGCTAAAAGTCTGTGTATGTTGGAAGGAGGATTGTATGCATCCAGCATTTTCTTCAGTTCTTTTTATAAATTTGTTATGTGTAACAGAATTGGTTATTTTCAGCTTTGAATTTGGCAAGGCATGTTGTGTTCTTGGTATAGTCCTTCCATTTGACAGAATAGTTTCCTTTCAGTCTAGAGAAAAATGAAAAACCCCTTGTTAGGTCTGCCAAAGTAACTTTTAAAATCTATAGTGATGTAAACTATCTTGTGGTTTTTCTTGTTTATATGTGTTGGAATATCTTTTTGTTACCACTTTTGATTATGTTTTACATATTTTCTTGCTCTTTTTACTCGTTGGTCGTAATTTTCTCATTCTTTGAGAGTGTTGTTTGTTACACATGCATGTTGTATGCATTCGTGTACATGACGTAAAACATGTAGTGGTCATTGCTTGAATCAAAATGGAGATGCAGTTGTATTTTAACATGCAATTTTTCCTTTCTTTTGGTACTTTTCTGATCAATGTTTGATATTTTGCTTACAAAAAGTTTCCATTATCATTATATTTCATTACACTTCTTTTTTTTGGTCAAACTTCTTTCTGGTACTGGATATTGCAGTGCATGCTTTTCTTTGAATTGATGAAATATCAAAAGACTTGACAATCACATCATTTTCAGACACAACATACACACCAAACGTCCAACCTGCAGACAAAAAGAGTCCAGTACCAGTGAAGAGGAAGAGAGGCAGACCTCGAAAAATGGTGTTCAGTAATGTCAGGGGATCTTCAGATCTTTTCAGGATAAATTTGGAAAAGAAAAAGACATTGATGGGGCTGCAGTCAAGTCTTATCAAGAATATGCAACAGGTGAGTCTGAATATGCAACAGGTGAGTCTGAGCAGTAGCATTTTTCTGAATGTCAAATTCATTTATTTTGGTTTTATGCAGACAAGTGAGAAAATGGCATTTATATGATCTTTTGAAATGTCATGGTATGCTTCAGTGAGTTTAGCATAACTATGTAGGCCTGTTGATGTATCTTAGTATCTGTAGCTTGGTATGGCAGATCTAGGTTTGAAATGTAACAGAGTGAAGATATTTGATCTGCCACAACTCTGTACACCTTCTTGGCTACAACAGCACAGTATGTACAGGGAGGTTATGGCTTCTAAGAAAGAGGCTGCATAAATAATATATTTTACCACAAAGGCAAAGTGTATGCAATGGGTAGTTTTCAACCACCACCCAAGGAAACAGAGCACTGCACAATTTGCAGGTGTGTCCCAAAATAGTAACACATCGCTCTGAACACATGGGAGGTAATTACTCACCACACCATCACATCCACCCCCGCTCAACTGTACCGCGTCCCGAGGTACAATCGTGAGCCACTGACTAGCATATTTGATGCTCCAGCCAGTAGGCTCCAAGTTCTTTCACTATCCTGCTCGCAGCGCCACTGCTGCCACTTGTAACCATGCCGAGGGGCAAGGATAGAAGCAGGGTAGGGAAAGAGTGGAACACAGCAACCAGGCAAAAGAAGACTCGGTGGAAGACAGCAGCTTTGGTTGTCACCTCTTTATTCAGCCATCTACTACTGTGTGGGTGAATGGTCTCTCTCTCTCTCCCTCTCTCTCTCTCTGCCTTCCTTGGCCTGTAGCCTAGCCTGTCGCGTTCTCTCCTCCCTGCCTACCTCCCGAACCACCCCTCTATATATCCCTGCCACGCGAACTGCAAAGACAGCGCCACCACACTGCGATCATTTTGGCCGATTTGGCCCAAGGTGAAGGAGATTGTGTTTTCTCATGCAGCTTCAGTGGTGGTTATCTTGCTGTCCGCGTAACGAAACTAGACATATTATATATCAAAATAAACTAGAAAGTATAAGCATTAAGATGCAGTATTGCATTTTGCGAGTGGTTTAGGCGGTCAACTCGTGATCCAGAGGACGCGGGTTCGATCCCCGCTCGGCTCGGTGTTGTGTCCTTGGGAAAGACACTTTACTCCTATTTTCCTCACTCCACCCAGGTGTACAAGTGGGTATCAGCTCTGCTGGGGAAGTATCTGGCGACAGACTAGCGTCCTGTCACAGGGGTGGTGAAAAACCATCAGTTCGCTTAACGCTACAGAAACCGGGATAAGCTCGGCTCTATGGGCCTTCTGGCTCGAAAGAACATACTTATTGCATTTTGCACAAAAATCATTTGGCTGCAAACTATTAGTGATTAAAGCCTCCGACTAGATACACTTTTAACAGCTGCGCACTATAACTTTCGGAAATAAAACATTAAAACTTCAACAAAACTAAATACTTTATGACTAGAAAAAGAAGGATATGCACCACAGTTTGTATACATATACATATTATAAACCACAGATGTCCATGAGAGGAGATATTCATAATTAACCAGTCGTGTGAAAACACAGTTTCTGGTCTGCTTGCACCCAAGCAAGCTTCTTAAAGCTGTTCGTCAGATCTAAAATATAACGATCTCTAATACTACAAATTATCCATACTAACAGAAAAATTATTGACAGAGAGTAAAGCCTTAAGGGAGTGTTCAGTTTTGTCATTTTTGAAGAGGTTCCCCCTCCCCCCCTTTTTTTTTGTTTTCATTTTTTAAAGTGGGTTCCAAATTTAAGACTTAGTCAACAGTGATTTTGTATCGGGTATCTTTTGATTAGTTTTTTCTTATCATCATCATCATCATCATTGTACTTGTCATCATTATCATCACTGCCATCACCACCACAGCCGTTGTCATCATCATTGTTGTTTCCACCATTACCATCCTCATTGTCATTGTTGTCATTATCATCAACATTGTCTTAATACCTTAAGTTTTAATGTTGCAGCTTCCCTTGGATACCTTTTACTACGTTGTCAAACAGTACTTAGAACATGAAGCCTTCCCCTGTGGTATGTCAAGTGACACCAGGCAAACCATCAGTCACCTGTGCTCCATGTTTTACCTCAAGGATGAAAAGCTGTACAGCAGTGTGGGAAAGTCAGTAGGTCGTCTCATCGTCACCAGTGAAAAAACTCGTTTCTGTCTGCTGAGGAAAGCTCACGCTCGTGGAGGTATGATAGTTCTTTGTTGTTATTGTATCGTGGATCATGTGAAAAGCCGTGCACAATGATTGGGTGTCATGTGTTGAGAAAACCCCATGCTCATGGAGGTATGATAGTTGTTTGTGGGTATTGTACCATGGTTTATGGTATGGTATTGCGGAGTTCTTTTGGTTTTTGTTGTTGTTTTGTTGTTGTTGTCTTTTTTCTTTCCTTTGTTAGAACTGTGAGGTTCACCAGTGGTGAGATTTAGCATTTGTGTCTGTTTTTACCTGCTGCATCCTGACTTTGGGGATTGTGTGGATTGTGGTTTATGTGAAGAATGAAAGAGTGATTGAGTTGTAGAGTGTCATGTGGATCGAACATAGATTGAATGGATCTCTGTATTTGCAGAGATGCATCATGGCAGAAGCGCTGTGCTGAAGTACCTGTCAGACCTGAATGTGTTCTGGAATGGAATGAGTCTGGACCTGGATGCCTTCATCCACTGCTGTCCTGAGTGCACTCACCACAACCCCCTGGGCAATCTGCTCCATGTGCACATCCCCAGCAAGTCGGCCAGTTTGACAGTGCAGGGAAGGAAGGAGGATGAGCCGCACATGTCAGAGGTGGGTATGGTGCTAGTGAGGCGAGTGCCTGAACTGCTGGAAAAGAATGAAATAACATTGTGTCAACATTTGCTGTCATCATGTTTTAAGTTTATCCTCAATACATACTGATACTGTAAAGATCCTTATTACTGATACAGGCATTTCTGTAACATCCTGTATGTGTGGACTGTTAGCAGACATATAACTGTACCATAAAAGATGTTAAGAAATGACCTATTCTGTGCTGAATTGATCCAAATGGACCAGAGTTAAGATATATGACTTCTGTGAACAAAATTAGGTAAGAAATGCCATGCAGTATAGGAGAGTAGACGTCCTAACATTTTCAGTTCTCCAAAGAAGGTAGTTTTGTGTGTGGGAATATTCTTTGTACTGCTGCGCATCACATGTCAGTAATGGCCCAGGCCAAAAGCTTTGTTAGTTACTAATGTAAACTAAGCATCAAGACTACATTCAGATGTTGTTAAGCTTTGAAATAAGATGCTGAGATTGACTTCATCCATGACAGAATTACCTGCTATGACTGTAAGTGGTATACAATACATTTAGAGCATTAGGCCAAGTAGTTTGTGTTGTAAGGATGATTATATTCTCTAATTCTAGGACGTCTTTACGTGCAGGATGAGGATGAAGAGAGCAGCTATGAAGACCTGATCCAGTTTCTGACAGACAACACCTTTCCCGCCTCCATCACTCCCCACCAACAACAGCGTATCCAAGAGCGCTCCAAGTCCTTCAGGATTATCAAGGGATCACTGCACTACCAGACCCCAGCCATGACTGAACCCCTGCAAGTGCTCTTCTCTGACAGTTTGAAACACGCAGCTATACAGGAGGCTCACATCGGTTAGTGTTGTGTCATTTTGAAAATGGTCAGTAAGGGTACAGTCCCTCACTGCATCATAGTCTGTATGCATGGTGAAGGTCATATAGGTCATGATTAAAAATGCTTATGTGCAAAGGTGAACGAAAAATGCCTGTGTATGATTTAGTTTTGGGATTTCAGTAATTCAAAAACCATGTATTGCATTGAGCAGATTCAAAATTTCATCTCCTTTAGATATTATATTCTTGAACAGGTTTGCCATGTAGCAGAAAATAGGTTAAACTGATACCTGTGCAGTAATGTCTATTTGAGCAAATTTGCATGAGTGGAAATAATTTTATTTCTTTACAGATTTAGATAATGATCCATTTACAGCCATGCCTCATAAAATGTAGAATTCTTTACTTTAATGAAAAAGTTATGCAAGTTACATATCATTTTGTCTTTTCCAAGTAAAAAAAGAAACCCCAACCCAGAGATAAAGCAGTCATGACATGGTCATTCACAATTTATTTCTAATCCTTTTAGAATATCCTGGAAACCCTAACCTTCCCGCCCCCAGCTGCTGAGTTGTAAAATCACAAAAAAAAAAAAAAAAAAAAAGTATATACTAATGAAAAAAGGTGAAAAACTAAAAAAAACACCCAACTTTGATTTCAAGGCTTCCATTTCATATATATATATATATATATACTCTCAATATATATATATATATCTACTCTCAACATTTTGATAACTTGTTGATGCAGCCCTTTTTTTTTTTTTTTTTTTAGCATAGTAGAAATATATGAACCTACTGCTTCATGTGATGAATGATGCCCAGGCTTTATGTTTTGCAGAGAACGGCGCTCACCTCAGCCAGCAGGACACCCAGGCCAGACTGCGGCGTCAGTACTTCTGGTCTGGCATGACGCTGGACGTTCTGAAGCACGTCATGGGGTGTTGCATGAAGGAGGCCATGTCCGCTGCCCCAGTGCTGCATCGCAATCCGGTCATCCAGGAACGGGTGGACAAAATGCGCTCTTACTATACAGAAGGGGTTGGTTTTCTTTCTCCCTTGTGGATGAGTAATGGTGATGAGATACAGTTTCTTGTGCAGGGGATATTTATGTTTTGGTTTGGTAATGAAAGTCATTGTTAGCTTTGAGTTCAAGTCAGAACCAGTGAAATGTATCTCGCAAAACTTAAAAAGTATGGGGGAAAATATGGAAGCATCATCATCATCATCATCAGACCCGTGACCTTGGCGGTCGTGGGGGAGACACGAAAGATGATGCTGTGGTAAGCCTCCTCAATCCATCTCGGTCCTCGGCTCTGCGCAGTAGTGCCGAGTCATTCATCCTAGTCCATTTTCTGATGTTGTCCATCCATGACTTGTTCTGTCTTCCCCTCTTTCTGCCACCTTCGAGTGTTCCCTGCAGTACTGTTTTTGGCAGAGTGTTGTGGCGGGTGACGTGGCCGAACCATGTCAGCTTTTTCTTCTTGACGATGGTGAGAAGGAGTTCCTGTGGACCTGCCAGCCGTGTTATTTGACACTTGACAAATTCATTGGTCTTTCGTTCTCTCCAGGATATGCCCAGTAGTTTTCTATGGCATTTTGTTTCAAATGACTGGATTCGCTTTGCTGTTTCAGCAGTCAATGTCCAGGTTTCACTTCCGTACAGCAGGATTGTCTGAATTAGGGCTTTGTAGAGCTTTAGTTTGATTGGGAAACTGATCTCTTTACTTTTCCATATGGTGGTGAGTTTTGTCATGGAAGATGTTGCCATGGCTATTCTGACTTTGATTTCTGTCGTCGATCGCCCGTCCTTTGTGAGTGTAGCGCCAAGGTATTTAAAAGCGTCTACCTCCTCCAGCATGGAAGCATAGGAGAGTACAAAAATCAGTCTCACTGTGACAGTGATTATTGTCCATAGTATTTTGTAGTGAAAAGACCAGACATAGTGCCATAATGCATTCAAATTTCATTATTTTAAAACTAAAAAATAAAGCCTTAGCTATATTTAACAGGAAAAAAAGGAAATCCAAAGCTCTGTAATGGGAATGAAGGAGATTTTAAAGACTTACGGCACATGCAAATTAATGTTCTTGTAAAATATTGTTGAAAAGTCTCGGCTCAGAAATTGTCATGTTTTCTCACAGTTGAAAAGATAACAGAATCTTTTCTGAAATCATATAGACTGAAATAACAGATAAGAGATGCATATCAGATTATATACATTTCTTTTCTTGTGACTGATATATTCAACTGTACAATTCAAATTCTTTTCTTTGAATTGTTACATACAGCTAGTCTTCAGTATAATGTTGCTGCATTATCAGTAAAAAAGTTATGCAGTTTGAACTAAAAATTGGTTAACCCCCCCAAAAAAACCCCAACAACAACAAAACAACCACCACCAAAAAACCCCTTGTCTCACTAAGTTTAAGTTGGGAACACATTTTCTTATTTTGTTCTGTGATAGTATTTTTAAGGATTGTATATTGTATGTTTCAGAAAGTTCCGAAACTTGACACAAGTGCAGTTATGGCCATTGAAGTCCGTAAGTTTCGTGTAGTTCAGTTTTAGTAGCTGACATTGATATTATTGATTTCAGTGGGGGGTTTTCAGTCATCAGCATATGAATTTGATAATCACTGGTTATTGGTGTTTCCAAAAAACAATGAGTCTATCATTGGTATATTAGTAAATTTTGTATCTGTTTTTGGGTAAAGTATGGACTGTATGTGTTTTAATGTGTCTGTGTGTGTATGTATGCATGTGTGCGTGTGTTCGTGCATGCCTGTGTGTGCATTTATGGATTTCTTTACATTTTCCATGTTTATTTGTATGATTGTTACTTATTTTAGATTGTTATTTCTTATTGTGCTAATTATTGAAAAGTTAAAAAAAAATTAGGGTTTTTGCCCTAAATAAAAGTAAATTCCTTATCACCAGTAGCTACGTAAAAGAAAATCAGTGATAAAAGAAGAGCAAAATAATGGTCACTGTTTGTTTTCAGGAGAGAAAAATGGCAACACTTCTCTGAGCAAAGCGGATCAATCCGCTTCAGCACCAGGCTTCATTTTGGATCATGCAGTCATTAGAACATTGAAAACTGTCATAGGTGAGAAAGTAGTCTTATATTTATATCCCTACTTTCTTAGCATCGAAGTGTCATCTTTATTGCTTTGGTAGACATTAGAATGTTGAAAACACTGATAAGTGAGTGATTGTATATCTACGTCCCTATTTTTAGATATAAAAGTATTTACACCTTGGCCCATTTGTATGAAAAATAAATTATCTAGAATGTGGCTACTTTAATGATGGGCAGAAATGGTCACATAGCCAAAAGCTTACCATTGGCAGCTTAAGAAGGTGGCAGGATGGTTAAGACGTTTGCCTGCCAACAAGTTAACCGTGAGGTTCTGGGTTTGATTCCCAGCCTCGCCCTTTCTTCCCAGTTTGACAAAAAAATCGAGCTGATTGTCAAAGTCCTTCGGATGAGACTATAAACCGAGGCCCCATGTTCGAACGCATGCAGAAGATCTTGCGCACATGTTAAATCCTGTTCCGCTTTTCGGAAGAGTAGGCCATTGTGTGCCGGTGGAAACAGTTGACAAAATTTACAAAACCGCATACACACGGGGACTAGATGTAAAAAAGCACATGAGTGCTTATTCCATTATCCTCGATATAAAAGAATAAATAAAATAAATAAATAAATAAATAAAGAGCTCTAGCCAAGGAATGGAAAGAAATTAAACCATGTGCTAGGATGTGTGTTTAAGTATAGTATTATCTGTATAAAAATGAATGTGTGAGGTATGCGTGTGTCTGTGAGTGTGTGTTTGAGCGTGTGAGCCACGTTTGAAATGCTGTCAGTATGCAGTGGTTTCTTACAAAGAAAGACTTAAGTGTGAAGGTAGACAACATAATAAGTGTGGTAAATTGACAATTTTACAAGAAGTATATCTAAACCTGTATGTGACAGTTTAAGGGGTGGGGTGGGAATAGGGGATAGAATTACAACATAATGAGTTTGCTTTAATTAAAAAGTTCTTGTGATACATTGCTCCAAGTGGTTTGTATTTATTTAGTTATAATATATTCAGCAACGTTTAATTTTGCGATCAGTATTGAAAGATAATGTGCTTTGGGTTCGTTCAAGGTTTGTGTGTGTGTATGTGCCACAACACACACACACACACACACACACACACACACACACACACACACACACACATACACACACACACACACACACACACACACACACACACACACACACACACACACACACACACACTATCCTCACACATACACTATCATCAAAATAAAAGAATATTTAAAAAACCCAAGAAACCATACACATGTGCACATGTGTGTTTGTGTGTGTGCAAGCACGTGCCTATTCTTGAGGGTCCATGTTGCAACATACATGTGGTATATTTCTGTTCTGACTGCACTATATTCTTACAGAGGGCATTGACAAGCAGCTGAGTGGAAAGAACAAGAAAGCAGAGAAAAAGGAAGACGACAAAGGAGACTCGACCAAGTCCTCTTCAAACGCACGCCTCCAGAAAGCGAACAAGTGCCAGTTCTGTGGAAAATACTTTGGTGGCATTGTCGCCTACAAAAGTAAGATTTTGTGCTTGGTATTGGTTGGATAGTGAAATGAACATCTGTTAGGAGGCACTTGTTAAACTGCAGTCCACGGAAGCAACACCATCCATCTCACACTCCTAGTATTGATTTATTTGTGAATGAATTAAACATTGGATATATTTATTTAACTGCAATCCATGAAAACAACACCTGTCTCATTCTGGATTTTATTTGTTGGCTGACTTTAAGGATTTATTTTTGTGCTAAACATAGAAAAGGGTCACTAATATTTGAATATATGATAGAGAAATATGTATAATATGAACCATTTCAAGCCATGGACTTTTATTATATTTCCTTAACTAATCAGTGTTATGATACAAAACAGTATAAACAAGAAACCCACATGGTTATACTATTTTTACCAGGGAATATGCAGTGGTATGTTTGTTTTTGTTCCCTTTTCCTACCAATCATTGGTGTGACATTAAATTATAGGACCATCAAAGAGTGGCTTCTGCATCAATATACCCACAAAGTGCATGAATATTGGTATGTGATATAAAAAAGGCGTGGAGGCACCGTGGTCGAGTGGTTTAGGCGGTCAACTCGTGATCCAGAGGTCGTGGGTTCGATCCCCGCTCGGCTCGGTGTTGTGTCCTTGGGAAAGACACTTTACTCCTATTTTCCTCACTCCACCCAGGTGTACAAGTGGGTACCAGCTCTGCTGGGGAAGTATCTGGCGACAGACTAGCGTCCTGTCACAGGGGTGGTGAAAAACCATCAGTTCGCTTACCGCTACAGAAACCGGGATAAGCTCCGGCTCTATGGGCCTTATGGCTCGAAAGAACATACTTTTTTTTATATAAAAAAGGCAGAATCAAACAGCCAAAATATCTGCCCCCCCACCTTTTTTTTAAAAATAATTTTTTTAAACTTTATTTTCTGTTATTTGATCCTGGAAGCCTCGATAATGAAACTGCTGTACAGGATAAAGTAGTCATAACCATCTTTTGTGATCAGTTTTGGTAATTGGATGTTTTATAAGCATAATTGTCTTCATTTCTTTCTTTTTTTTCTCTCCAGTTCATCTGTACAAACACACTGGGGTGAAGCCTTTTATCTGTTCCTCCTGTGGCAAGTCCTTCACCACCAACAGAAGTCTTCTCATTCACTCCAGGAAACACACAGGAATCAAACCCTACCTGTAAGTTCAGCCAATCAGCATGTGTGCGGTTCATTTAGTTTAGAAGCAGGTCTTTGCAGCTGTGGGTGTATTGGGTTTTATTGGGTTTTATTATGGGTAAAAAAAAAAAATTAGATTGCATTGTATTGGCTAGCATCTATCTTTTTTCTAAGGGTTTAATCTGCAGGGGGGCATCACGCACCACAACATGGTTGTTTTTTGTTGTTGTGAGAATGAATGTTCTTTGATTTACCTTAAGAGTGTTTTTGTTTTTTGAACATTTGGCAGGGAATAGCTCTTGTTTAAACATTTTTAAAAAAAATCTGTTAATGCACACTATATGCAGCAGTTTGTTTTTGACTTTTGAAAGACTAGTATCCAGATCACTACACGTAATTCAGTGTCATTGGAAAGTGGGGAATTCAGCTGTAGATTGGATTTGAACCAGGGTCAGTTATTTCCTTTATGTATGTTTATCTTCTGGGACACCACTGGTTTATTGATCACTAAACCACGTTGCGTTGGTTCATGCTCTAGCTTTTGCTCTCAGTCATGGGTTGTTATAGTGAAGTTGAAAGAGTTCTTTTCATTTGTTTCAGATGCAACCAGTGTGGGCGAGGGTTTTTCCGCAGTGCATCGCTGCTGTATCACCTGAGAGCCCACGCAGTGGGGAGGGGGACGCCAGTGTCGTGCGATGTTTGCCATCGCAGTTTCTCCACGCACCATCGCCTGACTCGGCACAAGGAGTTCAAGCACCCAGCGCAGGCTAAAGTGTACATATGCAACCAGTGTGGGAAACACTTCACTGCTGCAAGTAAGCCTGCTCGCCTTCGGATCTCAATTTGTGTGTGTTGTGATGTGCTGTTTTGTAGCATTGTGTTGCATTGCATTGCATTGCATTGTATTGTATTGTATTGTATTGTATTCAAGAGCATGGCATCAATAGTCTGTGCATAAAACTTGAAATGGGTTTTTTTTCATGGAGAGACTTTTATCTCAGTGTGACCATTTTTAAAAATTCCCTTTTCCTGTCTTTGAGTATATTTACCTAGAAGAGTGGGTTTTGCTACAGAATTTGCGGGGTACGGTTCTGTTGCTGTAGCCTTGAGATTGTAATGGGTTTCATGTAGATGTCTCAGTGTGACCATTTTAAAAAATTCCCTTTTCCTGTCTTTGAGTATATTTACCTAGAAGAGTGGGTTTTGCTACAGAATTTGCGGGGTACGGTTCTGTTGCTGTAGCCTTGAGATAGTAATGGGTTTCATGTAGATGTCTGGAAAATGATTGTATGCATGAAAGGACAAGTTTTTTTATGTGCTTTTTTTTTACATCCAGTCCCCATGTGTATGCAGATTTGTAAATTCTGTCATCTGTTCCCACCGGCACACAATGGCCTACTCTTAGGAAAAGCGGAACAGGATTTCATGTGTGCACAAGATGTTCTGCGTGTGTTTGCACATGGGGCCTCAGTTTATAGTCTCATCTGAAGGACTTTTGGGGAGAGTGGAGTCTGCACTGATGTTGTTAACTCCAGAGGAAAATATCCCCTTGAACGGAAATCGAATCCAGGTTGTCAGATTGTGAGCGCTATGTTCTAACCACTAGGCTATCCCGTCCCCAAAAATGTGTTTTGTGTGTGTATATGTATGTGGCATGTGCATAAAAAGGAATAGTCAGCAGAGGCACAGGAAGACATAAAAAAGTGTTCTTTTTACCAACATATTCATACAATAAAGCATTACCCAACAAATTCTTTGCAGCACTCTTGGAGATCAGTGACTAGGTTGGCCCAGGATAGGCAGGAGTGGAAGTGCTTTGTTGCTGCCCTACACACACCACTGGGTGTAATGGCTATTGATGATAACAAATTCTTTGGTGACACGTTTTCTTTATGATGCATGTACTGAACGGCAACAATGATTGTACAGATTTGTGTTTATGCTATGTTTTTGCAGGAAGCCTGAAGCGGCATGAACAGATACACTCAGGACACAGAAAATACCAGTGTCACTACTGCAGCAAGTCATTCTTCCGCAAAGAGTACCTCAACACCCATCTCACCAACCACACAGAACATGAAGCGCAGAAACTTAAACCACATGAGAAACTGCCCCAAAAGTTCCCTCCACAATCTAATGATTCTGCCACCTACTGGGCTCAGAGTGACCAGTCTTCACATCAAGTGGAAGCTGCATCGACAAGTGATATGGAGGTGTATCAGAACCATGCCGTCAGCTCACAGCCCACCCTCCCCAGCTCCAGCATTGCTAGCACCCACATTTCCCTTATTCCCAACAATGTCATGGCCCATTCTCAGATGGTTCATCACCCAATCGCTCAAACAGCCCACCTGGTAAATGTGGCCAGGACTCATGGACCGTTGCCTCTGACAGTTTCGTCAGTTAGGCCACCAGCTGAAGTAGTGCATGCTGGGAACAGTGCCGAGCTTTTGTTGCAGCATGATGTGGTGCCTGTTCAGTTTGGTGTGGAGTGTCTGTCAGGGGAGGGGGCTAATTTGTCTGAGGTAGATCTTAGTGCTATCCAGCTGCTGACCCAAGCAAGTATACCTGGCCCTAACCTGCATAGTATGTGAGAAGTGATCGTCTGCTTTTCATGACTCCTGGACTTAACTTAAGGCCAGTGGATTTAGTAGTATGTGATGCACACTTTGCTCAAATTGTTTGGAAAGAAGTCTCATGGATCAAGCTTGTACATTTTGTGAAAAATGTAGTTGATGTGTTTCAAAGATGATTGAACTTTCACTTCCAGATTCCTGATCTTGTTATTAAAAGGCTATGGACATCTAAAAGATATTTTGATTGTTTTGTTTGTCATGGTAATGAAAGACAATGAATTTGACTTTAAATGAATTGTTGATGATACTAATTTATGTCTGCACTGTCATTTGATATTTGGGTTCTTAATAAGAAATTCTTGGTTGATTTAGTTTGTTGTTACATATATAGTTGTATGTAAGGCATGATAAATGAAGAGCTATGTGTATAATGCTGCATATCTATTTATGTATGTAACAGAGTGGAGATACTTGATCTGCCATAACTTTGTACAACTTCTCAGCTATAACAGCACAGTATGAACAGGGAGGATATGGCCTCTAAGTAAGAGGCTGCATAAATATTACATTTTACCAAGAAGGCAAAGTGTATGCAATGGGTTGTTTCAACCACCACCCAAGGAAACAGAGCGCTGCACAATTTGCAGGTGTGTCCCAAAATAGTAACACATCCCTCTGAACACATGGGAGGTAATCTACTTACCACACCATCACATGTATTTTTCCGAGCCAAAGGGAAGTGGTCTATGGGTTTAATGGGTAAATACTGGGCACACACTTAAGGCAGAACATGCGGGTCGAAACTGAGAAATTTTGTTTACAAGCT
>CM054134.1:78419237-78464237 GCA_028751875.1 Rapana venosa | reverse complement strand
GTTGACATTTGTATGACCATAGCAACCTTGAAGCAAGGTGTATACCACACTCCTAGTACTGCTCTAGCCTTAGTAAGTTAGTTCACTGTGGCGTATACACTCATTTGACAAATTTGTGAGTTTTTTAAAATTATTTTTTTAAAGTCTCCTGTCTTTATTTCTGTTCAGGTTCACATCATGGAATGGAAAAGACGACGGAGTATGTGTCCAATGATTACTACTGGATGAGAATCATCCACTGTGTACGGACTACAATCCGCAACTGCCTGTCTTGTAACTCTCGCATTAAAACCAATGCTCACTTGCCTGGTTACCCTTCTGGGCACGAGTCAACTTCTCCTTCTGTTGTTGGAGCTGCCAATACATCAGTGTTGCACAGTGGAGAAGAAGAGGTCGCTGGAAGGAGCGAACAAGTTGCTGATGACATTGACATTAGTGTAGGAGATGACGGGTTCAGTGTTCTCAGTGTTGCGGACTCCTATTCGGTGAAGCAAGAAATTGATGCAGGAACAACAGATGTCTTTACTCAGTTTACTGCCCCAAAGCAAGTCTGCAGCCACTTTTGGCAGAAGGTTTTATACCTTTTTGAGTTTACTTTGATATACATTCATGTTTTATGTTATTTAAAAAAAAATCTTATTCTTTATCTGTTTCTTCTTCTGTAATTTTTGTCTTCACAATTCATGGTGGTGATGTTGATGCTGTTCTAATGCCTTATTCATCATTGTCTAAGTCCTTCGGATGAGACTAAACCAAGGCCTCATGTGCGAACATATGCAGAACATCATACACTCTCATTAAAGACATGTTCCTCCTTTTGGAAGAGTAGGCCATTTTGTGCCAGTAGGAATGGATGACAACATAAAAAGACCCACATCCACACTGGTGTTGTGTTTAGACACCATCCCTGAAGTTGGAGTGTGGCTACCTTAATGGTGGGTAATGACGCTTCTGATCCTTTTTTTCTCCAGTCAGTGTCGTGACTCAGTATGCTGAGCAGTGGTTAGGCCACACTGGTTTTTGTGAGTCTGTTGTAGGCTGAAAGGGGAAGTGGTGGGTGGGAGACAGAATACAACTTTAGGAAAGCATGCTAAAGATTTATTGGGAAAGTGGGGGGGTGGGGGCTGGAGTAGGGGCAAGGGAAGAGGCAAGAATGGTGTACAAAGTTGAAGAGGCAAGCATGGTGTACTAAGTTGCATATGTAGAATAAATGCTGCTATTTATAATTATTCACAATTACTGTTTTGTTTTAATATGTGCATTTGTATTTTCTTTTTCTTTGAATTCTTTAATGTTAGGATTATGGAACAAATGCTTGTGAAGTGTTTTACCTCCAGTCCCCGTGTGCATGTGGTATTGTAAATTTTGTCATGTGTTCCCAGTGGCACACAAATACGAATACGAAATCAAGGGCGAGAAATTAATGAAATGGTCTACTCTTCCAAAGATAAAACAGGTTTTAATGTGTGTGCAAGATGTTTTGTGTGTGTTCGCAAACAGGACCCTGGTTTATAGCCTTATCCAAAGGACTTCAATTGCACTAATGATAACTCCAGGGAAAAAAGTCCCCTTGAATGGGCATCTTGGTGGTGACTCAAACCTGGGCTTGAAATCAGGCCGCGTGCATGTGTGTGTGTGTGTGTGTGTGTTGATAATATTGATATACTTAGTTTAGTTCAAGCTTAAAGGAGTTGCAGCTTACCGTGTATGATCTTGAAACATGTTGGTATAATTTATGTATACCTGCATGGGGATGCTAGGGGCTTGTCAGTATAAATAGTATCTCCACTTCTGGAAATTCAGGCTACAAATTCCCTCTTTTCTATATCTCTCTTTGTTTCTGCATAGTTCCTTTTTCTCTTGTCGCCTCCTTCTTGTCTATTTTCTGCCTTCTTTGTCCATTCTCCCTGCCTTTTTTCCAGAAAGACTTGAAGAATAACAATTCTCTCCCACGCCGAAGTCGGATGCGCTGGGCCTTATTTGTCAGGTGCATAACGGCAGCGCAACGCATTTTCGCTCATGTGACAGACAACAGTAGCTGCTGTCTGAGTGTTTGATGAAGAAGAAGAAGGAAATTTATGTATAACTTAGGGTTAGGTGTTTTGCTTTCAGGTGGAGATGCAGATCTTTGGACCTTACCAAGCAGGGAAGAAGCAGGTGTATGTAGCAGTGGCCCTGGACTCATACTCACAGTTTCCAGAAGCGGTGACCATGGAAGTTCTGTCATCCGCTACTCTTACCAATTTCTTTCTGAACCTCTTCTGCAGGTGATGTCCATGTACAAATGATTAATTATTGATAGAGAAGATAATGAATATGCTTTTGATGTGTGATGAATATGGCAAGTCTCTCATAATATCTATATGCCAGTGTATCATTGGATTTGATAGACATAACTTCTTTTTTTTTCCAATGTAACATTTAGTTAAGTATTCAAAACCATAAGGGTCTTGCCATTTTCAGCAGTGCAACTATTATGTCTCAATCTTTTATTTATTTATTTGTTTTTTATTTTGAGGATAATGGAATAAGCATTCATGTGATTTTTTTCATCCAGTCCCGTGTGTCTGCAGTTTGGTAAATTTTGTCATCTGCTCCCACCGGCACACAATGGTCTACTCTTCCGAAAAGTGGAACAGGCTTTAACGTGTGTGCAATATGTTCTGCGTGCGTTCACACATGGGATCTAGGTTTGTAGTCTTATCCAAAGGACTCAGTTATGAAACCAACAGCAATTTTAAACAGGTCTAAAATTCTATTGATACTTGTTAGTCAAAGAGCTTAATTGTGTGTGCATGTTTGTGTTCTTTCTTTGATTAAATGTCTCTTCACTATATCTTTATACACATTTAAGAAAAAACTGAAAAAAAAAATTGATGAAGCGAACTAATGAAACTATTCTGTGCTCTTTCTCAGGCAAGTTTCATAGTGTTCAATACTAAGCATATGGTAGCTAAGCTATATCTTTCTTCTGTAAGATAGAGTTTGTCATATACCAAATGCTAACAAGGATTGTGGAGTCTTTACGGTATATATTATATAGGATCGGCACATTGACATTAAAGCAGTATGACATCTATTTGTGTTCTGACACCAGTGATGAGAGAGTGAAAAGATTTAAGGGATCAGAAAGATTTTTTTTTGCTAGTCCATCAGACATCATCAAGGGTCCCACAATCCCTTCAGGTGGACATTTGATGCATTTAATATTTGTTGTTATCTTTTTTTTCCCGTCTGATGTTTTAAAATTTCATTACTTTTCATTATCAGCAATTTGAACTGAATTGTTTTTCTGTCTTTGAAACTGGATATATAATTTGTTATTGATCTTATTTCAATATTATGTGAATATAGTCCCTCACTGTCATATTTGATGAGAAAGAAAAGATCACACTACATCATTGCTTAGTATTTGCAATCTTTGAAATGTTGAAATCCAAAAATAAGAACCTGACTTTAAACAGATATGGGACTGTGGAGAAACTGTTGTTGCTGCAAAACCAAGTGACCAGAAACAAGGACCTGTTCATCAACCTGCAAGACTTGCTGCAGGCTGGCATTTCTCCATCTCTGCTGTTTCCTCATGTCAACCCATTGGGTATAATAATCCACTGCTTGTTACTTTCTAAAATTAAAATAAATTAAAATTTTTTTTTTTATACTGTTCATGATTTATTGTGAGATCTTTTGAATCTGTCTTTCGCATCTTTTTCATCGTGCTTATTCCATATCAGAATTTTCCTTGTCTTTGGCAAGGTGTATGTTTGTTTTTAAATAAATGTTTTAGACAATGCTAGAAGTGTCTTCCACTTACATCTTGCTTATTCCCTATGAGATTTTTTCCTATCTTTGACAAGGTTTTTGTGTGTGGTTTATATAAATATTTTAGACAATGCAAGAAGTGTCTTCCTCCTCCATCCTGGTAACTGTAAGCTCTTTGTATCAGCAGATATATTTATTTTATGGGGGGGGGGGGGGGTGGGATAGTCTGGTGGTTAGAGTGTTGAGCTTGTGGTCTGGCAGCCTGGGTTCAAGCCACCACCAAGACACCTCTTAGAGGGATTTTTCTCCTCAAGTTAACACTGATACTGACTCCACTCCACCAACAGTCCTTTGGGTGAGACTATATAAACTGAGGTCTTGTGTGTAAAAGCAAGCAGAACATCTTGTATGCATGAAAAACCCATTCCATCATTTGGAAGAGTAGGCCATTGCAGCACACTGGTGTCATGTTTAGACATCACCCCCAAAGTTGGAATGCGGTTACCTAAGTGGTGGGTAAATCGCCGCATATGCAGAATCTCACTGATAGTGAATTTTGGAGCTCTAGCCGAGGAACGGAAAGAAACATCTGTGGCATGTTTAGGTAGCAGTTATTCATATAATTCCAGAACACTTACGAGAGATATGCACCCTACAGTGCTGAAGAGAGTAGATAGTCTAAAGTTAGACAGAAAATGAACAGTTGTTGTGCTGATTGATAGTTGGATGCAAAGTCTGTTACAGCCACTTTCACTGTTTGTGCCATCTTGGAGTCTTTTTTAGCAAGCAAAAATTTACTTTCAATAGGGTATTGTTATATATGTCTTGTGAACCTGTTATGTATGTGCATTTTGAGCGTATGCTTTTATGCACATTTATTGTTATTGTATGCATACAAATGTGTGTGTTTTGCATGTGTATACTTGTAGCTTTTGTCTGGACGTGTGTGTAGATGAGAGGTGGAATCACGTAGAGAAAAGCTTGGTTCGCTTCATCAGTCAGTACCCTGACTTCTGGTTTCACTGTCTGGAGGCCTTCATGGTTCCTCTGCGGATCACTCTTCCCCCTGAGGCCGTCTACTCCCCTTACTACCTGGTGCATGGCAGGTCAGCAATGGCACATTTGTTACAGAGCTCGTGTAGTACTATTCAAACAACTGATGTAAAGGAATAATACTCAGTATTCAGAGTGTTTAGTCCTACATATAAAGGAATTAAATCACCAAGACCAGGCAAGGAATAAATGTGTAACCAAATTGTCATTTGTGACACTCCACCACGAAATGAGTTGCTTAGCACCTGACCCACTTTTCCGCTAGGAGCCATTTTAGGCAGGTGGGAGTCAGGTTGTTGATTTTGAGATTTTGATTGATTATAGAACTAAGCCATTATTCTTCCTTGTAATGAAATATCAAGACATAATTTTGTTTCCTTTTGCTTTTCAACATGTTTTAAAAACACCCAAGCCCTCATTCTGACCACCTCTTATGATGTTATACTTGTCATTTTATCATTTTGTCATGTCCAGCGGTGTGTCATTTCGATATGTAATAACTTTTCATAGAATTGTCCGATTTGCAATCTGTTTTTTGCATTGAATAGCCTTTACATTTTTTTTTTTATTGCAGATTAATAACAATTCAATAACTAAAATTGACCTCTGAAGCAATGCGACTCATTATGTGGTGGAGTGTCACATTTGTCCTGTTTTTTTGCTGAGTATACCATCTTAAAAATTTGATGTAAATATGACAGGAAGGCCACTCTTGATTTTCAGTAAAGAGATGACAAAGTGAGCAGTTAGCATTGTTAGCATGGTATGAATTATAGCTGGCCTTTTTGTTTTGTTTGGATGTATTTTATGTTTCAGTTTAGAATCCAGACCTGGAGATGGATAAACCATTAGAGAATACTTTCTGATTCTTTAGAGTTCAGTGATGTATTTGATGTATTTTGTGGTTTGTTCTAGTTGTTGTTTTTACTTTAATGGTATATTTGGCAGTGATTTTTTTTTAGCACTGTTTTGCTGGTTTGACATTGGAGATTGACCACATGACTTTTGGAAAAAAATTTTTAAAAAATAATACAGGTTGTTTCAGATAGACCCTAGTACTGTATTAGCATCTAACAAAAAATTCTCCTGAACTTGTTTCAGAGAAGCCTCAGTTCCAGACCAGCTGAGCCAGGTGTACAATGCTGGCAGTTCAGGACACACTGAAGTTCAGCTGACAGAGGACCAGGAGAAACAGACGGTAGACATGGTCACTGCAGCCTACGGAATCCACTCTGACAACCCTTCTTTCCCAGTCACCCTCCCAGAACCTGCTGGCGTGAAAGCCTCTACACAGGTCTTGAATAAGAAAAAGCATTCACAGACAGACAGTGTTGCAGAGACAGAGAGACAGCAGCCTCAAGGAGAGCAGGCCCACAGATCAAGAGCTTCCAGAAACACAAGTTCACTGAAAAGAAAGTGTGGGAGGCCTAAACTGAGACGAGGACAGAGAGGAAAAGAGGTGAAGGCTGTGGAGGAGAAAGTTGAAGTGATTAAGGAACAGGAGGAAGTGAGGGATTCCACAGAATACCCCTGCGATGCTGAAATGGATGCTGAGGATGACTGCGATAGAGGTAACCACTTTTGATTGCAGACAGGAGAGGACAGAGTGAATAACCAGTGTTTGTATGCATTCGATCAGTGTTGTTGATGAAATTAAAATGCATATTTATGAATTCTTGTAGTGCCGTGGTTAATGTTAAATCTCAGATTGTATAGTGTTTTGGAATCAGTTGGTGAAGTTGTTGAAATCAAACCTCAAAGTGTATTCATTTGATAGGTTCCTTCAGTTTTGAGACTGGAATATAAACACAGAGTGCATACAGTTTCAAAGCAGTCTTCCTTTCGTTTATAGGTTTAATGTACTTTATCTAAAAACAAATTTCATGCCTGTGTTTCACTTTGTGTTTCACTTTGTTTTTTCAGATTCTACTTATGAACCTGAAATCAAGACTTCCATACCAGTGGCACAACCAACTCGTTCGTCTGGTCGTCAAAGGAAAGTCACTTACAAAGCACAGGCATCAGAGCTATTTGCCAAAAAGTCCACAAAACTTTCCTCTAAATGTAGTTTCTCAGTATTTTCAGAACAGAAAGTCTTACCATCAATGAAAGTGAAAAGTTCTGAGGTGTGTCAAGAGCAGATTTCAGAGTCGTCAAAAAATAGGGGAAAGGTGAAAAAGTGCAAAGTTACAGAAAACACGACCAACTCTGTGCCACCAAAGAAGAAAAGAGGCAGGCCGTGCAAAAATGTCAGCAGTGATACTACTGATGAAACGACAAACTTCACAAGAATGAAATTTGGAATCAAGAAAGTTCCAGAAGATGTGCAGTCCAGTGTTACTGAGAAAATGCAGCAGGTGAGGTCAGAGCTGGTTTGTGAACAGAATGTTTATCTGCTCTACCAACTTCTGTCTGTTTCTAGCTTTGTCTTTCTCACTTTCTGTTTCATTTACTGTTTGCGTGTTTGTGTGTGCATGTGTGTGTGTGTGCGTGTGTGCGTGCGTGTGTGTGTGTGTGTGTGTGTGTGCTGTTGGAGAAGGTGACTCCAGGGACTCTATCATTCTGGTGACATGTCCAGATTTTGAGTGTGCTTGTTTTGGGAATTTTATTTACTTGTTTCGTTATTTTCTTTTCTCTTTTACATAAGATTTTTCTTCCACTTCATCTATTAGCTATACATCATCACCATCCTCTCAGTATGAACCATATTTTGAAACTAAAGATACAGGTTTAAGCACACAGAGATGAGTTAAAATTGATTATGCAATATTTGGTGCTTAAACAAATTAATATGTAGTATTTCATGCATCAGACAATAAGATATACACAGAATGAATTGGAAATGTAAGCACTTTCTGTTCTTCTCTGTTTGCAGCTTTCCTTAGACACATTCTACTTCATCATCAAGCAGTACTTGGAACATGCTTCCTTTCCTCCTGGGATATCTGACGATGCCAAGCAAACCATCAGTCGCCTGTGCTCCATGTTTGACCTCAAGGACGGAAAGCTGTACAGCAGTGTGGGAAAATCAGCAGGGCGGCAGGTTGTCACAGGGGAAAAGACTCGCTTCTGTCTGTTGAGGAAGGCCCATGCTCGTGGAGGTAAAGTTTCAGATTTTTATAAGTCACAATTCAGATCCTTAAAACAAGATGGAAGGTGGACGGATGGGTAAGATGTTCGCCTGCCAACATGTACACCGTGAGGTTCTGAGTTCGATTCCCAGCCATGCCCCTTCTTCCCAATTTAATGAAAAAATTGAACTGAATGTCAAAGTCCTTTGAATGAGACTATAAACCAAAGCCCCATGTGCGAACACATGCAAAACATCTTGCGCACACATTAAAAACCTTTTCCGCCTTTCGGAAGAGTAGGCCATTGTGTGCTGGTAGGAAGGGAGGACAGAAAACCCCCCAGCATGCGCACAGGTGTTGTGTTTAGACACCACCACTGAAGTGAGTATGGCTTCCTAAATGGTGTAGGGGGGGGGGGGGAGGACTGTCACATACACATAATTCTCACCATTGGTAAACCTCTGAGCTCTAGCCGAGGAATAAAAAACCCCCCGAAGTTCCCCAAAACAGAAGACTGGGGCAAAGTTTTCACTTGGTCATCAGTTTTTGTGAAGCAGACAATAATTACATTGAAGAAAAAGTAAGAAAACTTGTATGCAAACTGGTACTCAATGGAAGCCTATAGATGAAAAGTACAAGTGACCTGTTTATAGTCTAGAGACAAAATCAAACGGTGAAAAGTAAAGCGTGCACAAAATTGGTCTTCCTTTCAGTTATACTTTCATGTCAAGGGATGAAAGTTATATATATATATATATATATATATATATATATATATATATATATATATATATATATATATATATATATATTATGTGTGTGTGTGTGGGTGTGGGTGTTTGTATGTGTATGTGTGGGTGTGTATGTGTGTGTGCGCATGTGTGTACGTGCATGCAGAGACACATCATGGCAGAAGTGCTGTGCTGAAGTACCTGTCAGACCTGAATGTGTTCTGGAACGGAATGAGTCTGGACCTGGATGCCTTCATCCACTGCTGTCCTGAGTGCACTCACCACAACCCCCTGGGCAATCTGCCCCATGTGCACATCCCCAGCAAGTCGGCCAGTCTGACAGTGCAGGGAAGGAAGGAGGATGAGCCGCACATGTCAGAGGTGGGTATGGTCACTTTTGTTAGTAGGGTTCTTATCATTGTTAGATTATCATCCTTTTCCATTGTAAGACATTAAAGTAGCTGTACATATTCCTTTTGTACTTTTGATCAATATATTTTTGTGTAGTGCTTTGTTTCCTTTGCTTGTATGAAAAATAAATAAATAATAATATATGGAATTTAAAAAGAAGAGTTCTAATCTATATGACTGTGCCTTCTACTACGATGCACTTTTTTCTTTCTTGTTGTTTTTTCAAATGGATTGAAAGATTTAGGATGGTCCGCTTTTCTGCTGATATAAAATGTTTTTAAGAAAGTTTCAGAAATGTGATAATCTACTTTAAAAAAAGTTTGCATACTTTTGCTTATATGCCACATTAAAATTGTCTGAAATCATAACAACTCAGAAAATGTCATATAACTCATTTTGTGTTGCAGTAAACTTTAACTCATTGGAGTCGCAGTGAAATGGATCCCGGCATTTTGTGGTGACGCGTGACTTTGGCTATATTTGAAAAATTCAGCAGACGTGCCCAACATAATAATGTCATACACATTGTACATCATTGAAAAGTTTATAATGTCTTCTTCTGAGATTGTTTCACAGTTTTTGTAATAGATTAATGTATTTATTTTTTACAAATTTTCAAAATATGTCACTGAATGCTGAAAAATAAAAAGTTTTGAAAATTAGGGCTGGTATCTTAAATGGTTTGAACTATTCATCAACTAGTCCCCTTGAAGCAATGTGATGATTTTTCACCAAAGTACAGTTCCCTGAAGCTGGCTGAATCCATGTGATGTCATTTTTTGTACAACAGATCATTTTTCTAAGGAATCATAACACTGGAGTGCCTGAAATCCCAAAGATATCACTTGTTTACATGTCAAACAAAATTGGCCAACAGACAAAAACTAGGAAAGCTTATGGTCAAGGAAAGCAACTGTGTTTAGAAAAATGATTGCCCTACAGGCCAGAGTACTTTCCCTTGAGTTAACCATCACTTTGTATTTTTTTTAAAATTCGTAAGTCTGCCGATTCTTAAGCTTCGGCACGTCACAGTAAAGGAGAGGGGCTTAAGCTTCGGCACAACCTCAATGAGTTAATCTCTTGGTATTAGTATAACATTGTTTTTAACCAGGAGAGGCAGTTCTGGGGCAGACAGTGCCTGTGGATGGAAATTTGGCCTTCTTTTCTGTTTTATTGCCTTTTTGTGTGTATGGGTGTTTTTTTTTAACATTCTCTCTCACTTTTTCTTTTCTTTCTTCTTTCTCTCTCTCTCTCTCATTTAAAAAAAAGTTGTATGCAAGGTCGACCAGTAGTTATTGGTACCAACTGGATCAGCAAGAAAGATTTTAGACTACATATTGATTTGCTTTGTAAATAGACCATAGACTTGTTGACCAGAATTTTCTGAATTATCATGCATGAGTGGGAACTATTCACAATAAAAGAAGGCTCCATAAAACACAATACCATCAAAATCATAGCTTTTTTTCTGATCAATGAAGGATGAGGATGAAGAGAGCAGCTATGAAGACCTCATCCAGTTTCTGACAGACAACACCTTTCCCGCCTCCATCACCCCCCACCAACAACAGCGTATCCAAGAGCGCTCCAAGTCCTTCAGGATTATCAAGGGATCACTGCACTACCAGACCCCAGCCATGACTGAACCCCTGCAAGTGCTCTTCTCTGACAGTTTGAAACACGCAGCTATACAGGAGGCTCACATCGGTTAGTGTGGAGCTCCGTGTTGTACAGCAATCTTGCAGCCTTGATGATAATTGTAATTATGTGAAGTTATTACCATCAGGTGGTATTTAGACCAAGCTCATCACCTGGGATGATGGGCAGCAGTCCTAAATTCTTCTTCTTTGTGGAATGCTCAGACAGCATCTAATGTTGTCTGTCATATGAGCGAAAATGCTTTGCGCTGCCATTGAGTGCCTGACAAATCAGGCCCAGCATATCCAACTTCGGCAAAGGATATTGTTTAAGACTTTATCGTTTAAAACTTTCTGGAAAAAGGCAGGAGAATGGACCAAGAAGGCAGAAAAAAGATGAGAAGGTGGTGGTAAGAAGAAAAAGAACAAGGCAGAAACAGTGAGAAGGATAGAAAAGAGGGAATTCTTAGAACAGAATTTCCAGAAGGTGGGGATGCTATTTATACTGACAGGCCCCTGGCATCCCCACGGGGAAGTCCTAAGTAAGAAACAATATAATTTTCAATTTTTTTCAGCTTAACCGAGTCCAGTATAACGTGCCATGTCACTATCAGGACCCATAGCACTGTTTAAATTTTGATGTGCCATGTTTTGTCAGAGATTTGTTTGCGACAACTGATACGCATGATAACATTATTGTTGTCGTTGTGATCATTCCTCAGAGAACGGCGCTCACCTCAGCCAGCAGGACACCCAGGCCAGACTGCGGCGTCAGTACTTCTGGTCTGGCATGACGCTGGACGTTCTGAAGCACGTCATGGGGTGTTGCATGAAGGAGGCCATGTCCGCTGCCCCAGTGCTGCATCGCAATCCGGTCATCCAGGAACGGGTGGACAAAATGCGCTCCTACTACACTGATAAGGTACGTTGGTAGGTTTAAAAAAATTATATTCATGATTAATGGACTGCAAGCCACTATTGTAGCGTAAGCTGCATCCTGCACTTTTTAGTGACTGGGGGAAAAAAGTAACGCATAAGCTGCATTGTTAAATAAGCCCCACTAATACATGAATCACTGTGGAGCTAAGTTGGTCATAACAAGTTTTGTTGTGTTAGTTTAATTCAGCTTCCTGATCTTCTGTTTTCTACTCTTTTTGTTGGATGGGTAGGAAGTTCTAAAACTTCTTCTGATATGTCTGGTCTTTATCATGATTTTTTTTAAAGTAAAATTTTTTTGCAACAATGTTTGGAAACAAGTACATAAATTCAATTGATGACAGTGATGTATGTCATCTTTGTAACAGTTCTGTGATCACGAGAAACCAATAGCTATTTTTCACATTCAGGAGCCAATCAGAGGCTTCAGCTCAGATTTATGTCTTCAATTTACAGTTGAAATGTGGCTACCTTAATGGTGGGCATAAGCAGTTGCGTACCCAAAATCTCACCATTGGCGAACCTTGGATCTGTAGCCCGTGTTGTAGAACATAAAAGTAGTATATTATAACTATCCCTCCTGTCTCACCTGTCAGCATTACTGAGCTTGGTACCAGCTGCTGTGCCCAGTGATAGTGACATGATTGTAACTATAGTAACAGTAATAAATATGTATTTTTGTTCAGGTTCCAAGGCTGGACACAAGCGCTATCACAGCTTCAGAAATCAGTAAGTTTCAGACATTTGTCATATAAAGTAAAGGTGATAGTGTACATGTGGAGGGAGAATCGGAAATAGGACTGTCATAGCCATTGGGCTTCCAGCTAGGTGAACTCTGATAGCCCAGGTTTTTGTTGTTGACAGCTTTGAACAGTTCATGAAGGTGCATCCGTTTCTTTCTCTTAATCACCCCCCCCCCCTCCCTCCTTCTCGCTCACCAGTGGTAATATTTTGCGTACATGACTGTGTTTTTCCCACCATTAAGGTAGCTGCATTTCAGCTGGGGGGATTTTCTTTTCAAAGGAATTATTTTCTTGCAAAAAGAACTCAGTGCTGTCATTCAACCAATCTACCTCATTCTCACTCTCAATTTTTCTTTCACATTCTCTGTTTTTAAAATTAAACCTTCTAAGACGAGGTTCAAAGTAAATAATTATGAGACTAGCATTACATGGCTGTTGATGTGTATCAACTTTACGATCACCTCTTTTTGCCAGTATATGATCAGTTTGAAAAGAGAATCCCTGAAATTGAAATGGAGGTACCTTAATTGTGGGCAAAAGTGTCGCGCACACAAAATCTTACCATTGATGAGCCTCAGAGCTCTAGCTAAGAAATGAAATAAAACATTTTTTTAAAGAAAAAGCTGTCACTAAAAAAAAAAAATTACTGCTGATGGGTTGAATGGTCTCTGTGCTTTATGACAGTTGTCTTCAGCTGTAGTACTGTTGATTGGTAATGCATATTTGCTCTTGAGCACGATATTTTCCAGATATAATACAGTGAAGGTATTTTGCATCTACCAGTTGAAGTTGGATACTTCTGCATTGTTTGCAGAGCCTGCCTGATTTTTCTTCTTGAACTTGCAAGCATTTAGAAGAATTTTATTGTCTTTCCTTTATAATTTCTCTTTGAAAGAAGCATGCAGAATTGAAAGCTTTTTGGTAGTTGCTGATGGATATCATCAGCAGTATCAGAATATTTTTCCACTAGAAATGCAGTCTTTCAATTACAAATGAATTTAGCATAACTTTTTCTTCTTTTCTGTTTTCCATGTTTCCTCTCCTCACCTCACTCAGCCTGTCCCCTCAGTTGTTGGGGTATGCTGGCACATGAAGAGACAAAAAGGAAGTAACTTCCACTATCCTCTTAGTTTGTCTCAGGGAAAGTGTTACCTTCATAATTAATGATTTTTTTTCTTTCAAAAGACCTTACACTTTTTGAATCAATGAATGTAAAGAAATATTTTTAAAATAGTAGCTCTTCTAGTTTTTTCCTATTTAAAGAAAATTATTAGATCCATGTGAAAAAATTTCTGTGTTTCTACCATCGTAGATAAGTCAATTTAAATATCTGAAAGTGTATTTTTCTGTAAAATATGCTTTCATTACTTATGCTGGGTACTAAGAAATCTGTCCATTATTCAGATGACTTGTTTCTTAGTTTTCTTAATTTATTGGGGAAATAAATGTGTTGCACTACAACTTGGATGTTTACAGTGTCGAGGCATCAAGAAGGGTCCAGTGAGATGCTGAAGAGACAGCAGGGGAGTGGGGATTCACCAGCCAGAACACATGCCAGTGACTGTGATGAAAAATCCCACTTTACTGCCACGGGAGAGAAGTCCACTAAGGTGGTGAAAACTGTGGAAGACATAATAGGTGAGGAAATTAATGATACGTGTAATACTTCTTTTTGTTGACCCTCATTTTGTCCATTTTTGGCCATGGTTATTTTAGATGTGATTTTTTTTGTTCACCCTTTACTGTGTCCATCACATGACAAGTCTTTAAAAAGCTTTCATAAGTAATGATGTTCTGTATGCTGGGATGTAGGTAACTACAGCTTGATTAGGAAGTATAGGATAGAGGAAAAATGAATGAAAATTCTCTGGTGTTTGTTGGGATTGGTCTTGTTACTTAGTAATTTTGGTGTCCTTTTTCAGCAAATATGAAAATTAGATTAACACACACAAAAAAAAGGAGATAAAGAAAAGGCTTTTTGCTTTAATTTGGTAACCTTAGTTGATGTTCAGAACTGAAGCAGTCGTAGGTGACTGTGTGTTCACCTGAAAATCTTGTTTGGTGTATTAATTTTTATGCCTGCTTTTATGAAGGTATTTGTGCACTTGACTTACTGCAACCTTTTTTACCATTTAAAGTTGGTTGCTGTTTGCATCATGGGTTTTTTGTAAAGAATAAAAAAGCAAACTTATGTGCTACATACTTCCTCTGACCATTTTAAAATCTCATTGACATTGACATGCACAAGGTCTGTGATTGGTTAATAGACCATCCCCCCCCAAAAAAAAAAAGAAAAAAAAAGAAAAAGAAAAGACAATGAGTGCTAAATACCCACCTTTTGGATACAAGTTTGATTTATGACATTATTTCAACACATTTCAACTGTATTTCTTGCATCAATCATAGTTGAAGCAAGACTTTTTCTCTTAAATCAGTAAACAACTGCAAGTGTCAGTCACAGAGAACTTATTCAATATATGTAAGGAGTAACTCCCTATGTAGAACTTTCCACTCACCTTTATTGTCTAAGTGGAATCAGTTGTACTATCCCTCTTGTGATAAATGTTTGAGAGAACATATGTAGTTTTTTTGCAGAGGACATAGGAAAGTCACTGGGAGGAGAAACTGTGACCATGGAGAACAGTGAAGGGAAACTGGCAGAGCAGTCTCTGTTTGGCAGTGTTCGCAGTCGCAAGGATGCTCACAAGTGCCAATATTGTGGAAAATTTGTCAGCGGGAATGTTGCATACAGAAGTAAGTTCATGATCATACTTATGCCTGTATCTGTTATGTTCTAAGATGTTTTGATTTTTGGTTTGAAAACAGGTTTGTATCTATCAGGCACATGTTTTTCATTCTCAGATACTAGTGTATTGAAAGAAGTGCAACAATAGTAAAGATAAGTCATTTTCTGGTGCTCCATTTTTTTAAAAACATTGAACTAGTCCCTTAACTGACAGTGGTCATGGGGATGGTGTACTGACAAGAACACGAGCTTTCTCCATGTGTGGCGCTGTTGTCTGATCAGTTATGCTGCCTACCCATGTCTTTCTTTGCATGTCTTTTTTTCTACCCCCCTGGACTGTGCCTTGCACAATGACCTTTTAAAGGCTGTTTGATCTTGTGACATGACCGACCACACCAGTTCAGTTTTCCCTTGTGGACTATTGTTAAGAGGTCATAGTGCTCTGTGGTCTGTTTGATGATGTTCCACTTTTCCTCAGTAATTTGTCACAAGGTCCAGAAAGGAGATGCCAAGAATTCCCCTATAGCTCTGCTTGGATTCTTCTCTCTGTATGTCTGCTGTTGAAGGCCAGGACTCACATACAGAAAGGTGGAAAGAACCAATGCATGCAGTCATTTTAGCTTTGTTTTCACACTGATGCTGTTCTCTTTTCAGACTGTTCTCTGCTTTACCACAGCTGATGATGAGATGATGTCTATGCAGCTCTTGAAATTATCTGTTTTTGATCCCTCTTCAAAGATGGAACCTAGGTATTCAAAGTATTACTGCTTTAGAAAACTTATACAGGTCAAAGCTGTCAACTTTTGTGCAAAGCAGAGCAAAACAAACTGTGCATTTATACAACTTGCACATTTCTTATGGCTGCTGTCTGTGATTGAACTGATTCTAGTCTGCAGAAGTATACATTGTCATAACTAAGCATTGTATCATCATGGTATCAAACAGGCATAACCAACAAATTGTTTTAAAAAAGAGAGAGGAAAAGTGGGAAGGGGTTTGGCAGTGGTGGTGGTGGTGAAGAAGAAGAATCAAAAGAAACCACTTTGTTTTCAATTATTTTACATCTAGCTGTTTCTTATTATCACATTTCAGGTCATCTCTGTGAAAATACTTGTGTTAAGTTCTTCATTGTTTTGGGTTTTTGTTGTTGTTGTCTTCTCCATTATACATTTTGTATGTTATTTCACCTGTTCAAGCTCATTGGCAGTTGTCTGTTATGAAATCCACTGTATTTCAGTTCACCTGTACAAGCACACTGGAGTCAAGCCCTTCAACTGTTCCACCTGTGGCAAGTCCTTTACCACCAGCAAAAGCCTGCGAATCCACACTAGGAAACATACAGGAGTAAAGCCATATCTGTAAGTATTTGTAGGTTTTTTTTGTGGTTTTTTTTCCTAATTCATCGAATTAAGAGTGCTGTCAGATTCTACTGTGTAACCCCTCCCCCCATTACAAATTTATTATCTTCAGTGTTGATGGATTAAACCATGTGGACTTCTGATGAAGACCAGTTTGTGAATTTTCAGTCCACTCTGAAGGGTATCTACAAACATGTCTTAAGGAAATGCCAATGTGCAGAAGTTTGATGTCTGACAGATTAGTTGGTCATGTTTTATTTATCAGTAGGCTATTTCTTTTTGTTTCTTTTTCAAAGAAGTGTTAACAAAAGCTGGATTGTCATATTTTGTTCATGGTGTTTTGGTTGCTCTTTGATCTGGCATGTGGGGAGAAACAAAGAGCACATGCAAAAACAAACAATGAAAACTAGAAAAAAAAATCTTCATAATGATGGTTGTTTTATGAAATCGTAAAACTCTGGAAAAAATAAAAGTTAAGCATTGCACCGATTTATATTTTTAGTTAATCAACATTTTTTTCTTTTCTGTATGCATTGTTTTAGATAATTATCATGTACTATTTCGAGCCATGTACAATGCCAGTTTCATCTTCATCTTGATCACAGTTCTCTTCCTTATTTTCCAGGTGCAATCAGTGTGGGCGTGAGTTTTTCCGAGGCACCTCCTTTAAATATCATCTAAAAACGCACAACAGAATGCAGATGAAGCCACTGCCTTGTAATGAATGTAGTCGAACCTTCCTGACACAGAACCGTCTGGACAAGCACAAACAGTACAAGCACCCGTCCGAGCCCAAAGTCTACATGTGTGAACACTGCGGCAAGGTCTTCATGCATGCAAGTGAGTGTGTCCTTTGGAGATATAGTTTAGTTTTAATTATAGTCAAGAGGGTGAGGTTAACGATGGACTGGATTACATATGTGTTTTAGAAGAATTGTACAGAAACAGAGATACAGAGGTAAGACAAAAGAGACAGAGTTTAGAGTAAGTCATGAATTTGAGGGAGGTGTTTTGCTCAGACTTGACTATAGTCTCGCAAAACTCTTATTTCCTGTGTGACCTTGGCATCTCAGATAGTGTAACTTCAGTATCGGTGTGACTTAAAAAGTTGACTGTCAAGTTCACTCATGTAGAGATGTGTAAGTGTGTGTATATTTGACAGCTAAGTATAATCATGTAGCTGTCTGTGCATATAGATTTAATGTGTAATGTCATGTGAATCACTAGTACAGGGAGTTCCAGGTCTTTTTTCAGGACTGTTCGTAATTTTATTCTAAACTGTTAAATTTGCACTCTTTGTAAACAGATGTAGTTTGTCGGAATCTTTTAAGAAAGAATGTTAAACTTTGAACATGGTGAAGAGATCAGGTTATTGCACAGATGAGTTGGTCTGTTTTCATAAATAAGATCGCCTATAACAAATCAATTTCTAGCAATTTTGGGTCTTTTTTAAAAGAGGGTGACAACAAAAAATCTGAATCATCAACCATTAGAATGGGATCTTAAATCAAGGGAACATGGTATTTATTTAAAAAAGAGATTGTGCATGTATTCATTTTTTGAAACTGTTTTTGAAGAAAGTGACACAGATGATTTAATGCTTAAGTTGTCAAGAATTGATGCTTCTTGAAAGAGTTTTGACTAGAGTTATGGTCTCATTCTGTGATTTTTGTATATAGATAGATGTCTTTTAAGTTTTGTGAACTATAACTTTTTTGTCCTAAAGATAAACCAATAAGCATCAACTTAAAATTATGTATTGTTGCACTGAGGTATGGAGAGGAAAATGTATTTGCAGCAAGGGAAAAATTTTGAATGCATGTTAGACTTAAGAAGAGTAATCGTAAACTTTTTCATTTCATTGTAGAACTCTTTTTCTGTTAGTGTTTGTCCAGGCAATATGCACATGTTATTTGATTTGATTTTTTTTGCCCAGGGAGTCTGAAAATCCATGAGCAGTCTCATACCTCCAAGCACCCTTGCCATGTATGTAAAAAGGAATTCCACCAGCCGGATCAGCTGGACTCTCACTTAAAAATGGCTCACACAGACAACGCCAAGTCAGGGCAGAAGACTCTGAACAGCTCTGCACCATCCCAGTCTCAGGAACAGCTCCAGCAACAACTGCTGCCACACATCCTGTACACCACCCCTCAGACCCAGCTGGTGCAGACCATTGACTTGAACATGAGCCACATCAGCGAGATCCAGTGGAGGGAGGACGAGCATCAGCAGACGCCTCAGCACATCATCATCACTGCGGAGCGCCCCTCGAGTCCTTTCATCATTACGGAGCATGCGGGCAACGTCATAGAGCAGGTGAACCATATCTCTTTTGGCAAACAGGACGACGGAGGCATCACCATCAGCAGCCACTCGGGCGACCCCATCACCATCGGTGAGCACGCCGACGCCCAGATCAGGGCCACAGAGAGTGCAGTGGCCGACATGACCATGGAGGAGCACCAGATGCCGGACAATCAGCATGAGATGAAGGCAGACCTGGGCCCCTACCACACCCACACCCCTCCCTTCTCCCAGCCCGCTCACACCACCACCACCACCACCCACATTCTCACGCAGATCCAGCTCCCTCTCCCCACCTCCCAGACCCCCCCTGTCCCGCAGAGCGCGCCGCCCTCGACAGCCCCTCACCTGCAGTCCTTGCACAGCCTGCAGCCTGCAGCGCAGGAGGTGTTGCTGCAGCGAGGGGAGGCTGTGCCAGTGCAGTACCAGGTGGAGTGTTTGCAAGACCCCAACCTGACCGAGGCTGACCTCAACGCCGTCCACCTGCTTGCTCAGGCCAGCATGGCCGGTCAGAGCATGGCTCTGCGGCAGACTGAGGAGTTCTGAAGATAGACTGGCTAGCTAGCTAGCTAGCTAGGGTCACAGGCAGGCTGACAGACTGAGGAGTTCTGAAGATAGACTGGCTAGCTAGCTAGCTAGCTAGGGTCACAGGCAGGCTGACAGACTGAGGAGTTCTGAAGATAGACTGGCTAGCTAGCTAGGGTCACAGGCAGGCTGACAGACTGAGGAGTTCTGAAGATAGACTGGCTAGCTAGCTAGCTAGGGTCACAGGCAGGCTGACAGACTGAGGAGTTCTGAAGATAGACTGGCTACTAGCTAGCTAGCTAGGGTCACAGGCAGGCGTACAGCCTGGACAGTTTGTTCTGAGGATGATGTTTTATAGTTAGCACTTGAGACACGAATCACAAATGTTTTATTTAGGGTCTGACAGATGCTATAGCCGAGTGGTTAAGACTGTTCGACTTCAGTCCCATAGGTCCATGAAGTTGTGGGTTCAAATCTTGGCAGTGTGTGGTGAATTAACGGTGGGGAGTTTTACAATCTCACAGGTCAACTTCAAGTGCAGACCTGCCAGTGCCTTAATTCTCTTCATGTATATTCATATACAAAAGGTCAAATATGGACATTAAAGATCCTGTAATACATGTCAGCGTTTGGTGGGTTGCAGAAACACAAATATACCCACTCTATATGCCTGAAGTTGGAATGCGGCTACCTTCATGGTGGGCAAAAACGATCACAAACACAAAATCTCACCATTGGTGAACCTCAGAGCTCTAGCCTAGGAAGGAGGAAAAAAAGTCTGTTCTTTAAAGGAAAGGCTTTTTAAAAAATCTATGCACAAAGTAGATTGCATTCTTTGAAGCAGAAACATATGAATATGGAGCTGATGTCTGGAATAGGTATTGTGCATATGCATGTGAGTGTTCATATTTTATGGAATTTATAGCAGTGTACAGATAACTGTGTGTGTGTGTGTGTGTGTGTGTGTGTGTGTGTGTGTGTGTGAGGGTTTTAGGTCTCTATCTGTAGCACTTTCAGTGCATCTGTGTGAACTGCGCAGCTCTGAATTTTTTCAAGAATTGGGGGTTGGGGAACCTTTTCTCTTTTGTAGCAAAGGGATCAAATTGTCATAGTTTTAAAAGTTGTTTCGCAGTTGAGTACTTAACTTTGGTCAAAACCTTATTATTATTATTATTATTATTATTTCATTGCAATGGAATCAGGGCAGGGTGGCTTTTCATCTGAGCGAACACTAAGGCCAAGTATTATAACACTTAAATGACTGTTGCAGAGGTGAATAGTGTGTGTGTGTGTATGTGTGTGTATGTGTGTGTGTGTGTCTTCGCGCGCGTGAGTGTGTAATTTATTTATTTTTTAATTAATTTTTTCCTGTTATTTTGAGGATAATAGAATGAGCACATATGAGCTTTTTTTCTTTTTTTTTTACATCCAGTCCCCGTGTTTATGCAGTTTTGTAATTTTTGTCATCTGTTCCTAACAGCACACAATAGCATGTGCACAAGATGTTTTGCACACATTCGCACACAGGAACTTGGTTTATAGTCTCATCTCAAGGATGTGTGAGTGTGTGTGTGTATTTATTTTTAATTTTTATTGTATTTGTTTATTTCAAGGATAATGGAATAAGCACTCATGTGCATTTTTTTCATCCAGTCCTGTGTCTATGCAGTTTAGTAAATATTGTCATTGTTCCCACCGGCACATGATGGCCTACTCTTCTGAAAAGCAGAATGGGTTTTAACGTGTGTGCAAGGTGTTCTGCGTGCATTTGCACATGGGACCTCGGTTTATAGTCTCATCCAAATGACTTTTAGGGGGAGTGGAGTCGGCACTGATGTTAACTCCAGAGGAAAAATCCTCTTGAACAGGAATCGAACTTGGGTCAGCAGATCACGAGCGCATCACGCTAACCACCAAGCTATCCCGTCCTCTGTGTGTGTGTGTGTGTGTATGTGCAGAACATTGTATTTTCAGCAGTTTGTTGTGAAACTAGTCTTGATTTGATAGTTGTTAATATTTCATGAGTTTTGGAGGAAGCCTTTCAAAGGTAAAGGTGTCCCATATCGTATAATTAAAAAAAAGTGGTTGTAGGGGAGCAAAGTGTCAGAGACCTCAGCTTCTCTAGGGGCCAGCATATTGAAGGTGGTGCTCATCTCCTCTCCCTCGCTGCTTTACCTTCCCTGACCCTAAAGAGGGCAGGTACCCATTTACAGCTGGGTGAACTGGGGGACTATCCTGAAGCCAAGGTGCGCAAACGGTCACACATCATCCACTTCCGGTAACCACGCTCGATGCTGCTTAAACATCGGCTTGGGGAAAGCGTGTGCTCTGACCACTGAGCTATCCTGTCCCTATTTAGCAAATTAAATTATAAAAAAAATGCTGTGAATCACCTCCCACATGGTTGGCTGGGCAGTGTTCAGTTTGCTCGAAGCTGGGTCAGTCAGTCAGTACCCAGTCAGTGGCTGCAGATGACTGTTAACCTTTTTACCAATCTAAACAGTACTGAGTTGCGATTCCATTTTTCAGATCTGTAACGTCATCACTTGTTTCATTGTTGTTGGAATTTTTTTTTAAAAGTTACTTGCTTTATACATTCATTGTATAAGTTTTAACTTATCCTCTCCTACCAGTATTCTTTCTTGTATTTTACATCCTACCCATTTGGAAGGGTTAGTAAAAAACAAAACAAAAAGCACACACAAAGCTACTACAAGGTAATCAATGAAGTTTAAAAAAAAAGGGTTAATAATACAATGAGTTAGTTGATGTCAAAGTATAAAATTTCGAATGATAGCCTGTGGAGACAGGTGAAAAAAAGTGTATCAATATATTTTTGTTCATTTTAGTTAGATACAGTGAGGGTTAGGCAACAAAATATAAACACTCTTCTGTTAAGTTGCTTTCGAAAGAGAAAATAGGCCGACAGTGTTTTTCCTGTTGGTGTCATACATAGATGCAAATGCAAAACTAAAATCTAAATCTTGCATTCCTGATTCAGAATATTTGTATAAAACAGTTGTGTGATGAATTTTCCTGATTTGGAATATTTGGATGGAGAGAATGAACTTAACTTACTGTCTCAATTTGTCTTTTCATTGTTTCACCATAAAAACTGTACGAAGGAGTATACATTCTACTGATGTTGACATAAAGTGCAAGCAATAAACATTTTTCAATGCAGCCTAAGCGTTCAGAGTTATATTCATGTGGTTGTGGAAGACATGACAGCAGATGAAAATGATCTTCATTACTCCTTAACGCTCAGATTGCCTGTATTCTTATTATTCGATGTCTTTTTGGTAATGTGGTTTTAGACCATGAACATTGCCACCATCTGAACATGCAAACAAACATACACTTCAGGTTACTGTTAGAATATCCATGTTTTCAGATATCTACTAAAAATAACAGTTATGATGGCCGAAGGGCTGCCATCAGCTGGCATACAGTAAGCAGTAAAAAGTACAGGGGATAAATTGGATGGAAACTTGATCTCATGTATCTTGATGAATAGAACTGACTTGTTATTGACCTTAACTCCTTGGGAAGTTGTTGGGACACTGCACTGAATTTGTCAGTGTGTTTTGGGCAAGTTGAATTGGCAGAGTCCATACCATCACTCACAGCTGTTCTCCATTCCTATGAGAAATGATTAGGTATTTAACATGAAATGGGTATTTAACACGTGTGCACAAGATGTTCTGCTTGCATTCACACATGGGACCTTTTTGTGTGTGTGTGTGTGTAGTCTGATCTGAAGGACTTTCATGGGAATAAAGTATCAGACAGACACCTCAGTGGAGACTCAGACCTTTGCCATTCTTTATTCTTTTTATTCTTTTATTTCGAGGATAATGGAATAAGCACTCATGCTTTTTTTCACCCAGTCCCCGTGTGCATGAAGTTTTGTAAATTTTACCATCCGTTCTCACCGGCACACAATGGCCTACTCTTCTGAAAAACGGAACGGGGTTTTAACATGTGCGCAAGATGTTCTGCGTGCGTTCGCACACGGGACCTCAGTTTATAGTCTCATCAAAAGGAGCTGGATGCTTTAACCACCAGGCTATCCTTGAACATACCCCCCCCCCCCCCCCCCCACCCCCCAACCAATTTCCAAATATACACAGCAGTAAAATGAAAAAAAAACCCCAACAAAACACCACGTTTGAACAAAGAGTCTTTCTCGTTGAGAATATGTTCCCATTAATTTAGTTCCCTTGTTCTGTCATGAACTTGTATGATCGCAGACACTAGTATTAAGATCTAACCTAAAAAATGGGAAAAACAATCTGCAGCACTGTAGCAATTGCTCAGAGCTATTGTTTTCATGGCCTGGGCAAATCTTCCCCATCCTATGCCTAAATGTGTTGAGCATAACTATGTGAGCATTCTGTCTGTTTGTGCCCTGTCCTTAGCCTGAAGCAACAGGTCTGGTCTGATCTGCTCTGCTCAGTTTGTAACAGGACTCAGACTGGTTTTGAGTTTGTTGAGTATCGCTGTTTGTTTTGTGTTACGTTTAAGTAATATTCATGATTATTATACTTGCAGTGATGATCTGTAGGTTGATCGTCTGCATTCTTGACTTTCTTCTGCACTCCCCCTCCCGTTTATTTCACCCCTCTGCTTCTTCAATTTTCCTTACTTTTTAATCTCTTGTTGTGTGGGAGGCAGGGTAGCCTAATGGTTAGAACGTTGAGCTTGCTGTCTGATGGCCCAGGTTTGAACCAACACTAAGACATCCATTCCAGGAGGTATTTTTCCTGGAGTTTTAACATCAGTTCTGACTCCACTCCCCCGAAAATCCTTCAGTTGAGCCTGTTAATCGAGGTCTTGTGTGCGAATGCATACAGAACATCTTGCCCACGTGTTAAACAAACCTGTTCCACCTTTTGGAAGAGTAGGCCAGTGTTTGCCAGTAGGAATGAATGACAAAATTAAGGATAAAAAACGCATGCACGCTGGTGTTATGTTTAGGCAATGACATTATCCCCGCAGTTGGAATACAGATGTATTAATGATGGGTAAGCAGCGGCACAAGCAAAATGTCATAATTGGTAAACCTTGGAACTCTAGCCAAGAAAAAAAAAATCCTTTGTTTTTCTTTTCCACAGTTATGTAAGGAGATGAATACACAAAGCTAATCTTTGTTTAAAAATTTCCACTCTTAATTCAATTGGGTTAAAAAACCTTTTTTTGTTTTTGTTGAAGTCCGTTTCTGAATTGCACAGCTTTGTTCCATTGTCTTTTGTGAAAGGTGGGAGGGGGGGGGGGGGGGGGGGGGGGAGGGGGATTACAGAGCAATTCGGGGCTTTGTTCTTATAAAGGAGCAAGCATTCAAAGCTATCTCTGTCTGTCTTTTTCTTTTCAGGTTGGGGAGGGGCAGATGTTGAAGTTGCCTAAAGAGGCATGCTTATACTTTTTGTTTTTGCTTTTGAATGCTGACACAGACAGTTCAACCATGGAAATCGTGACATTTTTCAAGCTTGTGTAAAGATGAATTATTTCTATGTGTTGTAGGACGACAAGGCTTTTTATACCGGACATATTTCTATACCAAAGAGTGTATACATGCATTGTATGCTTTTGTGCGTGCGTGTGTGTGTGTGTGTGTGTGTGTGTGTGTGTGTGTGCGTGCGTGCGTGCGCGTGTGTGTGTGTGTGTGAGTGTACGCACACGGAACTCGCTAGTGCATGAGCAACGAACAGAGTTAATCTTCCTTTTGAAGTTATCATTTGGCATGAATACAAAAATGATAAAGCGCTTGATGAAATAACGAACAAAAAGGTAAGAATGCTAAGTGATAGTGTACACAGTTTTGTAGGGAAAACATATAAGCTACATGCATGCAGGTGTATGTGCACACACACACACACACACACACACACACACACACACACACACACACACACACACAGCCTAGTGGTTAGAACATTGCGCTGGCAATCTGACGACCCGGGTTCGATTCCCGGTCAAGGGGATATTTTCTCCTGGAGTTAACATCAGTGCTGATTCCACTCTCCCCAGAAGTCTTTCGGATGAGACTAAAAACCTAAGTCCCGTATGCGAACGCACGCAGAACATCTTGCGCACACGTTAAATCCTGTTCCGCTTTTCATAAGAGTAGGCCATTGTGTGCCGGTGGGAACAGATGACAATTTACAAAACCGCACACACACGGGGACTAGATGTAAAAAAGCACATAAGTGCTTATTCCATTATCCTCGATGTAAAAGAATAAAATAAATAAATGAATAAATAAAAACACACGCACGCACACACTCACAAAAGAGTGAATCACACACACATTAACATGCCCCAAAACACCAGAATGACTGTTCTTCTTAATTTTATTCAGTTGATGTGTTTTCCTTGTGTCTTTTACCTTCAATTGTTGTAACAATTTTACACACACACACACACACACACACACACACACACACACACACACACACGGAATGTTCAAAAGAAACACAAAAATGGCATCACAAATGCGTAGTATACTAGTAAACAGTATGTAAATGCGTCATGCTTACTATTAGTGGAACATGTATCAAATTTCATATTTATAGCTGATTTGATTGATGCTATAATTTTACACACACACACACACACACACACACACACACACACACACACTACCATTCTCATGGACGCACATATTCACAGATCTGTAGAGGCAGTCATATGTGCATGTGCGTACGTGCATGTGCGCGCGCGCGCACACACACACAAACACACTCTCAAGTTTGTGCGCACGCGCACGCGGACACACACACACACACACACACACACACACACACACACACACACACACACACCTGCAAACTCTCTCAGTGTTTGTCAAAATCAGAATATACACACATTACATAAGTCACCATATTTAGAAAGCATATCACATGATAACTTGTACACTGTTTTTTGAACAGTATGAACTGAAAAGTATCACCAAAATATATAGAGTAACATTAAGTATCATGGAATACCACAATATATTTATATTGGCCTCTGTTCCAAACAAGGGTAAAATATATATCCAGGTTATTTTTGTCATCACACCAGGTGAGTAGTACTGAAAGACCAAGTGACTATTTTCAGTCTGCCAGCAGCTTCAGCTATTGTTGGTGCTATACGGGACAATGACAAAAAAAAGTCAGTATAACTATCTACTCATGCACGTAGGCATACACCATCACTGATATGCATCAGTATGTTGGCGAGCCTATGAACATAATTGTAGAGAAATACATTGCACTTACATGAGTGCACACACACACACACACTCACGCACACAGTGTGTATTCATGAAAGTATGCAACATGCACATAATTCAAATGCACACTTAGCATACAGACATACATTATATACCCACACAAATATGGGCATGTGAAAGTCTACATCCTGTACCCAACACAGAGAGTCTGACACATTGTAGGTCTTACACACACACACACACACACACACACACACACACACACACACACACACACACACACTGATGCCAAAACTACATCAGTCCTTGTACATTATCAATCAGTTCATATAAACATTTTAGGCGGTCAACTCGTGATCCAGAGGTCGCGGGTTCGATCCCCACTCGGCTCGGTGTTGTGTCCTTGGGAAAGACACTTTACTCCTATTTTCCTCACTCCACCCAGGTGTACAAGTGGGTACCAGCTCTGCTGGGGAAGTATCTGGCGACAGACTAGCGTCCTGTCACAGGGGTGGTGAAAAACCATCAGTTCGCTTAACGCTACAGAAACCGGGATAAGCTCCGGCTCTATGGGCCTTCTGGCTCGAAAGAACATACATATAAACATGATTAACAATAATTGGCATACATCCAAGCTGAAAACCACCAAAAAATACCACTACAAATGTACGTTTCTAAACTGATACAACATATTTTTAACACTGATGTGACTGGTACAAATACACTATTGCCTCCAGGTTTGCTGCTTATCAGCAACTGATAGCCTCAAACCATTTTAAAATGAAATAAAAGCCATTTGCCAGTGAAAAGGATACGATTCTACAAGAAGATTGAAGTAATCTGGTAAGAGTCTGAGTGTCCTGATTATTTTGTCCGAGACTGTTATTGTAGCTTTTACTGTTTAATTTCATTTTGAAAAAAGCTGCTTCCCGTAAAGCAACAATCTAGATAAACAAAAGATGTTCCCATGAACCAGCCACTGCACTGTAGTGTTATGAGTAAGATTCCTAACCAGAGCGTCACGGGTTTGGATCCCGTAAGAGTCATATTGTTGTTGTTGTTACCACAGCAGGACCCCAAAGAGAAAGAGAGAGAGAGAGAGAGAGAGAGAGAGAGAGAGAGAGAGAGAGAGAGAGAGAGAGAGAGAGGTTTGCTATGTGCTCAGTAGGAAGATCGGGACCGTGCACATTACAGTCAAACATCACCCACTTTACGGATACGATTTTGAGAGTGCTACCCAAATTACTTTATCAACATTGCAGGTGACACTGCAGGTGTATGTATTTCCCGGGCCTGGTAGAGACCAGGATATGATTATGATGGTGGGAAGCCTACAGTGCAACCCTGTCAAGTAGTCTCCAAGCTGATGCACCTTTCACAGCATCATCATAATAATCCTTCACTTTTGAAACCATACAATAACAGAAAATTGCCTCTTGATTTGGGGGCTCCTGTTGCTGTGGTCTCATGATGACCTCAGTTTCGATTTCCCCTACACTTCTGTGCCTGTGGTGAGTAGGGTGTCCCAAGTCCAAGCCTTTAGGATCAGGGGTTCGTTCGTTGCAGAAGGTTGTTGGAGGGATGTTGTGGTGGTTGCCACACAAGGTGGTGTGTGTCACTCAATCCGGTACTGTGGCTAAGCTAATATTGTGTGGTCAGTAGGGGGCTTAGTAGGTGGTGTCCTGCATACGCTTGCTCAGAAAAGACATCACTGAATACCACCGAAGTGATTTAGCAGCAGCGCAGGACACTTCTGGCTGGTAGCCCCATGGCAGCCTAACATTAATGATAACTCTCTGTGGACTTCTGGTGGTGAGATTGGAATGAGCGGTGTGCAAACCCGGAGACAAGAATGTCATAGAAAATGAAGCAGAAAAATAATCCTATAAAAAGAGTCTTGTATATTTCTTTTTAAAAATCTAAAATCCATTTGCTAGAGTGCAACTATCATGAAGAAAACCACAAGCATCCCTCCATAGTCCATTCATTCATCTTTCTTTTTTCATTCAGTTATCGGCCATTGTCATTCAGTTATAACAGTCATATCAACCACGAACTCTTTTTTTCTGTAGAGGACTTGAAGACTAGGACTTCCACCTGCATCACACAATGGTTTGTTGTTGTTGTTATTGTTTGAGAAATCTATTCGCACTGTTATTTTATCACAACATTGTGCAATCACATCTGCCAGTCATTGAATACAATAAACAAATCTCTTGAGTAAACAGCCGGTACCAATATTCTCTACACAAAGAACGAAACATGTATGTGTCTATGATGCTGTTGGTAAGAAAACATGATGAATTTGAGTAGTGTGCGTGCCCATAGTATGCACACGCATTTGGCGTAGGAATGCACGTCAGGGCACTTGACAACGTCCAAGCAAGTATGAGAAAGTGACATGATTATAATATATGTTGTGATGAGAAAGTTTGTGGTGATATTTATCTTTGATCTTCAGTTAAGTGATCAAGTCTGTTTCATGGACTAGCAGCTAGATTCAATAAGCAGACGATGTCAAATCAAGTTCATTTCAAGTCCGGCGCAAGCTGCAAGCACTGAATCCATTTTTTATCTTGTTCTTAATTCTCTATGTCATGATTTTTGTGTCTCAGTCTTTCACCCCCCCAAAATCAGCTTTCTTTCAATGATTATGATAATAATCTTCATTTGTCTTTCTATCAGTGATTACGATAATAATCTTCACTTGTCTATCAATCAGTAACCACGCATGTCTGATGTGGATCATCAAATTCCAGAAATCCATCAAAGAGTTGATCAAACCAGACTAGCCAAGACTGGAAATATCTAACCCACTTCCGCACACGTCACTTCCTCTTTTATTATTATTATTATTATATTATTTTGATCACGTGACTTAACCCACGAACGACGTCAAACGATCGCCTGGAAACTTCACCAAACACATCACTACTAACTACTCCTCCAGAACTAAAGAGCCGATCCCCCCTCAAGTGAAAGCAGACGAGAAAATCCACAGCACAATGCCGGCCACAATGACGAAGCCGCACAAGGCAAACAGCAGCAGCTTGCACTGGTGAGCTCGCTTCTCCTGCGGGGTCATGGCTTCGTCCTTGGGCAGGAAGGTGGTGGTGTGCACCACCTGAACGTTCACCGAACACGTTCCGGGCGACGTTCTGCAGTCCTTCTCTCCCCGCTTCCCCCCCACCCCCACCTCCGCCTCCCCGCTGTCCTCTATGCTGGGCAGGGCGCGTCCTTTGCCTCTGCCAAGCCACTTCTTGGGCAGGGTGCCGTTCTTCTGAGCTTTGCTCTTGAGGGCGTCGTCCGCCGCGGGGAGGTCGTTGTGGAGCCACCCGTCGCGCTCGTTGAGGTCGCCGTCCTCGTTCAGCATGGAGTCCAGGAGAGGACTCTCCGGGATGGGCGTCAGCGACAGGCCCGGGAACCCCACGTAGGGCATCATGCTGCTGGAACCGTGCCCGTTTCTGCAATCAATCAATCAATCAATATAGAGTGTGCGCGCGGTTAGATTTCTTCCTTTTCGTTTTGTGACGATGGTGATGATGGTGATGATGGTGATGGTGACAGTGGTGGTGGTGGTGATGATGATAGTGATGACAGTGGTGATGGTGGTGATGGCGATGATGATGGTGATGATGACAGCGGTGGTGGTGGTGATGATGATGAGAGCGATAGTTATGATGATGGTAATGATTATCATCATCATTAAAAAAAAATCATCATCATCATCATTATTATTATTATTTGAAAGGGGGGGGGGGGGGGCTTTATTTTTTGGGAACACGTGGCCTAGGAGTGGAGGAAGCTGGCTGCAAAATCTTCATTGGTGCCTCCACGATCCATGGGACTACGGGATAGGTGAAGATGTGAAGGTGAAGAAGAGCTAGGTCAAAGCTTTGTCAACTATGTGATGCAAGCTAAGCGCACCGCCACCAGGGCCTGAATGTTGTCATGCTTTAAAACTGATGTGCTGAGATTGTCTTCAGCCATTACATGCTCTTAACATAACACTTTCTTTTAGAATGATAAACAATAACTCTGACGTCGGAGTATGGCTGCCTAAATGGCCGAGGTACTTACAAACAGTGATACACGCAAACTTTCTCATTCAGTGTGTTTTAGGGTCTCATAGTGATTCCTGAGTGGAGTGAGTGAGACAGGACTATAATTGTGGGTGACCACCCCTAGGGTGTTAAGCTGTTAAGAAGACCGAGGCAGGAAGAGGAGATTGTGATTCTTTCTCACAGCATACAAATGCTTGTATTCATTAAGTTGGTGCCTTCGTGTGCGTGTGTGCGTGCGTGCGTGCGTGCGTGTGTGTGTGTGTGTGTGTGCGTGTGTGTGTGTGTGCGTGCGTGTGTGTTTGTGTGTGTACTCTGTGTGTGTGTGTGTGTGTGTGTGTGTGTGTGAAACGTGCGTTCGCTTACGTGTATAGTATGCGGAGCACGCTCTCTCTCTCTCACTCACACACATATACACACATACCTGTCCTATTCTCTCTCTCTCTCTCTCTCTCTCTCTCTCTCTCTCTGTAAACTCGGGTTTGGATTTGTTTGGCTCAATCAAGGAGTCGGAAATTGTAGAGAGTTTATTAACGCTTTCAGGCAAAGATTGATTGACTGCCGATGGCAGCAATGGAGTGATCATATACAAAACAGTGAAAGATTTCGAATGTACAGACAATTTATAAGTTCACATGATGTCAAACCTTATCTAAAACTTGATATGGATATACATTTGAAAAGAATTATGTCTAAGTTTAGACTTGGTGTATCAGATATAAATGTTCATAAATTCAGATACAGAGAACATGATATTGACGACCTCAGGCTGCTATGCCCATTATGTAAGCAAACGGTGGAAGATGAAGTTCATTTTGTGCTGTGCTGTCCAGTATTAGAGGATGTTAGGCAGAACTACATCCCTGTTAAATATAGTAGACAGCCTAATTTATTTAGACTCTGTTTACTCCTGGCATCAAGTCATCCTGAGGTTGTGCGCAGCCTCACTTTATATTTGTGTAAAGCTTTCAGAATAAGAGAGATATTGTTATCCCAAGTCATATTTTTGTAGCTGACTTTTTGTTATACAGTACCATGTTGTCGTCACTATTGCTTTTACCCCCACCAAAATACTAAGCTGTTCGGCAACCCCCTTCATATATGGGCCAATGGCCTTTTTGTGAATAAATCCTTCAGTTCGAGTTCGAGTTCTCTCTCACTCTCCCTCTCTTTCGCGCGCGTGCACACACACACACACACACACACAGAGGGAGGTATAATTTATGTACTCACTGCTTTGTCCAAGAGCTGAAGGTGTACATCTGGGTCACCATACTTGTGCACGTTCCAATGGGAGTGTGGCTATTGGAGCTTGTCATCCCGTGTGTGTTGACCAACTTGTCCAGTGTCTCTTTGTTAGCCTAGCTGCTTACATTGGCCGTGCCTCCCTCTCTCTCTCTCTCTCTCTCGATCTCTGCCTCGTGTGTATGTGCGTGTGTGTGTTTCAGAAAAGCTCGATAGTTTGAAATGTCCAGCCAATCACATATCTACCTGGGTAGATCTTTCACTTCTGTCACTGTTTTCTGTCTGGCTGTGAGTGAGTGAGTGAGTGAATGTGTGTGTGTGAGGTCAGACACCGGAATACGCTGTTAGAAGTTTTCTTTGCACGCATGCGTTCAGCAGTGAATAGAAATTGCGTTTATAAACTATTTCCTTTTCTTCGCGGTGACTTCCTGTTGATATGGTATCAGATCAACCACCACCACTACTCGCTGTTATCTGTCAAAGCTCTCAGACTCCTTAATGCCAAAGATAAACCTTATCAGTTGTTTCTGTATGTGCTGGGTATTGTCCTCCCGCAGAAGAGATAACCTATCCAGATTCAAGAGATAGTCCCGCAGATGGTAGTCTCCCGATTGTCTTACAGATGTCAGGCCAGATGTTGATATAATCTGGCAGATGTTCCAGCATCCAATTGTAGTGAGCGTTTTACCGGTACTATCTCAGCTGACGACACTTGGACGTTGAGATTTGTCTTGTTGACGTCTTAGTGCGCGGGGGAAAACAGATTGTCTTCTTGTTGATGTCTTAGTGTGCGGAAAACAAGAGATTGTCTTCTTGTTGTTTCTGTGTGTGGGAAACAGAGATTGTTTTGTCGTTGTTTCTGTGTGTAGACACGCAGAGATTGTCTCGTTGACGTTTCAGGATCCAGATCCAGATCCAGATAGTCGCTCGCCTATCTGTTTTGACCCCCAAAACAAGGCTCGTACATGTACGTATGTCAAGAGTGGAACGACTGAGGGGAGATTATCTTGCGAATCGTCCACACACACGCCTGTTCTTGTACACGAAAGAAAGGAAGGAAGGATGGGCTCCCTGGGATTTAAGCGCTCTGCAACAAAGACCAACAGGAACATTAATTAATACAAACATTTTTGTAAGGGAGAGGAAACCTCGGGGGCACACACACACAAACTCGCACGCACGCACACACAAGACACACAAACTCGCACGCACGCACACACAAACACACAAACTCGCACACGCACGCACACACAAGACACACACACACACACACACACTGAGCTCAATACAAACGGTTACAAAGAAATAAAATCCAAAGGTTCCAAACGCTTCATTCACTCATTCAGTCCATGTCTGTCGCACAGTATTGGGCCTTTTAGACTTGTCATAACAGTACAGCGTGTAACACTACAGGAATCACACTACTTCCTTCTCCACCTGTTTTACACTTGTCTTCCTTCTTATCTATGCTGAGAGCGGAGTAAACCTACAAGTTGACCTATCAAAGGAGTGGGGTTCGCCAAGCTCTGACAGACACAATCTTCTTTCCATTGTAGGGGCACCACGCTGAAGAGCTTTTCACCAGATTCTTCCCCTCAAGGGGGGGGGGGGGGGGGGGGGGGGGGGGGGGGGGGGGGGGGGGGGGGGGGTAAAATTTGTCTTCCAGCCAACTTGTGCAAATTACTGAATGGACAGGCTTCTCACCGAAATGGCCCCAAATTCACGAGTCGAAAGTTTGAATCTCGGCGCAGCGTCACCCATCATATAGATTGAGAGAAACTTTTTAAGTTCGTCCAGATCAGTATACAGACCTACCTGCCACAGCATTAAAAACGTCTTTGTGTTTTCTTCACGGCATGCTGAAGATGGAATTATTAAGACACGTGAGGTTTACGTAGGTTAAAAAAAAAAAAGGTAAAGGGGTCCCATAACCTATAAGGTCGTAGGGGAGCGAGGCGTCGGAGACCTCACTTCTCTAGGGCCAGCATATTGAGGGCGACGCCCATCTCCTCTCCCTCGCTGCTTTACCTTCCCTGACCCTAAAGAGGGCAGGTACCCATTTACAGCTGGGTGAACTGGGGGAACTGTACTGAAGCCAAGGCGCGCAAACGGTCACCCATCCAACTGGTAACCACGCTCGATGCTGCTTAACTTGGCTGGGGGAAAGCGAGTGTTCCGACCACTGAGCTATCCCGTTCCCTTTACGTAGGTTACAGATTAGTAAATTCATGTCAGTGTTTGGTAGGTTGCAAACGTAATCCTATAGCCAGCATCTTCCCAAAGCACTATAAATAAGACACTGGGAAAACTATGCATCGGTCTCATACATATGCAGAGCGAACTTCTTGGCATTCATCATACTTTTATACTTTTTTGGGGGGTATATACTTTTATACCACTTTAAGTCACAGCAGATTTCTCTGCGTGAAATTCGGGCTGCTCTCCCCGGGGAGAGCGCGTCGCCATAAGAGCAGCGCCACCCATTATTTTTTTTTCTTTTACCTGTCTGCAACTGTATTTGTTTTCCTATCAGAGTGGCTTTTTTTCTACAGAATTTTGCCAGGGACAACTCTCTTGTTGCCGTGAGTTCTTTTACGTGCGCTAAATAATTATGTGTAACACGCGGGACCTCGGTTTTTCGTCTCATCGAAAGATTAGCACCCAGACCACTACTCATGGTCTAATAATGGATGGGGGAAAAGTTTCGGGTCCAAACGGGATTCGAACAACCGCACATTTCCGACCCGGACTTTTCGCTTTCTAGGCAGGCGCATACCACAAGAACACCGATCCTCTTGCATAATGAAGGATTGTTTCCAACACAGTGACTGACTCCTCCTTGGGAAAGAAAAAAAAAAGATAAAAAACTGCCTCACATCATGATAGCAGTCTACGGTGGTTCGAGGCAATTATATTTGTGATACGGGTATGGAACAGCCTAGCGGTTACAGCGTTGTGCTCGTGATCTGACGGCCCGGGATCGAGCCACCATCGAACCACCCGTTCAAGAGGATTTTGTTCCCCCTGGAGTTAACATCAGTACCGATTCCACTCTCCCGAAAAGTCCTTCAGATTAGACTACACATAAACCGAGGTCCTAAGTGCCAACGCACACGGAACATCTTGCGCACACGTAAAAACCCCGTTCCGCATTTTGGAAGAGTAGGCCAATGCGTGCTGGTACTGTGGTAGGAAGGGATGACTAGACTAAATTAAAAAAAAACCAACAACACAACCCACCCCACATTGCACACTTGGTGTCGAGTTTAGACATCATCCCCAAAGTCGTAATGCGACTACCTTAAATAGTGGGCGAAAACCGGGATGCTTACGCCAAGTCTCATTGTTGGTGAATCTCAAGTTCAAGCCGAAGTGTGTGTGTGTGTGTGATATAAGGGAACCAGGGTAGGAAAGGGGCATGAAAGGGGGTGGGGTAGGGTGGGGGTGGGGGGCTGGGGGGTGGGGGTGGGGCGCTGAGGAGTCTCCCATGCATCATAAGAAAACTAACACGTGGCTAACCTTCTCCCATTCTCTTCCATCGGTCACCGTCCTATTAATTTTCGCTGTGCGCGCGCGCATACACACACACACACACACACACACACACGCACGCACGCGCGCGCGCGCGCGGAGGAAACAAATACCTCACATGCTTTGCGGGGGATGAACTATGAAGGGAGCCAGGACCAACAACAACAACAACAAGAAGGACAGGTGCCATTGCCCTCTCACCGCTAGACAAAACGCCATTCCCTCCCTCCTTTAGTCATTTATTTTACAGATAAACACGCATGCCCTTTTAAACTTTCCCAAAACGTGATGTACACAACCCTGTACACGCACGTGTACTTACACAAAAAGGCGTGGTGGGGGATGGGGATGGGGCCGAAAATAACCGAAGCACCACTGGCTTCCTGTCTTGTAAAGAATGAAATGTAAGATTTGTATTCTTCGTGGTGTGGTACTGACATTCGCATTAGCGCGCGCGTGTGTGGTGTGTGTGTGTGTGTGTGTGTGTGTTTGGTGTGATCTGTATGTGTGTGTGTGTGTGTGCGTGCGTGCGCCAATGTTAGAATAGTGTGTGTGTGTGGTGTATGTGTGTGTGCGTGCGTGCGTGCGTGCGCCAATATTAGAATAGTGTGTGCGTGTGTGGTGTGTGTGTGTGTGTGTGTACGTGCGCCAATGTTAGAATAGTGTGTGTGTGTGTGGTGTGTGCTAGAGAGAGAGAGAGAGAGAGAGAGAGAGAGAGAGAGAGAGAGAGAGAGAGAGAGAGAAAGAGAGAGAGAGAGAGAGAAGAGAGACAGAGTCAGAGACAGAGACAGAGAGGCAGAGAGAGAAGAATTAATGCATGTACGGCTGTGGCCCAGGCTCTCTATTCTTTCACCGGGTAGGCCTACATAAAATGATCTGGGTTCAGATTCTTTCTTACAAAAGAAAAGGACAAAATTTGAAATCCATAGCCGTGTGTTGACAAGATTTCTTGATGTTAAAAATCTTAAATATGAAATGGTGGTACACACTAGATAATACCCCAAATCAAACTACTTCAAATCACAAACAGCATTCTAGGTTTCATGGCGTTTCGCGCTCTTTGCATACATTTCCAAATACCAACTATTTGCAAGCATTACAGAATAAAAGAACTCGCTTTATAGTGAAATACTTCCCAATTTTAACCAACACACAATTAAAAAAAAAAAGGGATGTGTTTGGATCAGCACCATACAATTCATAGCAAGGGAAATACCGGAAACACCAAGGCATTTCTAATCATGACATTTTACTTCGACCTAGGTAAGCTACTTCAGAAACACGTTCCTCACAAGACTAATATTCCTCTCAAGAAGGTTATAGTAGCACATATCAACATATCACCCATTTATAATAATCTAAGCACAATCAATAAGAATTGACACTTACCTAAAAACAGAACACGACCATAACCCCCCACCATTCGGGTGGACAAACAGATACAAGTTTTTGGCACTATTTTGTGTGTGTGTTACACTACAAAGAGTGCGCGCTTTGGTCAGTGGTGTCCAGTTTTATTGGTTAGCTCCTAAAATTTCCCCCCTTTCCAGGACAAAACATTTTGGATGGTGACATGTCAATAAGATCAACTTTGGGGCGCATGTTGGAAACAGTGTGGGCAAGATTTTAGGCGAGGTTGTCTTGTTGTTGTTGTTGTTGTTGTTTTTAATCTCAGTCCCTACCAATCTATTTTCAAAGCGTTTGAGAAAGCTACCCAATGTGCGATAGATAAAACGAGTGGGGAAAAAACCCGAGGGAAAGAAAAGAAGAGGAAGAAAGAAAGAAAGAAAGAAAGACAGAGAAGAAAACAAAGAACAACATAAAAGAATCAGTAAACAAAGAAAGAAAGAAAGAAGGCAGTAGAGAACCAGAATAGAAAGAAAGAGGCAAGTAGAGAAAGAAGGAAGGAGAGTTGATAAGAAGGATGGACGGAAGGAAACAGCCGTCTAATTTGGCAATACAGAAAATATTTAAAATTCCAGGAATTCTTCTACTAAATTCGATGACAAGGGGCACGCATGGAGTATGGAACATGCATGCATGCGTGCGCGTGTGTTTATGTGTATTTGTGTGTGTGCGTGCGCGTGTGTGTATGCGTGCGTGTGCGCGCGCGCGTGTGTGTATGTGTGAGTGTGCGTGCACGCGCACGTGTGCGTGTGTGCGTGCGTGCGTGTGTGTGTGTGTGAGTGTGTGTGTGTGAGAGTGAGTGTGTGAGAGCGTGTGTGTATGTGTGTGAATGTGTATGTGTGTGTGTGTGTTGCGGTAACGCAACGCACGCATCTGTAATGGGAGAGGTCGCGAAATTCTAACCCCTCTCTAAAGCCACACTTTTCCCCCACGCACTAGACTATGAGTGGTGGTGGTCTGGGTGCTAGTATTTCAGACAAGATTGGGGGGAAGTGGGGGGGGGGGGGCAGGGGCGGGGTAGCCCAGTGAGTGGAGTGTTACACAGCCCGGGATCGTGCCACCACTTCGCCACCCGTTCAAGATGTCCCCCCCCCCGACCACTCCCCGCTCCCCCCCCCCCCCCCCCCAAACTATCCTGGAGTTAACATCAGTACCGATTCCACTTCCCCTTGGAAAGTTCTCCGGATGAGTCTATAAACCCAGGTCCTGTATTGCGAACACACGCAGAACATCTTCCGCACACGTTAAAACCTGGTCCTCCTTTCGAAAGAGTAGGCTACTGCGTGCCAGGTAGGAACGGATGACAATTGAAAAGAAAAAAACCCAAAGGCATGCACACTGGTGTCGTGTGAAGACACCATTCCTGAAGTTGGAATGCGGCTACCTTGATAGTGGTGGGCAAAAAAACAACCCCAACCCCGGTCGCATACGCATTATCGGTGGATCGGTGGTCTAGAGGTAACGCTGCTTGTCTAGAAAGCGAAAAGTCCCGGTCGGAAAGTGTGCGGTGGTTCGAATCCCGTTTGGATCCGAAATTCCCCCCCCCCCCTCCCTCCCCCATCCACTAGACCATGAGAGGTGGTCTGGGCGCTAGTCTTTCGGATGAGACGATAAACCGAGGTCCCGTGTGTAACACCAAAAAATATTTAGCGCACGTAAAAGAACCCTCGGCAACAAGAGAGTTGTCCCTGGCAAAAATTCGGTAGAAAAAAAAGCTACTTTGATAGGGAAAGAAATGCAGTTGTAGACAGAAAAAAAAGAAAAAAAAGTGGGTGGCGCTGCTCTTGTGGCGACGCGCTCTTCCTGGGGAGAGCAGCCCGAATTTCACGCAGAGAAATCTGACGTGACTTAAAGTGGTATGAATAAAAAAAAATAAAAATTATCTCCCCCTTGGAACTCTAGCCGAGGAAGGAAAAGAAACCGACTGATATCGATGGGAGTGGACCGGTGGTCTAGAGGTAACGCTCCCGTCTAGATAGCGAGAAGTCGCAGGTTCAATCCCCGTGTGATCCTAAGCTTTTCCCACTCATTCACTAGACCTACCGTGGTGGTCTGGGCGCTCGTCTTCTTTCGGGTGGGATGATAAACCGAAGTTCTGAGTGCGACGTACGTTTAGCGCACGGAAAAGAATCCATGGCAACAAAAGAGCGTTGCCCTTGACAAATTTCTGTAGAATATCTATCTATCTATCTATCTATCTATCTATCTATCTATCTATCTATCTATCTATCTATCTATCTATCTATCTATCTATCTATCTATCCTACTATCTACCTACCTACCTACCTACCTACCTACCAATCAATCAATTAATCAATCAATCAATCAATCAATCAATCAATCATGTATCTATCTATCTATCTATCTATCTATCTATCTATCTATCTATCTATCTATCTATCTATCTATCTTTCTGTCTATCTATCTATCTATCTATCTATGAAAATAGGTGGGGCTGCTGTTATGGCCACGTCCTCTCCCCTGGGAAAGCAGTCTGCATTTCACTAGGAGAAATCTGCTATGACAGGTCCTATACAGCGTAAAACAGCACAATACAATGCAACACAATACAACACAATACAATACAATACAACACAATACTATACAATGCATCACTGCATACAATGCATCAATACAATACAATGGGTTGTCAGGGAGCGAAGGGTCAGAGACCTCAGCCTCTCTAGGGTCCAGCATTTTGAGGGTGGCAATGCACCGGCATCGCTTTATGTGGAAGGACGTAAAACTGAAGACAACTACAATACAATACAATGCAATACATTATTATACTCATTACAGTCTCTAACATCACGACTCTCAAAACAGACACGTATGGTAAAGGCGTTCCCATAACCTATGCAGTCGTTAAGGAGCGAGGTGTCAATGACAGTCTAGGGGCCAGCAAATTGAGGGCAGCGCGCATCCCATCTCCTCTCTCCATCACCGCTTTACCTTCCCTGTCCCTAAAAGAAAGCAGGTACCTAATTTACAGCTGAGTGAACTAGGGGACTGGACTGAAGCCAAGGCACACGAACTGTCACCCACCCGCCAGGGGATCCCGGGGGAATGCCAGTATAAAAGCATCCCCACCTTCTGGAAATTTTGTGCTAGAAATTCCCTCTTTTCTTTCACTCTGTTTCTGCCTCGTTCCTTTTCTTCCTGTCACCTCCTTCTTGTCTATTTTCTGCCTTCTTTGTCCATTCTCCTGCCTTTTTGTTCCCCTTCCAGAAAGACTTAAAAGATAACAATTCTCTCTTATGCCGAAGTCGGATGCTCTGGGCCGGACTTGTCAGGCGCTGAACACATTTTCGCGTCATATTATAACAGACAACAATAGTTAATGTCTGGGCGTTCGACGACGAAGAAGAGACATGTAGTTACGCCCGAATGTTCACGCCCTATAAACTCCACCCCACCCTTGTCCTGTTCCCTTTAAAGTCTTTTTATTAAAAACAACAACAACAACAAATCATGCTTCAATGTTGGCCAACAGGTGTGTGTGTGTGGGAAACCCCTCCCTCCCCCATCCCCACCACAACAGACCATAGAAATAAACAGACAAACGAACGAACACCAAAATGCGTTGGGTGTGCGTCAACTTAACAAGCACACAAACAAAAAAACATCAACAAGCACTGGATCAACAGACAAGCAAGCAAACAAACAAACAGACAACATGCATTGGGGCGTGGATCCACTTTCCGTTCAGAGCATCTTTGCGCGTATGGGGATTTCCCCCTTGTTGTTGTGGGGTTTATTTCGCAAGTCATCTTGACAGTTTGAAGCAAACCTTACGCCCCATCATGTCATTTATGGCATTTAGATCCTGTAATTCATCAAACGAAAAAATGACACGAGCAATTCATAAAACAACTGCGTGTTACTTCACGAATGTTTACATCATAGAAAAATTAGGTCAGAAAAGAAAAGTATTCACCGAAGCACCACTGACTTCCTGTCTCGCAAAGAATGAAATGTAAGATCTGTGTTTTTTGTGGCGTGGATAGTCATAGTAGTGTGTGTGTGTGTATGTGTGTGTGTGTGTGTGTGTGAGTGAGTGAGAGAGAGAGAGAGAGAGAGAGAGAGAGAAGAGAGAGAGAGAGAGAGAGAGAAGAGAGAGAGAGAGAGAACATCCTCTATCTTCCTAAAGTTGACTTAAAAAACATCAGCATCATTAGCAGCAGCATCAAACACCACCTCACCACTACCCAACAACAACAACACACACACGCACACGGGCACACGCACACACACACACACGCTCAGCAGCATCATCAGCACATCAAACACCTGCACCACACCACTACCATAACATCAACAACACACACGCACACACGCACACACACACACATACACACACACGCCCACAGCAGCATCAAACACCACCACTACCATCAACCATCACAACACCACACACACACACACACGCACACACATACACACACACCACACATACAAACACACCACACACACACACCACACACAAACCACACACACACACACACGACACACACACACACACACACAACACACACACACACACACACACACACAACACACACACAACACACACACACACACACACACACACACACACACACACACACACCCTAGCCGACCCTCCCCATTAAATTTAAAGTGTAGTTTTTGCCGTGTTGCAGTTTGGTGCAGACATAATCTCAGCTACACCGCTGAGCTTCTATCATACTTCATTATATCGTTGATTAAGTGAACGCTGAAAAAAAAAATCTAGCGTTTTCTTTAGCGCGCTTGCGCTTGCGCGCGCACGCACGCACGCACGCACACGTATATACTTGCTTGTACACACACACAGCAATTACACATACACAGACGCAGATAGAGACTTAAAAAAAAATTACAGTACCCACACGACACCGAACAGACACAGACAGAAGACAGAACAAACACACATGTACGCAAACATATATCACAGGACATACAAACAACATACTGGACACACACACACACTTTTACACACACACACACACACACACACACACACACACACACACACACACACACACCACCACCACCACCACACCACCCCACACCACCAACACCAACACACCCACCCCCACACCCACCCACCCCTTCCTCCTGCTCCTAACCCAAAACCAAAATTACAGGGTTTGGGGGGGTGGGGGTGGGATGGGGCGCTTTCACACAATGTAACAAGACGTGATGCTGCAGTGTAACTAGCCTACCTAAACAAGCAACACGCAGACACACACCCCTGGCATCCTTCCTCTTCTCATCCTATGGAAGGCACAGGCTTGATGTTTCTCTTTCCCATTTTTCTTCCTTTTTTTCAAATTAAAAAAAAAAATCTTCTAACTCTTCTCCACCCCCCTCATGTTCCCCTCCTGCTCTCCCTCCCTCCCTCCCTCCCTCCACCTCTCTGATGTTAGAGCACTGAGAGAAGACGGGAAGTTCCCCCCACCCCACCCCCCTTCTCTCAATAACGCCTCATTACATCCCTCCCTCTCTTACCGATTCGCCGCCCCCCCCTTCCTCCCCGCTCTCTTACCATCTCCTCCCCCCCTCCCTCTTACCGATCCCCCCTCCCCCCTCTTACCGATCGCCCCCCCTCCCCTCTAACCGACCCCCCCCCCCCCCCCCCCCCCCCCCCCCCCCCCCGCTTACCGATGGCTCGAATCTTTAGTTCATGTCTTGAGGGTCTGGGGAGGACAAGCAGACAGACAGATAAACAGACACACGCACGCACGCCGCGCGCGGCGCACACAGACATACAGACAGATCACACCCCAACCGCGCGCATGCACGCACACAGACAAACACATACCACACGTACCTACAACACACACACACACACACCACACACACACACACACACACACACACACACACACACACACTTCCTTTCTCTGTTCCCCCCTCCCCCCCTCTCTCTCTCTCTCTTCCCCCCCCCCCCCCCCCAACTCTCCCTCTTTCTTAGAAACATACTTTCAACCGCTCACATGCTCATTCTTACTCATTCTTCCCTCTTCCTCGTCTAATATCACTGAGTGTAAACAGACGTTAAATTGAAGACAACAACAACAACAATTCCCTCTTCCTCCCCCCCCCCCCCCCCCCACTCTCCCTCTTTTCAGACACATACTTTCAACAGCTCACATGCTCATTCTTACTCATTCTTCTTCCCTCTTCCTCCTATCGTCTAATATCAATCACTTCAAGTGGAAAGACGTTAAACCTGAAGAACACACATACACCTGGGAGGAAGGCATCTATAGTCTAGTGGTTAGAGCGTTTTGCTCGCAATCTGACAACCCAGGTTCCAGCTATAATCCAGACACCTTTTCAAAGGGATTCCTCCCCCCCTCCCTGCCACACACACACACATACACACACACACACACACACATACACCACACACACACACAACACACACACACACACACACACACACACACACACACACACACGCACACACACACACTCCAGCCCTTTCTCTCCAATCAACATCAGTTACAAACTCGGCTCTCCTGAATGTCCTTGGGATGTGACTATAAACCGAGATGCCGTGTGCGAACGCACACACAATATCTTGCTGCAAAAGAAAAACAAGAAAAGTAAAAATAAAGACAAAACATCCCCCTCCAAAAAACCCCAACCACCAACAACCCCAAAACAACCAAACAAAAAACCCCAACATCAACAAAAAAACCCCCTGTTCTTCCTTTCAGAAGAATAGGCCATTGTGTGCCTGGTGGTTACGGATGATGAAATGTACACAACCGCATGCACACAGGGACTGCATGTGCAATAAAAAAAACAACCCAACACATGAGTGCCTACACTTAAAAAAACCAAAACAACCTGACTCGGATTGATATGATGGCCTTCACAGGAATTCGGCATTCAGCAAAAGTCTCTGTGTCCATTGACAAGCTTAATATAAACGCACTTTTACTTTGGGAAGTGAAGAGGTAGAATGTCAGCCCAGGGGGCAGTAAGATTGCTGGATATCCCCATCAGCATGCCTTAGCTGAGCCTACTACTACATTTTGTTTATTGGAGGTAACCTAGCCTAGTGGTGGTAGTATCTGTGTGTGTGTGTGTGTGTGTGTGTGTGTGTGTGTGTGTGTGTGTGTGTGTGTGTGTGTTGTGTGTAGTGTGTGTGTTGTAGTGCTGTGTATGTGTGTGTGTGTGATGTAGTGTGTGTGTAGTGGGTGTGATGTGTGTGTAGTGTGTGTGTGTGTTCTATTTTTATATTTTAAATTTAAGTCTTCACATTACGTGATTTGCATTACTGTGTGTGTTGTGTGTTGTAGTGTGTGTGTGTGTGTGGTGTGTGTGTGTGTAGTGTGTGTGGTTGTGTATGTTGTGGTATGTGTGTGTGTAGTGTGTGTAGTGTGTGTGTGTGTGTTGGTGTTTTTTTTATTTTAATAAGTCTGTTCACTACGTGATGTACATTAGTGTTGTGAGTGTGTGGTATGGTTGTATGTGTGTTGTAGTGTGTGTGTGTAGTGTGTGTAGTGTGGTAGTGTGGTGTGTGTTTAGTGTAGTGTGTAGTGTGTGTAGTGTGTGTGGGTGTTGTGTGTGTGTTGTAGTGTGTGTGAGTGTGTGGTGTGTGTAGTGTAGTGTGTGTAGTGTGGGTGTGATTATGTGTTTTGTGTGTAGGTGTGTGTGTATGTGTGTGTGTGTGTCTATAGTGTTTGTGTGTTGTGTGTTTGTGTGGTGTGTGTGTGTGTGCGCACGCGCGCGCGCCTGCGCCTGAGTGTAGACAAATTTAGACATGATAGAATGCGGAAGATGTAGTGTTGATATAGTCATGCCATTACTGTGTGGGAGATTTGGCTAGGTGGGGGAGAATGTCCTCGTTTTCTTGAGAGTTATGTTACCATTTGCCCCCAACTAACCATGCATGGGTACAGTGCCTATTACAGGCAAGGCCAGTGAAATAACCATTCGTTCGAGGATAATTATGTCAGAATTATTACTGTATGTGTACCAGAACGCAAGCACAGACACAGACAGGCAGACCGACAGACACACACACACAGAGCGCGCGCGCGCGCCACACACATCACACGAGCATAACATGCTCGTTCTGTTCACACACACACACACACCAGCACGCAGCGCACCGCACATACACGACAACAACACCTCTCACACACACACACGCACGCACACACACACACACACACACACACACAACACACACACACACACACTGTGACTCTCTGTCTGTCCTCTCATCCGTCCCTCCCCC
>CM054134.1:78404237-78414237 GCA_028751875.1 Rapana venosa | reverse complement strand
TGTGTGTGTGTGTGTGTGAGTGTGGTTGTGGAGTAGTGTTGGTGTGTGTGTGTGTGTGTGTGTGTGTGTGAGTGTGTGTGTGTGTGTGAGTGAGTTCTTCAGTTTAACGTCCTTCACCAAAAAGTGATAATTATTAGACGGTTAAGTGTGTTTGTGTGTGTGTGTGTGTTGTGTGTGTGTGTGTGTGTGTGTGTGTGTGTGTGTGGTGTGTGTGTGTGTGTGTGAGTGAGTTCTTCAGTTTAACGTTCTTCCACCAAAAAGTGATATTAGACGGTTAAGTGTGTGTGTGTGCGTGCGTGCGTGCATGCGTGTGTATGTGTGTGCGTGCATGTGTGTGTGTGAGTGTGTGTATGTATGTATACGTGCGTGCGTGTATGTGTGTGCATATATGAGTGTGTGTGTATGTGCGTGCGTGCGTGTGTGAATGAGCGAGAGAGTGTGAGTATATGAGTGAAATTGTGTGCGTTTGTGAGGGTGTGAGTGTGTGTGTGTGTGTACTCGCGCGCACGTGTGTGTGTAGATATATCAGAGAAATTTTGTTATGTATGTGTGTGCCTGTATGTGTGTGTGAGTGTGTGCGTGTATATGTGCGTGAGAGCATGCGTGCGTGTATATATATATATATCCTTTAGATAGAAAAAAGGATCCCCAAAGAACATAAGGCACAAAGATTCATTAGCCACTTATTTTCATTTGCATTTTTAAAGAACATTTTTTAACCACTATTATTTTTGCATAGTTTCCTTCTCTTTCTGTTTTTCATCTTTTGCTGGCAGCGGTGGTAGGCCACAAAATTATCTATTTATTCTTAGGCTGGCAATAGACACTTATAAATTCTGGAGGGTGTCTTGCTGTTACCTACCACAAAGGAGGAGTGAGGTTTCAAAGAGTGCCGGGACCTCTGAAGAGTGCTCAACCAGGAGCCGAAACTCGAGTCAGGTCAGGCCGAAAGCATGGTCCTTACTCAAATATTCCCCTAATGCTGCCTTCAAAGTTTTATCTTGTAGTGATTTTTTTTTTTCTCGAATCTAGGACCAAAATTAGTTTATGATCAGAATGAAGTTGTAATTGGTTACCTGCACTTGTTTTTCCTCACTCTTTTGTCTCAGTTATATATATATATATATATATATATATAATATATATATATATATATATGTGTGTGTGCGCGCGCGTGCGTGCGTGCGTGCGTGTGTGATATCCTTTAGAAAGACAGACAGAGGAACAGACAGAGACAGAATCTTGGTCAGACCCAATTCAAAACAAGACACCCTCCCACCCTCTCCCCAAACCCCATCCCTACTCCCTTCGAACCAATAGAAATAAAAACGAGGAAGACCCTACCTACTCAGGACAGTACTATAGTACACTAGACAGGAGTAGAGCAGAGAGAGAGAGGAAGGAGACAGCGAGTGACACAGTCATAAAGATGACACGCTGTAATCTCCTTGAGGCCCCTCCTCTCAGCTGAACTACTGATAAACATCAATCAGGTCACATGTCACATCCCCCCGCCCCTCCCCTCTCTCCCTCCCTCAGCCATCTTGTTGACAGCCAAGACACTCACCACTTCCTCAAGGTCGCTAACTCTCCGTCACCGATTATTATTCAAACATGGCAGCTAGCTATCAACCAGCAATAGCATACATAATTATATGCACTGGTTCACATCAGAAAGCTGGGGATATGTTTCCACTGGATCGTTTGTGATGACTAGAATATTTTTTGTGTGTGAAAAACAAATCGGGAAATTTCAGCTTTCCATCGAAGATAGTCAACTACGATCATTATATTAAGCACCTTATTATTTTTTTTGGAAACAAGGAATTGTTTCTATTTTTTTTGTAATCTAGTAATGCTTGTTATTTCTTGTAAACTGCTTGATAAGTATCTTGGAGGGGAAAAACAAGGGGAGAAATATCTCTGATTGTTTATTTGTTGTTTCTTTTCCCCCTGTTATTTTCACAACCTACACACACTTTCTGTTATCTTATCCCCCCCCCCCCCCCCCCCCATCTATTTGACACGATTCTGTTCAGCTGCAGCCTGTTTTTTTGCACACTACTGTGAAATCACACTTATATACATTGCTTGTTGTACACATTTTACGTATTGGGGGCAAGTACTACGTTGTTCTCAACGAATACAATTTTGTGTAAACAAGATGCCTGTTAACACGTAGAATAAGATAACCAAGCCTACCTTCCATGCACCTTTATCGGACTCCAAGTTACGATTTAGCGACATTGAGCGAAACTTTGAAAAGATTAAATCATTTGTGGAGTACTGATTACACAAGGCTAGGCTGTTGATTTTGCCCTTTGATTTACAAAAAAAAAGCAATAGATGTTGGGAAAAGGATTACAAAGATCGAATGGCGTGCCCTCCTTGTGTACTGCCTACTGGTCTAAACATAAAGGGAAATTTCGGGGCTGCTTAGGCAATACAGTATTGATAGACCCTGAATATACTCTTCACAGCTTAGTCATCTGCTAAAGCATAATATCAGAACTGTCAGCGCGTCACAGGCAAAACACGAACCAAGCCAAAGCCAGTCGTGTGTTGTTTCAAAAGCCAATGAAACCCGACCGCTTCATTACACCTTCTTAGAAAAGAAAACCCAAACCAGAACAAAACAAAACAGAACAAAACTTCAAAGAAAAAAGTGTGTGTCATACTGGTTGAACCAGCCAACTTGCTCACAGCACATGAAGAAGTCTCTGCATGTCTTGCTAGCTGAGAAAACCAGCCCTTTCGCTTCTGCTTCTTCTTGGTGACTCTTCTTGGTAAACGCCGAACAGCAACAACAACGACGACAACGACAACAACATCATAGAATGTAAATTCCGTGCCCCCCTTCCTAATTCATGCAACCTCACTACCTAGCCGAGAGAACTGATACATATCGATGATTTACCGACCAAAACAAAAACTGATACATTTCGATGATTTACCGACCAAAACAAAAACTGATACATATCGATGATTTACCGACCAAAACAAAAACTGATACATATCGATGATTTACCGACCAAAACAAAAACTGATACATATCGGTGATGTACGGAAGGATAAAAGATTTGATGAAGTCGACTGAATGTTAAAACCACGAATGTCAACTTTGTCACGACTACCCCCCCCCCCCCCCCCCCCCCCCCCCGCCCTCTCCTCTCTCACTCTCTCTCCCCCTCCTTCTCTGTGTGCTTATTCATTTATTACTTTGTTGTTTTTTTACTTCGAGAATAATGGAATAAGCACTCATGTGCTTTTTTCCCATTCAATCCCCTTGTGTATGCAGTTTTGTAAATTTTGTCATCCGTTCCCACCGGCACACAATGGCCTACTCTTCCGAAAAGCGGAACAGGTTTTAACGTGTGCGCAAGATGCTCTGCGTACGTTCGCACTCGGGGCCTCGGTTTATATTGTCTCAAAAGGACTTTTGGGGAGAGTGGAGTCGCTCTGATGTTAACTCCAGAGGAAAAATCTTCTTAACGAGATTTGAACCCGGGTCAGCAGATCACGAATACATACTCTAACCACCAGGCTACCATCCCGGCGGGGTGTGTGTGTGTGTGTGTGTGTGTGTGGTGTGTGTGTGTGTGTGTAGTGAGTGTGGATGAGAAGAGAGAGAGAGAGAGAGAGAGAGAGAGAGAGAGAGAGAGAGAGAGAATATATACTTCGCTATGCTTCAAGGCTAAAAAAATGATTGTGCAGTGGTAAAAAAGATGAGTTGAATGAAGCTGGAAAACTTAAAAGCCTAACAGTACTCTTTATTATTCATTTATGTAGCTTACATATTATGAAATTGGCTTTACCCAACAGATTAAAAAAAAAAGAAAAAAGAAATAGAATCAAATGGGTTAAGATTGACCGCTTGTAATCTTGATGATTCTTGGATCAACTTTAATCATAGTCATGATGTCTTGGATCACACTTTAATCATAGCTATGGTTTCTTTGGATCACACTTTAATACATGCTCATGGATTTCTTTGGATCTTATCACTGCTCATATTCTTGGATTCTATCACACAATCATAGCTCAGGTTTCTTTGGATCACACTTCAATCATACTCATGGATTTCTTTGATCACACTTTAATCATAGCTCATGGTTTCTTTGATCCACTTCATTCTGGCTACAATTCCCTTTCATTCACACTTAGTCAAGCTCATTGGCATTCTTGGATCAGACTTTAATCTAACCATTGATTTCCGTATCCATTTCAAATGATGCCCGTACCTTTGATCACACTCCAACCTCACCAGGATTCCTAGAAAACAAAATAAATCAAACTCATAGTTCAAATTTTTTCAAACTCCACCCAACTACCCTAATTAACAATCATAAATTTTTGCCTACCACCCCCGCCTCTCCCCAACCATTAAAGCCGTTAAAAGCATTGATTCGCCATGTCCTTAGCCCACTCTCTATTGCTGACCCAAAAAACCCACCAAAAACCAATTATAATAAAAACAAACATTACAACCATATACAAAACCCCCCCCGCCCCCAATAAATTTAAAATAGCTTAATTTGTTCTGGCATTTTAGTCTTTTTTTTTTTAATGCTGGAAAACAACTAAAATAGCACGTTTAATACTGCCATTTTCCTTAGGTGATGAAGAAACCCCACCGCCCCTAAAATATTATAATCAATACGTTTTGGTTTTGTTTGGGGTTTGGTTTTAAGTTTCTTTTTCTTTTGTGTGTGGGGGGAGGGAAGGGGTATAAGAGGTGGGTGGGTGGGGCACTGTAAAATAACTGAAATAGCACACTTTATACTTTGATATTTTGTTTGGCAGAAAAAAACCCCACCCCAACGACCACAACGAAAAGAGTAATCTCATTACTTGAATTCTTGTGGCCCCATGAATAACACATAACTAAAATAGCATGCTAACCCCCCCGCCCCCTCCCCCCCCCCCCTCCTTGCTGAACACACAATTGCTGACAAGACCCCTCTCAATCGCAGAATATGGGGAAAAATGTGGGGAGTGGATGATTATCAAGGTGACACAAACATCTTTATTGGCGATACAAACGTCATCATAATGAAGGAATATAAATAGCACTGTCGATTTGAAAGGTGAAATGGTGTGTGTTAACTAGGCCTAAGCTGGAGATCATATTGAAGAAAAAAAACACCCCGATCACACACACACACACACACACACACACGCGAGAGTTGCGTCATACATAATCTTGACGTAAACTGATCATTTTTTTTTTCTCCCCCCCCCCCCACAAAGGAAATGATACTGTCGACCTATTGCCACGAGCAATTTTCCATAGTTAACCTTTCTCCCTGTCTCTCTTTGCACACACACACATACACTCACACACACACACACGCACACACTGGCAAGAGCCTTGCGTCATAGTTAATCCTGACGTAAACTGATCAATATTTTGTTCACGAAGGAAATGATATTGTCAACCTTTTGAAACGAGCAATTTTTCCATAGATAATATGGAAGTAAATTATTATGATTTTTATATATTATGCCTTTCTCCCTGTCTCTCTTTGTAGTGATTACCTAATATAGTATGTACCAGTGCATGTGTGTATGTGTGTGTGGGTGTGTGCAATTGAGCGTGCGAGTGTGGGTGCATGCACGCCTGCGTGTGTGTGTGTGTGGGTTCGTGTGTGTATGTGTGTGTGTGTGCGTTCGTGGTGTGTGTGTGCGTGCGAACGTGTGCGCGCGCGTGCGAACGTGTGCGTGTGTGGTGTGTGTGTGCGTGCGCACAATGACGCATGTGTATGCTATCACTCCTTATGTGTACAGAGGTACGCTTGAACGGAAAAAGTCTAGATAAAGAGAGAGAAGGAAACAATGTACCCATCCATGAGTGTGTGTGTGTGTGTGTGTGTGTGTGTGTAGAGGGTGAGGTGGTGTTGTTGTTGGAGGTGGTACATGGTGTGTTCGTGCGTGCGCGCGCGCGCGCGCGTGTGTGTGTGTGTGTGTGTGAGTGTGTGAGTGAGTGTGAGTGTGTTTGCGTGCGAGCGTGCGTGCGTGCGTGCATGTGTGTGCGTGTGTGTGCTATAATACCCCCCTCCACCCAACCCCCCACCTTTAAAAAAAAAATCTCTGCTCTTCCGCAAAGTGGCTGAACTATCGATAAGACGAGAGAGAGAGAGAGAGAGAGAGATGAGAGAGAGAGAGAGAGAGAGAGAGAGAGAGAGAAGAAGAAGAAGAAGAAGAAACAGTCTGAGAGAGAGAGATTTCTACCACTTTAGACATTCAGTCCATTTGTCGAGCAGTTTGTTGGGAGGGGGCAAACGATCAACAGAAGGTTCATCCCGCCATGGAAGCCATTTGGCAGAACTGTGCAGCCATTATTAAAATGATGTTTTCCATTCCGCGCAGTCATGGTCAACGTTGAGGTGCTTTGTCCAGTCCACAGCCCTTCCTCGTGCAATGCTCAGACAGAAACTATAGTTGTCTTGTCATGGGAGCCAAAATGCGTTGCACCCCTGCCGTTAAGCGCCTGACAAGTCAGGCCCAGCACATCCAAGTAGGGCATAGGAGAGAACTGTTATATTTTAAGTCTTTCTGGAAAAAAAAGTGCAGGAGAGTAGACCAAAAAAGGCAAGAAAATAGACAAGAAGGAGGTGGTGACAGGAAGAAAAGGAACAAGGCTGAAACAAAGGGATAGAAAAGAGGGAATTCCTAGCACAGAACCTCCTCCGGAAGGTGGGGGACCGGTGTTCATACTGACAGGCCCCCTGGCATCCCCCACATCCATAGTCCGACCTGGGAAGATGGAGTGCCTCTTTGGCTTCGAATCCCTGGCAGCCGTCAGTCTCGGAAGACTATGGAAGTTGCAGCTCTAGGTGTTAACTCTGGTACAGCGTCGGGTGTGGCTGGCCGGTCCGACACGGGAATGACAGACAGTCCCTATGGCAGAGGAAGGCACAGATGAAGTTTGACGCTGGCCTGTCTGTCTGCCTGGGCTGCGGCCTTTCTTCTCGTTTTCTTTGCCTCGTGCTGCTGAGCAAGTGTCTCTTCGAACTTGGAGAGACCTTTGTAAACTTTGGCTTCTGTATAATCATGATGCAAGTGAAGTGTCTGATCCATCATTTCTATCATCACCTTCTTCTTTTTCTCTTCGATGTTTCTATTGTCCCTTGTTTTGTTTTTGGTTGTTGTGCTTTACTAAACAACGTAGCACGGAACAACGTAGCACTGATACGTGAAACGAAAGAGAACAAGCATAGGCTTTTAAGATTATTCTAGAAGATATTATACATGTGCCAAACAAAAAAATGGGGCAACAGGGGAACAACTTGGCATCAAATAGATGAAAAAGGGTGTGATCAGAGCGTTGCGCTCGCGATTTGACGGCCCTGGGGTTAACATCAGTACTGAATCTATTCCCCTTAAGTCTCCCGGAGGAGACTATAAACCGAGGCCCCTGCGTGCAAACGCATGCAGAACATCTTGCGCAGACGTTAAACCCAGTTCTGCTTTTGGGAAAAATGGGCCATTCGTGCAGGTAAAAACGGACAAAATATCCACACACACACACAAAAAAACCCAGCATGTAAATTTAGTGTCGGGTTTAAACATCATCCCCGAAGTCGGAATGCGGCTACCTTAATGATGGGTAACAATGGTCGCGGTCGCAAAAAATCTCACCATTGGTGAACCTCGGAGCTCTAGTCAAGCAGCGGAAAAAATTTAAAAAAACCCCAAAAAACCCCATGACTACACAATTGTGACAAGGCTGTGAACATATCAGAAAAATACGACATAACACGCAAACAACGATAAACTTTGGATTTGTTTTTTTCTTGATCTGAAACTGCCTGGATTAAAGTCCACAGTCTTCTTAAGATTTCCTTATCACATACGTCAACTGATTTGTCCTCTTGCTGCAATGTCTCTATGTCGTCACCAGTCGTGTGTTGAGGTCATCGCTCCATTAATGTCCCACGGTGCTACACGCCGTCATCTTCAGTTCGTGTTACGACTGTGTCCGTAAGAAGATATGAATCACGCCTGTCATTATATCAGAACTTTCTAGATAAACGCTTCGTCTGCATATTTACCTATAGCGTTGTCTTAGTCTCACGTTGTCACTGAAGATCATTACCGGTGGATCGGTGGTCTAGAGGTAGTCAAGTCAAGTCAAGTCAAAAACACTTTAATCATCCCATGGAGGGCAATTACAATAGGCTAACGTGCCTGCCCAGAAAGCGAAAAGTCCGGGTCGGAAGTGGGCTGTGGTTCGATCCCCCGTTAAGGCCCCAAACTTTTCTCCCGTCCGTTAGACCATGAGTGGTGGTCTGGGTGCTAGTCTTTCGGATGAGACGATATACCGCGGTCCCGTATGTTACACAAAACTATTCAGCGCACGTAAAAGCACCCACGGCAACAAGGTGAGTTGTCCCTGGCTAAATTTCGTAGAAAAAAAGTCTGATAGGGGGAAACAAATACAGTTGCAGACAGGAGCGCTGCTCTTGTGGCGACGCGCTCTCCCCGTGGAGAGCAGTCCGAATTTCACGCAGAGAAATCTGTCGTGACTTAAAGGTGGTATGAAATTAAATGAAATGAAATGTGAGCCATGCTTATAATATATAATTATCAGAACTAGGTAAACGCTTCATCTGCACCAATCTCACTTTGTCACTGAAGCCCATTTAGCTTACCCAGTCTAGTCTCTTTGTCACACACACACACAACACACACACACACACACACACGCACGCACGCACGCACGCACGCACGCACGCACGCACGCACGCACGCACGCACGCACGCACGCACGCACGTTGCTTTGATACCGATACAGCTAAGGTTCGACACTCTGATTCACGGTTTCACGCAAATCAACAGCATTGCTGATGATGTCACAGTTGCTGCTCCGTTGTCATCATCATCATCATCATCATCATCATCATCATCATCGTTGTTGTTGTTGTTATTATTATAATAATTATTATTTGTTCCATGGCCAGAGCTCTTAGGTTTCACTAATGGCGAAATGTTTGCGTATGTAACCGTTATTTGCCCACCACGAAGGTAGCCGTGTTTCGACTTCGGGGTGAATATCTTGAACAGTTGGTGAACGAAGACAATAGCCTATTGCCTGGCTACCAAGTAAGGGAAGCTACACACACACACACACACACACACACACACACACACACACACACACAGATAGAGAGAACGGACAGAGAGATAGACAGAGAGACGGACAGAGAGATAGACAGAGACACAGAGTCAGAGAGACAGAGATACCCGAAGACAGAAGTTCATCCAGCCTCAGCAGTAGTGTTCAGACAGCCTAAGATAGGTTACACACACACAGAGATAGGGAGACGGACAGAGAGATAGACAGAGAGACGGACAGAGAGATAGACAGAGACACAGTCAGAGACAAAGATACCCGAAGACAGAGGTTCAGGCAGCCTCAGCAGTAGTGTTAGACAGCCTAAGATAGTTTACTGATTTAAATACCCCCTCCGCCCCCCCCCCCCCTTCATCCCGCCCCCCTTCATCCCCCCCCCTTCCCCCGGCTTTTCAGGACAATTCGGAAGGGGGGCTAAGTACTCTTCAGACGTCAGGGAAGAAAGGAAGAAAGGCTGAGGTGACAGTATGGAAATGCACCGGTGTCAAAAGTGGGCATTCTGTTTTGTTTCCCCCCCCCCCCCCCCCTCCCTGTGACCGGTAGCCACAGTAATGATATTTGCCTGAAGTATATCATCAAGCATTAACATTATTGAAGTTTTCTTGAGTGTGAGTTGCCATGTTCAAACGATCCGACATAATAATTTTGAAAATAAAGAAGACAATAAAAAGACACAACAGTTTGATCATCAAAAGGTGCCGAAAGGAGCAATGAAGTATTTTGTTCATCTTACGTGAACAGATAAAACAGTCACAACAAAATATACAAGTCTTCAAGATGTGTCATAGTTTCAATGAATTTAATTAAAAAAAACCCCAACAACAACAACCCAACAACATAACTTTTAACCGAAAAAAGAAAGGA
>CM054134.1:78389237-78391737 GCA_028751875.1 Rapana venosa | reverse complement strand
CTCTCTCTCTCTCTCTCTCTCTCTCTCTCGCTCCCTGTATGTGTGTGTGTGCGCGCGCGTGTGTGTATGTATGTATGCTTCTCTTCTCTCTCTCTCTCTGTCTCTCTCTGTCTCTATCTCTTTCTCAGCCTGTCTGTCTGTCTCTTTGTCTCTCTCTCTTTCCCTCCTTCTCTCTCTCTTTCTCTCCCTTTCTCGCTCCCCCTGTATATGTGTGTCATATGTGTGTGTGTGTATGTGAGAGAGACTCTCTCTCTCTCCCCCCCCCCTCCTCCCTCCTTCTTCCAACTTCTCTTGCTAGTGCTGTCATGGGTGATTGGACGAGCACAATGTTAGCGGACTGCTTGCCACCCACACCAACAAACACCTACCTACATACCCACCCTTACCTTAGCCTACCTACCTATCTACCTACCTGCCTACCTGCCTACCTACCTACCTGCCCACCAAGAACGAAGCTCTGTGCGTGCACTGCGTGTGTTTTCTCAATCGATTAACTTTGGATGAAGGTGGGTGGTGGTGGTGGTGGTGGGGGTGTGGGGGTGGGGGTGGGGGGGGGGGGTGTTAGGGGCCTCAGCAGAGATATTAGAAGAATGAGGAGAGAAATGTGAGGTTGGAGAGAGAGAGAGAGAGAGAGAGAGAGAGAGAGAGAGAGAGAGAGAGGGGGAGAGAGGGAGAGAGAGAGAGAGAGAGGGAGAGAGTGGGAGTGACTGGGAGAGAGGGAGAGGGAGAGAGAGAGACAATGACAATGACAAATTCTTTTATTTCGAGGATAATGAATAAACACTCATGTGCCTTTTTTTTTTACATCCAGTCCCCGCCCGTAGGGATACATCTTAATAATAACCCAATACTTATACTCTCACACAGTAGAAATAAAGGGGAATAACCCTCTAAAACACAAAAACAACAACAAACAATAAAATAAAAGAAAACCCTAAAAACATCCCCCCCAAAAAACAACAAAAAACAACAACCAAACAAACAAACAAAAGAAAAACCAACAAGCAAAAAAAAAGAAAAGAAAAACAGATAATAACAACAACAACAACAAACCGAAGAAAAAACCCCAACAACCAAACTTATAAAGTAAAAAGCAAAACCAAAAACATCTACACATTGTAAACTGGTACACATAGTTGTTACACATAACTATAAGATATTGAGTACAGTCGACAAGCCCAATAAAATATTGCAGATATAAAGTATGAATCCTTCATCAGGATACACAACTATAACTAGAGAGGGAGAGAGAGAGAGAGAGAGAGAGAGAGAGAGAGAGAGAGAGAGAGAGAGAGAGAGAGAGAAGAGAGAGGGAGAGAGAGAGAGAGAGAGAGAGAGAGGTATGTGTACGTATGCGAGTGCGCGTGTTGTGTGGAATGGGGTGGGAAAGGTGGGGGTGATTAAAGCCATCCGATTGGTGATCTAACAGCAAACCCAGGTAGGTTTCATGGATTGCAAAGTGGCTGCACAGCTGACTGGTTATTTCTGAGGGTATTCGCCCCCCTTCTTTGACTTTCTGAACACTGCTTCCACCGCACTCCGTTCCCCACCACAAATCCTTCGCATGTTTCAACATTTCCCCGTTCCTCGACTTGAACCCCGACCTTCACCAGTGGTGGGGTTTTGTGTTTATTTATTTATTCTTTTATATCGAGGATAATGGAATAAGCACTCATGTGGTTTTTTACATCCAGTCCCCGTGTGTATGCGGTTTTGTAAATTATGTCATCTGTTCCCACCAGCACACAATGGCCTACTCTTACCAAAAGCGGAACAGGATTTAACGTGTGCGCAAGATGATGTTGTGTGTGTGTGTGTGTGTGTGTGTGTGTGTGTGCGCGCGTATGCGACCGTTTTTCTTTTCTTTTCTCAAGCCCAGCATTGAGGTGGCTGCATTCCGACTTCGGGGATGGATGAGTGAATGAACGCTGAGCCCCACGCACAAAACACACGCATCACATCTTGCGCACAGCTAAAAAAAAAAATCCAGCCAGCTGTCTTCAAAGAATAGGCCAATAATGGGTGGTGGCATGGATGACACCGGCATACCCCAGCATGCAATCTATATCAGGGAGAAGGATGGACTCCGCCTCCCCGGCCAGATTTAAAACTTGATCATGACACATCCATCACCTGACAAATTGACATCAGTGCCCCAACCGCTTCTGACTTGTTCAGTCCATAATTATTATGTGTAGTTTGTGCAAATAACCTAATATTACTGTATGCCTTGATTAAGCATGGTGTTATAGGCCCTGTGATGACGTGCTGGCTATTATTTTATTTTATTATTAATTTTTTTTTTGGCGTGTGTTTAGTCCTTAGCACGTAGCCTACATGGATTTCTCTATGGTTTGAGAGAATAAAGTATTGGTAAAGGAAACGTCAAAACAAGTCAAGTAATGAACGTGAAAGTGACGTAACAGCGAATGTGACGTAATTATTAAATTGTTTACAGGATCATTTAGCCTAAGCCTGCTAGGCCAATAGGTCGATGGGA
>CM054134.1:78381737-78384237 GCA_028751875.1 Rapana venosa | reverse complement strand
CTATAAACCGAGGCCCCGTGTGCGAACGCACCGCAGAACATCTTGCGCACACGTTAAATCCTGTTCCGCTTTTTTGGAAGAGCAGGCCGTTGTGTGCCGGTAGGAACGGATGACAATGTTTGCAAAACTGCATACACACGGGGACTGGATGTGAAAAGTACATAAGTGCTTATTCCATTATCCTCGATATAAAAGGATAAAAATCAAAAACAATTAAAAAATTAATTAAACAGGGGAGACGGGATAGTCCGGCTGGTTCAAAACGTCGCGCATTGCGCTCGTGATCTGCTGACCCGGGTTCGAATCTCGTTCAAGGGGATATTTTTTCCCCTGGAGTGTTAATCAGTGTCGACTCCATTTCTCCCAAATGTCCTCCGGATGAGACTGTAAACCGAGGCACCGCAGAACATCTTGCATACACGTTAAAACCTGTTCCGCTTTTTTGGAAGAGCAGGCCGTTGCGTGCCGGTAGGAACGAATGACAATATTTACAAAACTGCATACACACGGGGACTGGATGTGAAAAAGCACATGAGTGCGTATTCCATTATCCTTGAAATACAAGAATAGATAAAGAATAGAAAAAAATCCACACTGCTTTTGGTCAGACTCTAATTCATACATGCTGATGCGACGGGTAGAGCAGGTTATGTCTTACTACAGTTCTCGTGTGTATGCACTTTTGTAAATATTGTCATCTGTTCCTACCGGCACACAACGGCCTGATCTTCCAAAAAGCGGAACAGGTTTTAACAAGTACGTAAGATGTTCTGCGGTGCGTTCGCGCGCGTAACCTCGGTTTATAGTCTCATCCGGAGGACATTTGGGGAGCACGCTCAGGACAGGCCACTCCCACCAAAAATAAGACATATGTACATCTTCACCTTCACCTATCCCGTAGTCTGACAGACCGTGGGGGCACCACTGAAGATTCTGCAACCAGCTTCCTCCACTCCTTTGTAGGAACATATATATATGTACACAAGACCACACAAAAGCAAGTGCCTTTGCAAGACTGACAGCCAGACAACAGGATTCGCGCTGCTGTTCTGTCTGCTATACCGTGTATGCTGGAATGAGAGAAGCCGGTCTGACCCCTACAGCGACTTAGGGAGGAGCTCTGCAGCGTAGTGCAGCTGCCTTCAGTGCTCAGACTGAGCTGACTGAACCCTTGACGAACTCCTAGACAGAGGAAGTCAACATTCTTATCATATCGTTTTTGAAATATTACAATGATGAAGGATATAAAGTGACTATTACAAGTTAACCAAAAAGAAACCAAAGAAGCTGTTTAACAGACGTGCATATATGATACATGGTGAATATTATAATACGAAGCAACGGCACTGGACTTTAAAAAAAAATTCTTTTATATTGAGGATAATGGAATAAGCACTTGTGTGGTTTTTTGCATCCAGTCCCCGTGTGTATGCAGTTTTGTAAATTTTGTCATCCGTTTCCACCGGCACTGATGGTCAGTGTGTAACCTGGTATTGACGAAACTTCTCTTCAGCACATGGCCCATTGCATCAAAGCTCATATCAGGGAAAGTTCTTTGAAAAGTTGGCATGAACGGAAGGCAAGAAAGTGGAGCTTTTTTGTGGCTAAGAACTTTCAGATTGATCCTCCTATAGCTGGAAGTAGTTTGATACTTCACGTTCGGTAGATAGGTGAAAACTCGAGCGTCTTTTCTCACAAGTTGGTGATTACAGACAACTGACACAAAGCACACTTACGTCTCTCAGGTTTGATGGGATCTGAAATGCATGGGCACTGGATGGCTCAGTGGCTAGAGCACTCGCTTTCCCCAGGCTAAGGTTTTAAACAGCATCAAGCGTGGTAACCAACTGAATGGGTGACCATTTGCGCGCCTTGGCTTCAGTACAGTCCCCCAGTTCACCCAGCTGTAAATGGGTACCTGCCCTCTTTAGGGTCAGGGAAGGTAAAGCAACGAAGGAGAGGAGATGGGCGCCGCCTTCAATATGCTGGTCCCTGGAGAAGCCGAGGTCTTTGACATCTTGCTCCCCAAAGACCACATAGGTTATGGGACACCTTTATCTTTTAATTTTTGAAATGCTTATGGTCAGACAACCGGTAAAATCCGTGTCCGATTCTGCTGACTATTCAAGTGCCCGAAAGACTCCCAGATGGAGGGAAAGACAGCAGACAATGAGAGAGACAGACAAGTCAACCATCACATCTGGTTTTTCCCCCTTTCTCCCCCCCCCCCCCCCCCCCCCCCCGCTTTAAAAGCCTTCATGTTCTTTTTACCCACTTCACTTATCAGTAAAACTCACAAACTAGGCGGCTAAAATCAACAGAGTGTAAAGGGCGTGAGCTGTGCAGACGTTGATTGCCCTTTGTAAAAGATTCTGGGGCCTCTACACGTTGAGGCAGGCACGGTGGTCAGGAGTCACTGAGTAAAAAGGAGAACAAACAACAACACCGAAACCAAAAGTTGTGTCCAAGTTGTGTGATGTGATATGATGTGATAATTGTG
>CM054134.1:78366737-78374237 GCA_028751875.1 Rapana venosa | reverse complement strand
CACACACAATGGATATGCATGCACACTCATATACAAAGAACATCTTGCATACACGTTAATCATCAAAACCCCATCCCACTTGTGGCAGAAGAAGAATAAGGCAGCTAAGGTCAGGGCGTGTGAATGACACGAACATACCCAGCATGCATCCAGAAACTTGGATAGGGATAGGGCTCCACGGGTCGGTTCAAAAATGGAAACGATGTTTAAAAACTTCAGTGCAGTGCTCCAGCGACTTCTCTAGAAGTTGATGAAGAAGAGAAGTCAAATCAAGTCAGGGGCTGAAACGAAAATCTCTTCTTTTTTTTCTCCAAACAAAATCTTCTTTGTTCAGAAACAACGTAGCACCAATACATGAAATGGGCACAACAAGCAATTTATTTATTGTATTCTTTTATTTCGAGGATAATAGAATAAGCACTCATGTGATTTTTTTCCATCCAGTTCCCTTGTGTATGCAGTTTTGTAAATTTTGTTATCCGTTCCCACCGGCACACAACGGTCTACTCTTCCGAAAAGCGGAACGGGTTTTAACGTGTGCGCAAGATGTTCTGCGTGCGTTCGCACACGGGACCTCGGTTTATAGCAATGCTTATATGAGTACTCTAGCATCCTTACATATGCAAGAATGGGCTGCAGCTGAACAAATGTGCGTCAAATAGATGAACAATGAGATAAGATAACTGTAAGTATTTCTATCTATCTATCTATCTGTCTGTTCCGTAGTCTGATGACCGTGGGGGCACCCTCAAAGACTCAACAACCAGTTCCCTCCATTCCTCTCTCTGTTCTGCCTTTCTCAGGGTTTTGTTGAGTTCTAGGCCTGTCCATTCGCTGATGTTATCCTCCCAGCTCTTCCTTGGTCTGCCTCTTCTTCTTCCTCCTTGGACAGTGCCTTGAAAAATTGTCTTTGCAAGTCCTTTGGATCTTGTGACATGCCCATACCATTTAAGTTTACGCTTTTTCACGATGGTTAGAAGGTTCTCAGAGGGTCCAATGGTTTGCTGGATTCTGTTATGCACGTTTTTGTTGCTTATGTGGTCTTTGTAGGAGATGCCAAGGAGTCTCCGAAAGCAGTATTTAGATATCGTGAAAATATCAGTAAAGAAACACCAAATAAACAAAGGGGAAGATGTATCACGACAATGCAAGGCAACACCATCGCAAGACAGGCTGTGTGACATGCCCTACACCAGAAAACAGTAGTACCATAATAATAGGTAAAAAAAAAAAAGTAAAGGTGTCCCATAACCTGTAAGGTCGTAGGGGAGCGAGGCGTCAGAGACCTCACTTCTCTAGGGCCAGCATATTGAAGGCGAGGCCCATCTCCTCTCCCTCGCTGCTTTACCTTCCCTGACCCTAAAGAGGGCAGGTACCCATTTTACAGCTGGGTGAACTGGGGGAACTGTACTGAAGCCAAGGCGCGCAAACGGTCACCCATCCAAGTGGTAACCACGCTCGACGCTGCTTAACTTGGCTGGGAGAAAGCGAGTGCTCCGACCACTGAGCTATCCCGTCCCCACCATAATAATATCATTACGATATTCAACACATAAGGTTGCAGCTCTCTCTTTGTCCATTCATTCTGCATGGATGTCAGTCAGTACGTACATATGTCTGGGCAACATCCATGTATGTTATACAGGCATGTTTGTGCGGATGTGCAGGCGAGCGCACGTGCATGTGTGTGTATGTGTGTGTGTGTGCGCGCGTGCGTGCGTGCGTGCGTGTATGCGTCCAATCACTCTGCATGGATATCAATCAGTCCGTATGTATGTGTGGGCAACATCCATGTATGTCATACAGGCATGTTTGTGCGTATGTGCAGGCGAGCGCACGTGCACGTGTGTGTATGTGTGTGTGTGTGTGTGTGTGTGTGTGTGTGTGTGTGTGTGAGTGAAAGTCAAAGTCAAAGAAACTTTTATTTACAAATGGTACATTGAGTAAGCAACGTATTTGCTTGTGTGTGTGTGTGTGTGTGTGTGTGTGTGTGTGTGTGTGTGTGTGTGTGTGTGTGTGTGCGCGTGGTTTGTGCGTGCGTGCGTGTGTGTGTACGTGCGCGAATATGGGCATGTATGTGTACAGGAAGAGCTGGGAGGATAACATCAGCGAATGGACAGGCCTAGAACTCAACAAAACCCTGAGAAAGGCAGAACAGAGAGAGGAATGGAGGGAACTGGTTGTTGAGTCTTTGAGGGTGCCCCCACGGTCGTCAGACTACGGGACAGATAGATAGATAGATGTTTACATGTGTGCCCGTGTGTATGCGCGCGCGCTGACTCGAAACTCTCTTTGATGGAAGAACGTCAAGTGGAACTGAACCACGCCACTGTATGCACTTTACTTGTTAGGGTGCACTCTCGGCTGTTCTCTAACACACTAAGGGTTTGTTGTACTAATTGCTTCCTGGCGGATTCCGAAGTGAAAGCACGGTTAATGACACCCATTTTTCTTCATTTAGTGCACTGGATTACACAAGCGGGGTGATGATGCTTCTGCAGAGTGGAGATCTGGGTGGTTGTGGTGGAACGTATCTGTTGTTGCTGTTGTTTCTGCGTTCCCCAGATTAACACTCTCGTGGTCATCACCCAGAATGTGCACTCTGACTCACTCATCCCACCTATAAGTCGCTGTGAGATTGAAACTGCACACTCTGAATGAGAAGTTTGCGTGTATGACTGTTTTTAAGGACCTCGCCGTATAGGCAGCCATATTCTGACTTCAGAGGAGAACGTGTCTGATGAAATGAATAGTCCCGCAACCAAGGTCATTGGGCAAAAAACCCCAAATCCAAACTTTCTAACATTATGTAGTAATGCTCGCTTTGAAACGCTACGTTTCCATTACGTCTGCTTGGACAATCAAATCAAAGTGCAAAGTGTTTTGAATGTGTCGTATTGAAAACTAGTCGTACTGGAAACCAGATGCAGTCTCCTTGTCATTGCAAAAGAAAGTTTGCATGGAAAAAAGAGAAATTCCTGAAAACGTGAAACCTTTCCACGACAGCTTTTTAGGAAATCTAGCACTAAGGACCGCCATGCTTGTCCCACCTTACCCCTGAATTTCAGCCTTTGACAGAGAGATCTGGGCATCAATATCTATCTATCTATCTATCTATCTATCTATCTATCTATCTATCTATCTATCTATCTATCTATCTATCTATCCATCCATCCATCCATCCATCCATCCATCCATCCATCCATCCATCCATCCATCCATCCATCCATCCATCTATCTATCATATCGATCTATCTATCATTTTATCTATCTATATCTATCTAGTATCTATCTATCTATCTATCTATCTATCACTATTATCTATCTTATCTATCTATCTGAATAAAGGTAGCTCCATAACTATGTGGTCGTAGGGAAGCAGGCGTCAGAGACCTCAGCCTTCTCCAGGGACCACATATGAGGGCGGCGCCCATCTCCTCCTCTCCTCGCTGCTTTACCTTCCTGACCCTAAAAGGGCAGGTACCATTTACAGCTGGTGTAACTGGGGAACTGTACTGAAGCCAAGGCGCGCAAATGGTCACCCATCCAAATGGTAACCGCTCATGCTGCTTAACCTTAGCTTGGGGAAGCGAGTGCTCTGACCACTGAGTATCCTGTCCTTACTCACTATATATCTATTTCATTTTATCACAAAGACATTAAAAAACAATTATTACCCCGTTCTAGATGGATAGCTCCATCTTACAGCGAAGGCAAGCTGTACGCTGCAGGCCCTACTCCCAGTCTCCACAGAGCTTCTTGGCCACTGGGATGGCTGGGGTCAGGCCAGATCCTCTTTCACAGTGCTACCTCAAGTAACGGGCAGGACTGAATGCAGCACACGTTCTGTTGTCTGGCTGCCAGTCTTGCAAAGGCACTGCTCTGTGTGGGCCTATTATGTGGAGTTTTGTGTATAAATGGTAGTTTAGGCGATTGTGGCCTGTCCTGAATCTGAATCTACAGACCTGCTCCCGTTGTGTCAGCAGGTAGTAAGGGGTTTTTGACCTGTTGTTGAGTGGATGTTGTTGTTTTCTTTAGAAGTGATATATTTTAAGCATCCTGACATTACGAAGAAATCTCTAATGAACCCCCCACCCCCCCCCCTCTCACGCATTCCTCCTAGAGTAGTAGTGCGTTACACAGCGAATATAGAGGCCTGGCGGTCTTAGCAAAGCCTGTTTAAAGAAATTATTATATACCATATATATAATATAATTTATACAGAATAAAGAGAATATATATATTTTAAATATATTATATAATATATAATAAAATATAAGAAAAAAAAAATAGAAATTAATCAAATAGCAGAATTTTTTTGTGGAGAGAGAGGAGAGAGAGAGAGAGAGAGAGAGAGAGAGAGGAGAGAGAGAGGAGAGAGAGAGAGAGAGAGAGGAAGAGAGAGAGAGAGAAGGAGAGAGAGAGAGAGGGGGAGAGAGAGAGAGAGAGGGTCAGAGACAGATAGACAGACAGACGTAGACAGAGACAGAGACAAAGATTGACTTTGTTTCTTCATTTCCTCCTTCTCCTCCAGCACTCCTCAGCACTCCCTCTATCTCTTCCATCCTTTCACCCATTTCTCAACATGTTTACCTACATAATGTAAACCCCCCACCCCCTCTCTTCCCCCCACACTTTGTCTTTGTTCTAAAAAAAAAGAAAAAGGACGAGGAGCTTGGGAGGAGTGGTTGGGGGATGGGGCTGGGGTGGGGGTGGGGGTGGGGGTGGGGGAAGAAAAGCAGGGAGAAGAGAGAGGGGGGGGGGGGGAGGGGGATAAGGCACAGAAGGAGGAGGGTGGTGGCGGTTGAGATGTGTGTGTGTGTGTTTTGCCCACTTACTTACTTACTTACTTATTTACTTACTTATTCTTTTATATTGAGGATAATGGAATAAGCACTCATGTGCTTTTTTTTTACATCTAGTTCCCGTGTGTATGCGGTTTTTTAAATTATGTCATCTGTTCCCACCGGCACACAATGGCCTACTCTTACGAAAAGCGGAACAGGATTTAACGTGTGCGCAAGATGTTCTGCATGCGTTCGCACACGGGGCCTCGGTGTATAGTCTCATCCGAAGGACTGTGTATGTGTGTGTGTGTGTGTGTTGTATGTGTGTGTGTGTGGGGTGGGGGGGGGGGGGGGGGGGGAGTGACAGCCGTGGGGTGACCTTTTGCCCTTGTCTGTCTGTCTGTCCGTCTGACCACAGCAGTAAAGAGAGGAGGGGCAGGTAAGTTGTCTGGTGCCTCTTGACAGATGCTTTCTGTAGCTGGTGGCAGAGTGTAGACCTGTCTGTCTGTATACGTGTATATATGTTATGTGGAAGTTTGCAACAAGGAAGATGTTGAGGGCAGTTTTTTTGGGGGGTGGGGGTGGTGGTGGGTGGTATGGTGGTAGGTTTTCTGGAATGTGAACTGAGCAAATCATGAAGTCTAACCAGGTTAAAAAACATTCTTTCTAGAAAAGGGGGGGGGGGGGGGGGGGGGAGGAGGGGAAGAAAAGAGGGGTTTAGTTCAAACGTTATAGTGCGCCCATTATATATATATATATATATAATATATATATATATATATATATATATATATATATATATATATATTATATATATGTGTGTGTGTTATAGTGTGCACTTTGCGCACTATAACGTTTGAACTAAACCCCTCTTTTCTTCCCCTCCTCTCCCCCACCCCTTCTAGAAAGAATGTTTTTAACCTGGTTAGACTTCATGATTTGCTCAGTTCAGCAAGTCTAAAAGACAGAGTTAGGTTTCTTTGACAACCTAACAGCGTTATAGTGTTGTGTCCAAACAAACAACTTCTTAGTCTGTTTGGATACCTATGGTTGCAGGCTGAGGATTCTTTTAATCCACTTGAGACTTTAGCTAGGGAGGCCCATTGGGGTCTGTGTTGGCAGCCCTTTTCTTAGCTTAGGTGTCCAGCATTGTGTACTGTGGCACCTTCTCTCACCTTAAGTGTCCAACATGACTCTGTGAGCAACACCTTGCCATGGTTGCAGCTAAGTGTTCTCAATGTAGGCCTATTGTCCTATTAGAGCTGGTACGAATTTGTTTAAGCTGTCTGTGAATTTTGTGGGTTGTCTTCCTCTGCTCTTGTTTCCACAGATTTTGCCACTCCATAACAGTTTCTCTAGTCCGTCAGCCCTGATTATATGGCCGAAAAATTTGAGCTGTCTTTCTCTGATGGTGTTGAGAAGGTATCTCTTGTACCCTGCCATTTCCATTATAGAGACTACATTGGTTTATTTAAATTTGTTTGTCAGCTGATTTGATGTGTGGTTAGGATTTGTTCATCTCAGTTTCCAAATGTATTCATTGGTCATTTGGAATTAGTAGTCCTGCAACTGAACCAACATAACAAGGTGTACATGGCATTTTAAAGTCTTTTTCTCTTGCTGGCTGTCTGAGGCAACTTTCTTCTTGAGTTAGGCTGTATTATGTAAAACCTGACAGAATGACTTAGAAGGAAACAGCAGTTTTCTTCTCCTGCTTGAGCTGTGTGTGTTGTGTTGTTTGGTTCACTGTTCACTGTTCACTGGTCCCGTAACCCAGGGTCGTAGGGGCGCTGCATGGTGGACGAACAGTGGACCAGCTGGCTCCACTTAGCGCAGTCGTGGGCGAGTGCCTGGGTGACACTGAAGTCCTCCCCTGTCCAATCACGGATGTCGTCGGCCGACTTTCTCCTCTGTCTGCCCCGTCTTCTCTTCCCCTGGACTGTTCCTTGCAGGATGGTCTTTGCAAGTCCTTCTGAGCGTGTTACGTGCCCATACCATCTGAGTTTCCTCTTTTTCGCGTGGTCAGTAGGTCTTCATAGTCCCGCACTTGTTGAGTGATCTTTCTGCGGACTTCATTGTTGGTGACATGGTCCTTGTATGAGATGCCAAGGAGCCTTCTGTTGTTTTCTAGGTAAAAATAAAAAGTGTTACATAACACCCCTGCGTGGCCTCACATCATTCCTTTGAGTGTGGAGCGCCAGTGTCCTAACATCCCCTATCCCAGGAACCTTGTTCACCCTCCAACATATATATAAAGAGAGAGAAAGAGAGAGAGAGCGAGAGAGATGGAGAGAGAGAGAGAGAGAGAGAGAGAGAAGAGAGAGAGAGAGAGAGATACTGCTTCAAAGTATGCAGGTTTGCTAAGAGTGCGCTATGTTCTGCCCTTTTGATGTAGGTTTATGGTGGTGTGTGTGTGTGTGTGTGTGTGTGTGTGTGTGTGTGTGTGTGTGTGTGTGTGTGTGTGCGCGCGCGCGCGTGTGTGTGTAAATGTATGTGTGTGTGTTGGGGATGGGTGGAGAGAGAGAGACCTAGAGACAGAGACAGATCGAGAGAGGTTAGGTTATCCTCCGTTTTCTTTTTTAAACTCACGTGTAAAAATTAAAATAATTTCCACCAAAACTCTTTCTTGGCTCTCAGGACAACTACATCTCTTCAGAATTTGCGTGTGTCCAGCCTTGACCTGACCTGACCTGAACTGTACGAACAACGACAG
>CM054134.1:78344237-78349237 GCA_028751875.1 Rapana venosa | reverse complement strand
TGTGTGTGTGTGTGTGTGTGTGTGTGTGTGTGTTGGTAGTGTGTGTGTGTGTGTGTTTGGTAGTGTGTGTGCGTGTGTGTTGGTAGTGTGTGTGTGTGTGTGTGCGTGTGTGTGTGTGTGTGTGTTTGGTATGTGTGGTGTGTTGTTGGTAGTGTGTGTGTGTGTTGGTAGTTGTGTGTGTGTGTGTTGGTAGTGTGTGTGCGTGTGTGTGTGTGTGTTTGGTGTGTGTGTGTGTGTGTATGTGGTGTGTTGTGTGTGTGTGGTGTGTGTGTTGGTAGTGTGTGTGGGTGTGTGTTGTAGTGTGTGTGTGGTGTGTGTGTGTGTGTTGGTAGTGTGTGTGTGTGTGGTAGTGTGTTGGTATGGTGTGTTGTGTGTGGGTGTGTGTGTGTGTGTGTGTGTTGGTATGTGTGTGTGTGTGTGTTGTGTGTTGTGTGTGTTGTGTGTGTGTGTTGTGTATGTTGTGGTTGTGTGTATGTGTGTGTGTGTGTGTGTGTTGGTAGTGTGTGTGTGTTGTGTGTGTGTATGTGTGTTGGTAGTGTGTGTTGGGGTGTGGTGTGTTGTGTGTGTGTTGGTGTGTGTGTGTTGTGTGTGTTGTGTGTGGTGTGTGGTAGTGTTGTGTGTGTGTGTGTTGGGAGTTGTGTGTGTGTTTTGGTAGTGGTGTGTGTGTGTTGTTGTGTGGTTTGTAGTGTGTGTGTGTGTTGGTAGTGTGTGTGTGTGTTGGTAGTGTGTGTGTGTGTGTGTGGTAGTGTGTGGGGTGTGTGTGTTTGGTAGTGTGTGTGTGTTTTTGGTGTGGTGTGTGTGTGTTGGTAGGTGTGTGTTGGTGTGTTTTGGGGGTGTTGGTAGTGTGTGTGTGTGTGTGTGGTTAGTGTGTGGGGTGTGGTTGGTATGTGAGTGTGGTTGGGTTTAGTGTGTGTTGTGTTTATAGTTGTGTGTTATGTGTGTGTGTGTGTGTGTGTGTGTTTGTGTGGGGTGTGTGTTTAGTGTGTGTGTGTGTGTGGTAGTGTGTGTGTGTGTTGGTAGTGTGTGTGTGTGTGTGTTGGTATGTGTTGTGTGTGTGTGTTGGTGTGTGGTGTGTGTTGTAGTGTGTGGTTGTGTTGTAGTGTGTGTGTGGTGTTTGTTGGTAGTGTGTGTGTGTTTGGTAGTGTGTGTGTGTGTTGGTTGTGTGTGTGTTTGGTGTGTGTGTGTGTGTGTGTGTTGGTAGTGTGGTGTGTGTTGTGGTTGTGTTGAGTTGTGTGTTGGTAGTGTGGTGTGTGTGTGTGTGGTATAGTGTGTGGTTTGTTAGTGTGGTTGTGTGTTGGTAGTGTTGTGTGTGTGGTAGTGTGTGTATTGTAGTGTGTGTTGGTATTGTGTAGTTGTGTGTGTGTGATGTGTGTGTTTGGTTGGTATATAATAAATAATAATAATAATAAATGGAATTTATATAGCGCTATATCTTGCAGAGACAAATCAAAGCGCTTGCACTCAACTCATTCTTCCCACAGTCATACAACCAGTGACAGCAATAGTTCCATCAAGTCCAAATGTGCCACACACACACACACACACGCACCCACCACACACACCCCCACACACACAGGGTCACACCCCTGGCAGGGCAATAGAATCTTGCTGTTGAAGGCGGGGAAAACTATGAGAGAGGCAGGAGGGAAAATTTTAGGTTTGAAATAAATATGTCTTGAGACTGGATTTAAAAGTGTCATAAGAAGGCTTTTGGCGGAGAGGAGAGGGAGAATCATTCCACATCAATGGCCAGAAATAGAGAAAGGGGCGACGGCCGATGGGGATGGTTGAATCTAGGTTTCGTAAGGACAAGGTATCTGCAGCAGAGCGGAGAGAACGAGAAGGAGTGTACAAGTGAAGACATTCACAGAGGTAGGCGGGTGCTGTTTGGTGGAGATATTTGTAACAGAGGGTACTGATCTTATAGTTTACTCTCTGTGGCACAGGCAGCCAGTGGAGAGATTGCAAGAGAGGGGTAATATGCTCAGATTTTTTCTTTCTGAGGATTAGACGAGCTGCAGAGTTTTGTATACGTTGAAGGGATTGGATTGATGATGCTGGCAGACCAGCCAACAGCGTTTGTTGGTAGTGTGTGTGTGTGTGTGTTGGTAGTGTGTGTGTGTGTGTTGGTAGTGTGTGTGTGTGTGTGTTGGTAGTGTGTGTGTGTGTGTGTTGGTAGTGTGTGTGGGTGTGTGTTGGTAGTGTGTGTGTGTGTGTGTGTTGGTAGTGTGTGTGTGTGTTGGTAGTGTGTGTGTTGTGTGTGTGTGTGTGTGTGTGTGTGTGTGTGTGTGTGTGTGTGTGTGTGTGTGTGTGTGTGTGTTGGTAGTGTGTGTGTGTGTTGTTGTGTGTTGGTAGTGTGTGTGTGTTGGTAGTGTGTGTGTGTGTTGGTAGTGTGTGTGTGGTGTGAGTGTGGGGTGTGTTGGTAGTGTGTGTGTGTTGGTAGTGTGTGTGTGTTGGTAGTGTGTGTGGTGTGTGTGTGTGTGTGTGTTGGTAGTGTGTGTGTGTTGGTAGTGTGTGTGTGTTGGTAGTGGTGTGTGTGTGTGTGTTGGTAGTGTGGTGTGTGTGTGTGTGTGTGTTGGTAGTGTGTGTGTGTGTGTGTTGGTAGTGTGTGTGGTGTGTGTTGGTAGTGGTGTGTGTGGTGTGTGTTGGTAGTGTGTGTGGTGTGTTGGTAGTGTGTGTGTGTGTGTGTGTGTTGGTAGTGTGTGTGTGTGTGGTTGGTAGTGTGTGTGTGTGTGTGTTGGTAGTGTGTGTGTGTGTTGGTAGTGTGTGTGTGTGGTTGGTAGTGTGTGTGTGTGTGTGTGTTGGTAGTGTGTGTGTGTTGGTGTGGTGTGTGTGTGTGTGTGGTGTGTGTTGGGTAGTGTGTGTGTGTGTGTGTGTGTGGGTTTGGGGTGTGTGTGTGTGTTGGTATGTGTGGTGTGTGTGTTGGTTGTGTGTGTGTGGTGTGTGTTTGGTAGTGGTGTTGTGTGTTGGTGTGTTTTGTTGGTAGTGTGGTGTGTGTTGGGGTGTGTGTGTGTTTGGGGTGTGGTGTGTGTTGTTGGGAGTGTTGTTGGGGTGGGTGTTTTTGGGGTGTGTGTGTTTGGAGTTTTGTTTTTTTGTGGTTGGTATGTGTGTTGTGTGGTGTGTGTGTGTGTGTGTGTTGGTATGGTGGTTTTTGTAGTGGGGTGGTGTGTTGTGTGTGGTGTGTGTTTGGGAGTGTGTGTGTTGGTGTGTGTTTTTGTGTTTGTGTTGTGTGTGTGTGGGTGTTGGTAGTGGTGTGTTTGTTGGTAGTGTGTGTGTGTGTGTGTGGTGTGTTTGGTGTGTGGTGTGTTGTTGTTGGTGTGTGTTGTGTGTGTTTGTGTTGTGTGTGTGTTGGTATGTGTGGGGTGTGTTGGTTGTGGGGTGGTTTTTGTGTGGTTGTGGTTGTTGGTAGTGTGTGTGTGTGTTGTGTGTGTGTGTGTGTGTGTTTGGTGTGGTTTGGTGTTTTGGTAGTGTGGTGTTGGAGTTTGGTTGTTGGGGTTGGGTGGTTTTTGGTGTGGTGTTGGAGAGTGTGTGTGGGGTTGTGTGTGGTGTTGGTGTGTTTGTGGTTTTGTTGGAAGTGGGTGTGGTTTTAGTGGGTGTGGTGTTTGGTTGTGTTTTTGTGTGTGTGGTTTTTGGGATGTGGTTGTGTTTGGGAGTTGTGTGTGTTGGGTGTTGGTGTGATTGTTGGTATGTTTTGTGTGTTGGTATGGTGTGTGTTGGGATGGTGTTTGGTAGTGTGGTGTGTTGTTGGTAGTGTGTGTGTGTTGGTGTGTGTTTTGGGGTGTTGTGTTTGTGTGTGGGTGTTGGGTGGTGTGTGTTTTGGAGTGTGTTTGTGTGTGTGTGTTTTGTGTTTTGGAGTGTGTGGTTTTGGATTTGGTGTGTGTGTTTTTTTTGTATTTTGTGTTGGGGGGGGTTGTGTGTGTTTGTGTGGTTTGGGAGTGTTGTGGTGTTTTGTGGGGTTTTGGGGGTGTGTGTGGGGTGGTGGTGTGGTGGTGGTGGGGTGTGTGTGTGTTGGTTTTGTTGTGTGTGTGTGGTTGGTAGGTTGTGTGTGTGTGGTAGTGTGTGTTGGTGGAGTGTTGTGTGTTTGGGGTTTGGTAGTGTTGGTTGTGTGGGTGTGTGTGTGTGTGGTAGTGGGGGGTGGGTAGTGTGTGTGTGTGTTGGTAGGGTGTGTGGTTGGGGTGGTGGTGGTTGGTGGGGTGGGGGTTTGTGTGTGGTGTGTTGGGTAGGTGTGGGTGTGGTTGGTGTGTGGGTGGGGTGGTTTGGGGGTTTGGTGTGGGTGGGGGGGGTGGGTGGGGGTTTGTTGGGTGGGGGTGGGTTGGTGTGGTGGTGTGTGTGGTGGTGTGGGTGTGGGGGTGGTGGGGGGGTTGGGGAGTGTGTGTGTGTGTTTGTTTGTGTTGTGGGGTGTGGTGCGGTGGTGGTGGTGGTGGTGTGGGGGGGTGGTGTGGTGTGGGGGTGTGTTCAATTTCATTTTAAGTATCTTCAAATATTGTGATATTAGACGGACGGCAGGGTATGTGTGTGTATGTGTGACTGAGTGAGTGAGTGTGTGTGTATATGTGTGGGTGCGCGCGCGCGCCCCGGCGTGCCTTGCGCGCGTGTGTTGTGTCATTGTCTTGTGTGGGGTGCTCCCACACGCGTGTGTGTGTGTAAGTATGTTTGTGTGAGAGAGAACATGTGTAAAAGCGTTTGCATGCGTACCTGCAAGAGTGCGTATATACTATATACTTGGATGCACGTGTTCATTCCGGCAATAAAATCTCATCCCTTCATCTCCCTTGATTTATATATTCGAAAATACATAAAAAATAAAGAAGAAAGAAAGAAAGAGACAAACAAATAAACTAATAACCAAATAAACAACCACTTTTAAAATTTATTCATGGAAAATTAAAAAACCCCTACAACTGAGATATATTCCCCAAATCTACAGCTATTAAGTAAAACAAAAAGACCCGATAGACACTGCAACACACATACACACACATGCATACTCATAAATATAC
>CM054134.1:78331737-78339237 GCA_028751875.1 Rapana venosa | reverse complement strand
TATCACGATTCATGCTTTCGTCATCTAAATAGCTCATATGTAAGGTGACTTTTCTTCTTCTTCATCATCATCATCATCATCATCATCATCTTCTTCTTCTTCTTCTTCTTCTTCTTTCTTCTTCTTCTTCTTCTTCTTCTTCTTCTCTTTGTTTCTTTTTTAGTTTGTTTTTTTTTGCAGGTCCTTATAGAAAAAAAAAGCCACGAGTCATATCATATTCAGCAGCACAAAGTTAGTTGTTTCCCCCCCCCCCCCCCACAGGATTCCACGATTCATGCTATCGTCATCGAAATATTGCATACTTAAGGTGACTTTTTTTCTTATCATTGTTATCTTTGTTTCTTTGTTTTCGGTTTTGTTGGTTTTGTTGTTGTTGTTGTTGCAGGTCCTTATAGAAAAAAGAACCATGACTCATCATATTGAGCAGCAAAACAAGGTTTTCATAGAGGATACCATGATTCATACTATCGTCATCGAAATATCTCATACGTGAGGGGACTTTTCTTCTTCTTTTTATCTTTGTTTCTTTTCGGGTTTTCGGGGTTTTTGTTTGTTGTTGCAAGTCCCTATAGAAAAAAAAGCCACGCGTCATATCATATTCAGCATCACAAAGTTTTCTCACAGGGTTCCACTATTCATACTATCGTCATCGAAATATCTCCTACGTAAGGTGAACTTTTTCTGATAATTTTCTGTATTTCACTTTTTGGGTTCTTTTTGCAGGTTCTTGTTCATACTGACACAACGAACATATGCATACACGCTCGCACACACACACACGCACGCACACACATATATACATGTAAACACACACACAAACACCCAACACACGCTTAAGCGCTTGCATATACACACAAACACACATAGGTAAACATATACACACATACACACGTGTGCACACGCACCCGCGCGCGCACACACACACACACGCACGCACGCACGCACAGAGAGAGAGAGAGAGAGAGAGAGAGAGAGAGAGAGAGAGAGAGAGAGAGAGAGAGAGAGAGAGAGAGAGAGAGAGAGAAAACAGACAGACAGATAGTCACACAGCAGATAGACAGACAGAGACACAGACAGAGACACACAGAGACACACAGAGACACAGAGCGAGAGGGTACAGATTTTTACGACCTTCCACGTCAGCTAGTGTCGTGTTTAGACACCATCCTTTCCCTGGGGGGGGGGGGGGGGGGGCACCTGTCAGTATGAATAATATAGCATCATCCCCAACAATCCGGGAACTCCGTGCTAGAAAATGTCCTCTTTTCTAGCACTCTCTTTGTCTGTGTCTGCCTGCCTTGTTCCGTTTCTTTTTCTTTCTGTCACCTCCTTCTTGTCCATTTTCTGCACTTCTTGGTCCATTCTCCTGCCTTTTTTTTGGAAGAAGAAGAAGAAGAAGAAGAAGAAGAACAAGAAGGAGAAGACGAAGAAGAAGAAGAAGAAGAAGAAGAACAAGAAAAAAAAGAACAAGAAGGAGAAGAAGAAGAAGAAGAAGAAGAAGAAGAAGAAGTAGTAGTAGTAGTAGTAGTAGTAGTAGTAGTAGTAGTAGTAGTAGTAGTAGTAGAAGGAGAAGAAGAAGAAGAAGAAGAAGAAGAAGAAGAAGAAGAAGAAGAACAAGAAGGAGAAGAAGAAGAAGAAGAAGAGAAGAAGAAGAAGAAGAAGAAGAAGAAGAAGAAGAAGAAGAAGAAGAAGAAGCAGAAGCAGAGACACCACCCCTTGAAGTCGAAATGCAGGCTAGCCACCTTAACGGCGGGCAAAAAAAATCCCTACCTCCCCCAAAAACCCAAACAAAAAAAACGTCAACAAAAAGCAACAAAACAACCCTCCCCCCACTTCCAAAAACAAACCAAAAAAAACCCCAACAAACCCCCCCAAACCCGCTGTACACGTAAAAATATCACCATCTGTGAATCGAACCTCAGAACTCTAGCCAAGGCAAAAAACACCCCAACCCTCCAACCCCCCAACCAAATCAACATCCCCCCCAAAAACCCCCAAACAACCCACAACAAAACAACAACACAAAGACACGGAAACTTTAAGAAAAAAAACAACTTAGCTCACACTGACCCACTAAATAAAGGAGGAGGAGGAGGAGGAGGAGGAGGAGGAGGAGAGCTGCTCGCTTAAGCAGTCATACAACAACTTTCCATGGCTGGCAGCTAACACCATTTCAGCCTCCACAGACTCCCAGATAAATCGGCAAATCTCACGTAACTATTCTAAGGGCCTCACTGTCGTCAGGCCGCTTGTCAGAGCGTCTGATCTGGTGTCCCGGACTGATACAATGATCGTCTTGCTTTTTTTTTCTTCTTTCTTTCTTCTTCATGGAAATGAGAACGATGGTATGTCTGTCTGTCTGTCTGTCTCTGTCTGTCTGTCTGTCTATGAGAACAATCGTGTGTGTGTGTGTGTGTGTGTGTGTGTGTGTGTGTGTGTGTGTGTGTGTGTGTGTGTGTGTGTCTGTCTGTCTGTCTATCTATCTATCTATCTATCTATCTATCTATCTATCTATCTATCTATCTATCTATCTATCTATCTATCTATCTGCCTGCCTGCCTGCCTGCCTGTCTGTCTGTCTGTCTGTCAGTCTGTCTGTCTGTCTGTCTGTCTTCTCGCATACCACAAGAAGTACCTCACAACTGGAAACGGTTAAAAGTATACTGTCTGCCTATGGTTAAAACCGAACCCGCTCCACCCCCCTCGTCCCCCAGCTCCAAGTCCTACCTCCTCAAACAAACAAGCAAATGATTAACCAAGCACTCAAGCAAGCACGCAAGCAAGCAGGCAAGCAAGCGACCAAACAACTAACCAACTAACCAACCAACCAACAAGCAAGCAAGCATGCAAACTTGGAGATGGAAACCAACCAACCAAGCTTGGAGATGGAACCCAGCCAGCCAGCCATCCAGCCAACAAACCAACCAACCAACCAACCAACCAACCAACCAACCAACCAACCAACCAACCAACCCAATCACCCAACCAGCCACCCAGCCACCCAGCCACCCAACCAACCAACCAACCAGCCAACCAACCAACCAACCAACCAACCAACCAACCAACCACCCAACCAACCAACCAACCAGCCAACCAACCAACCAACCAACCAACCAACCAACGAACCAACCAACCAACCAACCAACCAACCAACCAACCAACCAGCCAACCAACCAACCAACCGACCAACCAGCCTAGCTTGGAGAGACAAACGGACACAGACACAGAGAGTAAGGAACCCAGCCAAGCAAGCAAGCAAGCAAGCAAGCAAGCAAGCAAGCAAGCAAGCAAGCAAGCAAGCAAGCAAGCAAGCAACCTAGCTTGCAAGCTAGGAGATGGAAACCTCCAGAAGACACACGCTGTCCGCCTTGGCATGATTTTCTACCTGAGGAAGTCGTTGGGTCACTGCAGGGAAGTGTTCAGGCAGTGTGTCGCGGGCAAGTTGAACCCGGCGGAGCCCATTCCTCTCCCTGTTGTAGAATGCATGCTGGGCGCCTTTCGTGTCACTCATCTCCCCCCGTGAGACAAAGACAGCCTACATGATAATTATATCTACAAAAGAGGAATGGGATATTCAAGTGTGCGCAAGACGTTCTGCCTGCCTTCTTTCATGGGGCATCGCCTTATAGTCTCATTTGAAAGGGTTTCGGGGGCAGAGCGGTGGGGGAGGGGGGAGGGAGAGTAGCCTAGTGGTTAAAGCGTTGCTCTCGTGATCTGACGACCCAGGATCAAACCTTCAGCGAGACTGTCATTCCCGTGTGGGACTGGCCAGCCACACCCGACGCTGTACCAGAACAAATACCAAGAGCGCAACTCCATAGTCTTCCGAGACTGAAGGATGCCCGCCATATCTATCTATCTATCTATCTATCTATCTATCTATCTATCTATCTATCTATCTATCTATCTATCTATCTATCTATCTATCTATCTATCTATCTATCTATCTACTAGAAAATGTCCTCTTTTCTTTCACTCTCTTTGTTTGTGTCTGCCTTGTTCCTTTTCTTTTTCTTTCTGTCACCTCCTTCTTGTCCATTTTCTGCCTTCTTGGTCCATTCTTCTGCCTTTTTTGAAAGAAGAAGAAGAAGAAGAAGCAGAGACACCATCCCTTGAAGTCGGAATGCAGGCTAGCCACCTTAAGAGCGGGCAAGAAAATACTATATATATATTTTTTTGCCCACCAACAAACCAACCAAAAAATATATATAATGTACTAGGGGTTGGAGCGAGGGCAGAGGTAGGCAGAGGAAGGGTGATGGTGATAAGGCGGCGAGAAATAAACGAAAAACGAAAATGATTAAGATAAAGTTACAAAAAGCACAATAGAATTACAGTTTAGAAAATGACATTGACGAGGACGAATTATCATAGTTTAATTTGAAATGTCCCCCACTTCCTCCTCTCTCCCTCCCCTCCCCCACCCCATCACCCCCCCCCCCCCGCAAAAGTCTTATCTATCATCGCCCACCATAACATTTCAAACAAACGCACAAACAACAAAGCTCTATTTGAAATGAAAGCATACCAAAAAATAATGAATAACCAACCCACATCAAGCAAAACGACTGAAACATTATATAATTGCAGAATGGGTTAAACAAACAAACAAACAAACAAACAAACAACCAGCCAAGCAATCAACCAAGCAACCAAGCAACCAACCAACCAAGCAACCAAGCAACCAAGCAACCAACCCAACAAACCAACCAACCAACCAACCAACCCAGCCAACCAACCAAGCAACCAACCAACCTAGCAACCAACCAACCTAGCAACCAACCAATCAACCAACCAACCAACCAACCAACCAACCAACCAACCAACCAACCAACCAACCAACTAACCAATCAACCAACAACCAACCAACCAACCAACCAACCAACCAACCAACCAACCAACCAACCCACCCACCCACCCACCCCACCAACCAACCAACCAACCAACCAACCAACCAACCAACCAACCCAGTCAACCAACCAACCAATCAAACCAAACCAAACCAACCAACCAACCCAGCCAACCAACCAACCAACCAACTAACCAACCAACCCAGCCAACCAACCAACCAACCAACCAACCAACCAACCCAGCCGACCAACCAACCAACCAACCAACCAGCCAACCAACCAACCAACCAACCAACCAACCAACCAACCAACCAACATATTTTTTCTTCCCTCGTTCCTCGGCTAGAGTTCCGAGACTCAGCAACGGTAAGATTTTGCGTACGCGACCGATTTTTTTTTTGGCCCACCATCAAGGCAGCGGCACTACGACTTCGGGAAAAAACCTGACTGTCTCTATGACATGCCTTTCTTTCCTAAGGAAACATACGCTTGATTCAAAGAGAGAAATTTCAAAACAAACACACAAAACAACAAAACTTTATTTGAAATAAAAAAACTAAACACCAACATTTCGCAAAACGGCTGAAACCATTAAAATATAGTTGCAGAATGGGTTAACCAACCAACCTAGCCAACCAACCAACCAACCAACCAACCAACCAACCCACCAGGAACCAGAATGGAAAGGAAAGGAAGAAAGACAACTCCGGAACTACTGCACCCAATTTCCGCTACCCATACAAAGAGCAAAACGATTGGCTATCAGGACAGCGGAAGCGGAGAAGCAGAAGAAGGCATTTTCTCTGATAACAGGAATGGCTTTATAAAAAAACCCAACCCCAACAAAACCGTCCGTGTACTTGTTCCACTTAACCTCTTCCTTAACGTTCCTCCCTCTCCTCTCTTCTCCCACCCCTTTATTCTCCTCCCTCCTTTCTCTCCCTCCTCCTTCCTGCAGCCATTTATTGCCTCTCTCCCCTCTTGCTCCCTCGTTGCTCCCCTATCTCTCTCTTCCTCTCCCTCTCTTCTTTTTTGGTCCCTTGCATTGCAGGTTATATTCTCTTTTTCTTTTAATTCTTTGATAACGAGGATAATGGAATAAGCACTTATGTGCTTTTTAAAATTTTTTACATCCAGTTCCTGTCTGTATTCGGTTTTGTAAATTTATCATCTGTTCCCACCGGCACACAATGGCCTACTCTTACCCAACAGCGGAACAGGATCTAACGTGTGCGCAAGATGTTCTTGCGTGCGTTCGCACACGGGGCCTCAGTTTATAGTCTCATCCGAAGGACTTTTGGGGAGGAGAGTGGAGTCTGCACTGATGTTAACTCCAGGGGAAAATATCCCCCTTGATCGGGAATCGAACCCGGGTCGTCAGATTGCGAGCGCAATGTTATGATCAATAGACTATCCCTTCCCGTTCTCTTATAAAGCATGTACATCCCAATCAATACAAACTATTCAATTTCTATGCAGTGTGTCGCATGCTGACATTGTGATTTTAGTAGACATATCAATGGTTTTAATTATATTGCTGGAATTTTTTTTTAAAGAGCAAAAAAAAGAAAGAAAAAAAGGATGTAGAAATACAGTTTTCTTTATTAGTACTAGAACAAAAAGCAACCCTGTCTGTCTGTCTGTCTGTCTGTCTGTCTCTGTCTTCTCGCATAAATTCCATTGTCCTCTATCCTGTATTACCGTGTGTTCTTTGCTGTCTTCTCTGATCTTCATACCAGTACCTGATTATGAAGCATGGTTTTTTGTTTGCGTTCTTGTCATTTATTCAGTTCTGATTGCCTGCATGGGCACGTGAGAAACACACGCACAGACATACAGACATACGGACATACAGACACACACACACAAACATGCGCGCACGCGCGTGCACACACACACTCAACACACACACACGCGCGCGCGCGCATCTTTACAACAGCATATGTTTACAAGACAAACATGCAATATGTCACTATTAAGTTCTGATCGTCTGCGTGCGTGCGTGCGCGTGTGTGTATGAGACTGTGTGTGTGCCACTGTGTCAGTGTGTGTGTGTGTGTGTGTGTGTGTGTGTGTTTATTTTATTCTTTTTATATCGAGGATAATGGAATAAGCCTGTAAGTGGTTTTTTACATCCAGTCCCCGTGTGTATGCGGTTTTGTATATTCTGTCATCTGTTCCCACCGGCACACAATGGCCTACTCTTAGGAAAAGCGGAACAGGATTTAACGCGTACGCAAGATGTCCTGCGTGCGTTCGTACACACGGGGCCTCGGTTTATAGTCTCATCCGAAGGACTTTTGGGGAGAGTGCAGTCTGCACTGATGTTAACTCCAGGGGAAAATATCCCCTTGAACGGGAATCGAACCCGGGTCGTCAGATTGCCAGCGCAATGTTCTAACCACTAGGCTATCCCGTCCCCCACGTGTGTCAGTGTGTGTGTGTGTGTGTGTGTGTGTGTGTGTGTGAGAGAGAGAGAGAGAGAGAGAGAGAGAGAGAGAGAGAGAGAGAGAGAGAGAGAGAGAACACACACACACACACACACACACACACACACACACACACACACACACACAGAGTCAAGGTCTAACCTTTCCAATCCCACCTTCTTTCATTAATTCATTCATCAGGAAGAAAACCCAACAGTCCC
>CM054134.1:78316737-78324237 GCA_028751875.1 Rapana venosa | reverse complement strand
GCCTCGGTTTAGAGTCTCATCCGAAAGACTTTTGGGGAGAGTGGAGTCTGCACTGATGTTAACTCCAGGGGAAAATATCCCCCTTGAACGGGAATCGAACCCGGGTCGTCAGATTGCGAGCGCAATGTTCTGACCATTAGGCTTTCCCGTTCCCCTCCGAAAGAGTAGGCCATTTCGTGCCGGTAAGAACGGATGACAAAAAACCCCCACCCCAACAAAAACCAAAAAACCCCAACAAACCAAAAACACATGCACACTGTTGTGTTTTAGACACCATCTCCGGGGTCAGAATGCACCTACTTTCATCATCATCATTAGCCATTACACCCAGCGGTGTGTAGGGCAGCAACAAAGCGCTTCCACTCCTGCCTATTCTGGGCCAACCTGGTCACTGATCCCCAAGAGTGCTGCATGGCCTTCATCTCACTTTCTACAGTTCTTCTCCACGTTGCTTTTGGTCTTCCTTTCTTTCTCCTTCCTTCTGGGGTCCAGTGCAATGCTGTTCTTGTGATTGACTGTGGGTCTCTTCGGAGGATGTGCCCAATCCACTTCCACCGTCGTCTGGTGATGATGGTTCCCATGTCTTCTTGCCTGCATCTCCGTAGTAGGTCTTCATTGGAGATCTTCTCTGGCCAAAAGATCCGGAGAATTCTTCGCAGGCATATGGTGTGGAAGGATCGAAGTTTGGTAAGATCCGCTTCCGTCATCCTCCAGCACTCAGAACCGTACAGGAGCGTAGACACAACACAGCTCTGGTATAGCTTCAGCTTGGTGTTGGTGCTGTACTGAGTTGATCTCCAGATATTATTCATCTCCCTAAACACTAATGCACCTACTTTAACGGCGTATAAACGATCCCCATACGCAAAATCTCACCACTGGAGAACCTTGGGGCTCTAGCCGAGGAATCCCAACAACAACAACAACAACGAACAAAAGGAGAAACATTCTCTAATGTGTGCGTGTTTTGGAAGCGAAGTCAGGAAAAAAGACTTGAGGTTTGAACAATCGTCAAGAAGCATGAAAGAAAAGGAATCATTACGTGAAGAGAATATGAGAGAAAAAAAAAGAAATCTCTAGACTCTAGGTTCGATTCCAGTTCAAGGGGATATTTTTTTTTCCACCTGGAGTTAACATCAGTGCAGACTCCACTCTCCCCTGAAGTCCTTCCGATGAGACTCTAAACCGAGGCCCCGTGTGCGAACGCACGCAGAACATCCTGCGCACACGTTAAATCCTGTTCAACTTTTCGTAAGAGTAGGCCATTGTCTGCCGGTGGGAACAGATGACATAATTTACAAAACCGCATACACACGGGGATTGGATGTAAAAAAAGCACGTAAGTGCTTATTCCATTATCCTCGATTTAAAAAAACCCACTGAACCCCCCATCCCCTCCAAAACAAACAAACAAACAACAACCCAAAACTCTTTGGTTCCTAAGTTGGTGATGTTGCACATTATAGAGTATGGCAAACTTCTGTGTCGAACGCTCAGAACAACAAGTATTGTTTCTCATATGAGCAAAAAAAAAGCGTTGCGCTGCCGTTAAGCACCTGGCAAGTGAATCCCCTGCGCATCCGACTTCAGCGTGTGGGAGAGAATTGTTATATTTAAAGTCTTTCTTGAAAAAAAAGGCATGAGAATGGCCCAAGAAAGCAGAAAACAGACGAGAAGGAGGTGACAGGAAGGAAAGAACCAACAACAACAAGGCAGAAACAAAGAGAAGGATAGAAAGGAGGGAATTCCTAGCACAAAGTTTTCAGCAGAAACAAAGAAAGGGATAGAAAAGAGGGAATTCCTAGCACAACGTTTTCAGCAGAAACAAAGAAAGGGACAGAAAAGAGGAAAATCCTAGCACAACGTTTTCAACAGAAACAAAGAGAGGGATAGAAAAGAGGAAATTCCTAGCACAGAGTTTCCAGAAGGTGAGGATGCTATTTATACTGACAGGCCTCCGGCATCCCCACGGGGAGGGAGTGGGGTGAGGGGAGGGGGGGGGGGGGCGTGGTGGTGGGTGTTACGGTAAACAGGGGCATACGTTTTCTATCTAAATGCACATCTTGTGTGATTACTGCATGCCCAGCAACCGTTTGACGTAGCCTGGTTTTTTGTGTTGTTTTTTGTTTGGTCCGGTCCAACCCTTTCGTCTTTTTTCCCGTTTTCTTTTCCACTTGCACGTGAATTTTTCTATGAGACTCATCTCAGATGTCTGATTCGGCAGTCTCTCCCTGTCTGTCTCCCCGCCTGTCTCCCCGTCTGTCTGTCTCTCCCTGTCTGATTTTCCCCAAGGACAGGGCCGTTGGCTGTTACATTATGCGCTAATATAGGTTCAACAGGTGGCTTGTTAGGGCCAGTCATGGTAAAATGACTATCTGTCCTTCCTAGCTAGTTACTGGCCAGTTCATTAGTTGCTCCCTCTGTGTGTGTGTGTGTGTGTGTGTGTGTGTGTGTGTGTGTGTGTGTGTGTGTGTGTGTGGTGTGTGTTTATGTCTCTCTCTGTGGGTGTGGGTGCTTGCGCACATGTATGTGTATGTGTGTCTGTTTGTGTGTGTGTGTGTCTGTGGGTGTGTGTGCTTGCGCACATGTATGTGTATGTGTGTGTGTGTGTGTGTGTGTCTGTCTCTCTCTGGGTGTGTGTGCTTGCGCACATGTATGTGTGTGTGTGTGAGAGAGAGAGAGAGAGAGAGAGAGAGAGAGAGAGAGAGAGAGAGAGACAGACAGACAGACAGACAGACAGACAAACAGAAAGACAGAGAGTATATCCAGACAGACGTTAGAGGAAAAAAAAGAAAAGAGAGACCACAAAGCAAAGACAGAGAGGCAGGCGAGGCTACTCAATACAGACACACAAGCAGACAGATAGACAGACTGCCATACAGACACACAGGCAGACAGATAGACCAACAAGCAGACAGACACACAGGCAGGCAGACGGGCAGGCAGACAGACCAACAGGCAGACAGACAGACCAACAGGCAGACAGACCGACAGACAGGCAGACAGCCGGCAGGCAGGCAAGCAGACGTTTAAACTACCCCCAAGAAATAATGGGCCATTTTTTGGGCCGTGCGAAAGACAACAGGAACAGGATGAGCTTCAGACTCCCCCCCCAAAAAAAAAAGAAAAAAGAAAGAGAAAAAACGAGAAAGAAAGAAAAAAAAAAGCGCTTGCCCCAGTTTCTCCTCCTTGATATCTCACAAATACTGGCTGTTCTAAATAATGGCCTCGGCACAGACACCGAACAAACGTGCAAAGGCACAAGGGGGCAGAGATGCTGAAGGAACGAACGACGGAATGAATGAATGAATGAATGAATGAATGAATGATCTTCATTTTTCAAGGGTTACAGATAAGCATTCACATACTTTTCTTCTTGTTGTTGTTGTTGTTGTCGTTGTCATTCGGCCCTTGCCCTGATTAGAGACTATCATCAAAACAAGAAAACAAGGCGCCAACACCCCCCCCCTCCTCACCCCTACCCCCGAGCTACAGCAACACCGACAACAAAAGTTCAACCTATGATTAAGAGAGAGATGATGATTGAGAGAGAATGAATGAATGTTTATGAAGGAATGTTTGAATGAATGTTTATGAATGAATGTTTATTTTTCAAGGGTAACAGAATAAGCATACGTATCTTTGTTTTTTCATCCGGCCCTTGCCCTGATTAGGGACTATCAACAAAACAAGAGGGGGAACCCCCCTCCTCCCCTTACTACCACAACGAAAACATGATTTAAAAAAGAGATGAGAGAGAGAGAGAGAGAGAGAGAGAGAGAGAGAGAGAGAGAAGAGAGAGAGAGAGAGAGAGAGAATGAATGAATAAATGAATTCTTCATAAAAAGGCCCTATACAAATTCCAAAAAACAAATGTAGGGGAGACTGCCGAACTGATTCAGAGTTCTAATGAGTTTGTTAAAAGACAAAAGAGGTTTATATGTAACAAGAATCATCATCCACTCCTTATTGTTATACGATCAGCTCCAATACTTACAGGACGTTCGCGGGCTGTACCGCTGCTGGTGTGTAAACCGTTTGTAGCCGGCAAGTCGTGTGTATTGAGTGATTGGTCCAAGGGGGAGATAAGTGTTCCTCTCGGTTATACTCCCCTGTTGTTGTAATCTGTGGAGTGTAGTTGTCGCCCAGACCTCTGTAACGATAAATCACATTCCAGAATGCTTACTACAACCCCCCCCCAAAAAAAAACAAACAAACAAAAAACAACAAAACCAAAAACAACAAAATACCACCCCCCCCCCCCCTCCAACAAAGAAACAAAAACAAAACACAAAAAAATGCAGGGGTGGGGGGGTGGGGGGGGGTGGTGGGGGGGGGGGCAGGCAACCCTTAGCATCACTAAGAGAATCCCGTTACAATATTCTACATGTACTCTCTCTCTCTCCTCTCCTCTCTCTCTCTCTCTCTCTCTCTCTCTCTCTCTCTCTCTCTCTCTCTCTCTCCTCTCTCTCTCTCTCTCTCTCTTCCCCTCCCCCCTCTCTCTGAACTCCCTGAAGGGTTTTCAATGCACAACACTGAATCTTTCAGGCCATGTTTGTCGGGCAAAGTTGGTCCTGGCGGAGCTATTCTCTCTCCAAACAAAGATTGCATGCTGGGTATGTTTATGTTTCCATAACCCAACCAAGATCTGGCAGACAGGAAAATGGCCAACACCATGGACACAGTCACTCATCATCACCCTCCCCAAGAAAGGAAATCTACAACAATGCCATAATTACCGCACAATCAGCCTCATATGCCACCCAAGCAAGGTCATGCTGCAGATAATATTGAATAGACTGAAGCCACAAGCAGAGACCATCATTGCTGAGGAACAAGCAGGTTTCAGAGCAGGGCGCAGCACAACAGAACAGATATTCAACCTCAGAATACTATGTGAGCGGTACCTTCAACATCAACAAGACCTTTACCATGTATTTATCGATTTTAAGAAGGCATTTGACAGGGTGTGGCATGCAGCTTTGTGGGCAACCATGAATTTGTACAGCATCAATGCAAACCTGATCAGAGTCATCAAGCAGCTGTACAGAGAGGCCACCAGTGCAGTGTACTACAACAACAACATTGGAGATTGGTTTCGAACAACAGTTGGAGTAAGGCAGGGCTGTCTACTCTCACCCACTCTTTTCAACATCTTCCTTGAGAGAATCATGGTGATGCACTGGAACATCATGAAGGATCAGTCAGCATTGGTGGCAGAACGATCACAAACCTCCGCTTCGCAGATGGCATTGATGGAATAGCAGGATCAGAAAAAGAGCTTGCCAGCCTAACAGAACACCTGAATAAGGCCTCCAAAACATACGGCATGGAAATCAGTGCAGAGAAGACCAAACTGATGACTAATAACACCAACAGCATTAGCACTGATATCAGGGTTAATGACCAGAAGCTGGAAACAGTTCAAAGCTTCAAGTACCTGGGAGCCATTGTATCAGACCAGGGATCCAAGCCAGAAGTAGTATGCAGGACTGCACAGACAATAACAGCACTGTCAAAACTAAACACCATCTGGAGAGATAAAAATATCTCACTTATCTCCAAGATCAGACGAATGCGCTCCCTTGTCATATCCATATTTCTGTATGCCTGTGAATCATGGACCCTGACTGCAGATTTGGAGAGAAGAATACAGGCGGTGGAGATGAGATGCTTTCGGAGACTCCTTGGCATCTCCTACAAAGACTACACAAGCAACGAAATCGTGCATAACAGAATCCAACAAACCATTGGACCCTATGAGAACCTTCTAACGATCGTGAAAAAGCGTAAACTTAAATGGTATGGGCATGTCACAAGATCCAAAGGACTTGCAAAGACAGTTTTACAAGGCACTGTCCAAGGAGGAAAGAGAAGAGGCAGACCAAGGAAGAGCTGGGAGGATAACATCAGCGAATGGACAGGCCTAGAACTCAACAAAACCCTGAGAAAGGCAGAACAGAGAGAGGAATAGAGGGAACTGGTTGTTGAGTCTTTGAGGGTGCCCCCACGGTCGTCAGACTATGGGACAAATAGATAGATAGATAGAACCCAACCAAATGCCGACATGAATACAGGATCTTGATCCATGCATATTTGATATTCTGCATGCGTATATATCTATATCTATATATCCACACACACATATATCTATCTACACACATACATCTACACACATACACGGAATAGAGGCTATGGCAGGACTACATAATATGTTGATCCAGGAGATCATATAAATTCCTGCTGCCCTAAATTCGCTAGTTGCTGCTGCTAAGATTCCTCTTCTTCTTCGTCGAACGCTCAGACAGCAACCATTGTTGTCTGTTATATGAGCGAAAATGCGTTGCGCTGCCTTTAAACGCCTGACAAGTCAGGCCCAGCACATCCGACTTCATCATGGTAGAAATAAAGGCAGGAGAATGGACCAAGATGGCAGAAAATAGACGACAAGGAGGTGACGAGAAGAAAAGGAACAAGGCAGAAACACAGAAGAGGGCATAGAAAAAGGGGGGACTTCCTAGCACAGAATGTCCAGAAGGTGGGGATGCTATTTATACTGACAGACATCCCTGGCATCCCTACGGGGAAGCTGAGGTTCGGACCTTGGATTCGTGATGGATCAACATGGTTAGAAATCAAACGTTCTATTCACTCTGCAAAAACATCTGACATAAAATGTAATCTTCTTTTAAAAAACAAAAAAAAGGAAAGCGACCAAACACATGTAACACTACCCCCCCCCCCCTCCCCGCCCCACCACCACCACCACCACCACAGCACAGTGTAGGGCTAAATCGCAGATCAGCGTTGGCGTGACAGTGACAGATATTCCGATCCAATCGCCGGCATTTTCCATCCCATAATTATGTATACACGCATCCTGAGTGTGGCATAGCATGGCTGGTATGGGATTTGGACAGCTAACCGCGATAGGAAACACAGAGAGAGAGAGAGAGAGAGAGAGAGAGAGAGAGAGAGAGAGAGAGAGAGAGAGAGAGAGAGAGAGAGAGAGAGACACACACACTGACACACACACTTTAACACACATTTTAACCCCCTCAACCCCCCCCCCAACACACTTTAACACACACACACTTTAAACACACACTTTAACTAACACACACACACACACACACATACACACATACACACGCACACACACACACACAACACAACACACACACACACACACACACACACACACACACACACACACACACACCACACACACACACGCACAAACACACACACACACAAACACACACAAACACACAATACAAACAAACAGACAGACAGAGGCAGACAGATACACAACACAGAGAGAAAAAGCTGAGAGGCAGTCAGACAGAGAGTGAAGGATGGTGTTTGAATGACTGCAGGGACAGAAGAGAGCAGAAGAGAAGAGAAGAGAACAGGACTGTCTGGTGGTGTCTTCTGGAAAGGTTTTGTCTGAAGGTGAAACTGTCCATCTTTTGTCCCCCCCCCCCCCCCCCCCAGGCT
>CM054134.1:78309237-78311737 GCA_028751875.1 Rapana venosa | reverse complement strand
AAAAAACAGAAATGCAAAAACACACCCCACACATACATACATGTAGAATATACATACATACATACTGACAGTCAGAAGGCAGACAGACAGAAAAGACAGACAGACACACCCCACACACACACACACACACACACACACACACACACACACCACACACACACACACACACACACACACACACACACACACACACACACACACACTCTCTCTCGTGCATGCAGTGATGAAATAGAGGAAGGGGGATCTAACCCCCCCTCCCCCCCTCTCTCCCCCCCTGCCCCCCCCCCCCCCCCCCCCCCCCCCCGTCCAGCCCACACAACGGAAACGGCACACAGTTTCGCCCCCTGACTGGACAGAATCATTATGTATAGAACAGCAACAACAACAACAACCACAACAACATGCTTCCAGCAGAGAAACCGGATGCTGAGATCAAGACGAGAAATAATAAGGAGGAGAAGGTGCTCCCCCACCCCTCCCCTCCCCGCCCACTCCTCACCCCCCTCCTCCCTCCCCCTTCTCCCCAAAAAATATATTATATAGGTGTAGCTGGATTAAGAGCAGAAGAGAAAGACGATGAAGAGGTTAGAGATGGAGAAGGGAGGGGTGGGGGGGGGGAGAGGATGGAAGATACCAGAAGGTTGATAAGAAACAAAAGGACGGGGAGGAGGGGAAGAGGAGGAGGGGGAGAGAAGAAGAAGAAGAAGAAGAAGAAAAATGCAAAGAAGGAGAAGAATGCAAAGATAAAGAAGAATGCAAAGAAGAAGAAGAAGATGAATGCAAAGAAGAAGAAGAATGCAAAGAAGAAGAAGAATGCAAAGAAGAAGAAGAATGCAAAGAAGAAGAAGAAGAATGCAAAGAAGAAGAATGCAAAGAAGAAGAAGAAGAAGAAGAGTGCAAAGAAGAAGAAGAAGAATGCAAAGAAGAAGCATGCAAAAAAGAAGAAGAATGCAAAGAAGAATAAGAATGCAAAGAAGAATCATGCAAAGAAGAAGAAGAATGCAAAGAAGAAGAATGCAAAGAAGAAGAATGCAAAGAAGAAGAAGAAGAACGCAAAGAAGACGAAGATAAAGAAAAATTTGAAAAAGAAAAATAATTTGAAGAAGAAAAACATTTGAAGAAGAAGAAGAAGAATAGAAAGAAGAAGAAGAATGCAAAGAAGAAGAAGGAGAAGACGACAAATAAAAAGGAAAAGAAAACTGCAAAGAATGCAATGGTAGAAGAAGAACTCCGAAGAAGAAGAAGAATTCCGAAGAAGAATGCAAAGAAAAGGAATGCGAAGAAGAAGAATACGAAGAAGACGAAAACGAAGACGAGGAAGAAGAAAAGGGTTTCTCTAAATTGCCTTCCTTTCTAAAACGAACAACAAACAAACCAGGAAAAAAACACCAAAAACAGATAGAGAGCGAGTCTAGAACTAGAAGAACACGGCATATGCATAGGAACATTGACAGACGTTTCCCATCTAACTGCTGGCGTTTCCTGTCGGATAATTGTATAGCTCTAGACAGTCATATTCATGCACTATTTTCCTGACAAAGGGAAGAAATCAGGTGCACAGAAAAAAAGAAGAAGCAAAATGGAGACAAATAGAGCGATAGAGAGTGAGAGAGAAGAGAGAGAGAGAGAGAGAGAGAGAGTGGGGAGGGAGGGAGGGAGAGAGAGAGAAAGAGAGAGAGAGAGAGAGTATGTGTGTGTGTATATAACTATAACAATAACAATAATTTTAATTCAGTTTTTGCAGGTCATATGGCCCATAGGAACAACAGTTAATCATATACTTTCATGTAAGGTGAATATTCTTACTTCTGATATCTAAACATGTAGTAAGAAATAATCCAACTGTAAACATCAAACTAGGTTTAGTGTTCGTACAAAGAAGCTGCACTTTCAGATTTGATGGAAATCTGTAATAATACAAAGGAATACATTTTCTTCGCAATACATTATATTTTGGGCATAGAAGTAAAAAGTGACAAACATCTTCAATTTGTTGGCCATCACACTGAGAGCAGAATGGATCAGTAATCGGTTTGCCATAACATGAAATTCCATTTTAAGGTAACCTGTTTGATCTCAGTAAACATATAGCTCTACGATATTCTAAAGATTCTACTTCACATACATAATTTGCTCTACAAAAATCGGGTGATAATCTAAGTAGTCAGGGTATGCTGATAGAGAATCATGCCATTTTTGTTGGTACACATCCTGTAATCGTCTTTGGAATTCTTTCATGAAGGATGAAGAATTACCACAATTCTGCATTGTCCAAACATAACCAAATCCGCCTATTGGTCTGTCTAGACGTGCAGAATGCCCTCTTTCGCCACGTTTTCATGTCAGTTTTACCATTTTTCCATTCCTCTAAATTCCTCTATGTGTTCTCATGTGTAGTCTTGTGTTCTGTGTGGCCTTGACCGATTGGCTTCCTTGTCAGTTTCACTATTCCCCCCCCCCACTCCTCGTCGTTTTCACGTGCAATCCGTGCTCTTGTGAC
>CM054134.1:78301737-78304237 GCA_028751875.1 Rapana venosa | reverse complement strand
CCAGACACATTATCACACAAGCATAGGACGCGTGTCGCCACTGATGATAGGGAAGTTATTGCGCCAGCTAAGGGGCAAATAATAGAATTGAGTAAAAGGGTTTGCCAATTCTGATTCTTGTCTTTCCAAATAATCAAAACATTCAGAATAGATGACTAAGAAGTTAGAAGAAGAAAAAAAAAACCACACACCACCTCTCCCAAAATGAATATATATCAGAAGAACATCATCCTTGTAATTCTTGGAAATTTGAAAAAGATGATTATTTGTAAGTAGGAGGAGAAAAAATTATTGGAAAAGTAAAAAAAAAAAAAAGTCCACAACCAAGCATACCAGAAAAAGGGGACAATATGAAATAATTTTTTTTTAGAATTTCCACTCTTTTGGAGGAGGGGGGAGGGGGGGGAGGGGGGGGGAGAAGAAAGGAAAATAGTTATGTGAGACATATAAAGAAAGAAGGGAACGTTTTATCATCTGTATGTAAATGAGGACACTATTCCCGCCCCTCCCCCAGGACAAAAAAAGCTACTCCATAAAACATTGCTGCAGGACATACCACAGGATTGGAATTCACCCCCCCCCCCCTCTCTCTCTCTCCGTCTCTCTCTCTCTCTGTGGTTTCTTGGAGACTGGGATTGTTATGTAGGCAATGTCAACCAAAGCTCTCTCTCTCTCCCTTACACACACACACACACACACACACCACACACACACAAACACACAACAAACACAACACACACCACACACACACACACCAATCTCTCTCTCTCCTCTCACAATCCTTTCTCTCCCCCTCCCCTCTCTCTCTCTCTGTATAATATATCATGTGCATCAACGTTCCTCCGGGCAAGCGCGACTGCCTGTGACAGCAATGGATAGTCAACAGCCTGTATAATATATCATCATAAGCAAAATCAATAAACCAACAGCGTGGTGTGGTTAAAAAACCACAACAACAACACAGTTACAAAACTGAAAACGTGTGCAGCAAGTGCACAACTACTAGCAGCAGCAGCAGCAGCAGCAGCAGCAGCAGCAGCAGCAGCAGCAGCAGCAGCAGCAGCAGCAGCAGCAGCAGCAGCAGCAGCAGCAGCAGCAGCAGCAGCAGCAGCAGCAGCAGCAGCAGCAGCAGCGGACAAGACTACGAAGGCACTGAGAGGGATCGAGTGGTCTAGTGGGTAGCACATCCATCTACAAAGTGAGAAGCCCCGGGTTCGACCTTATCACGAGCCAGACTTTGAAGCCTATCCACTCACTACTGCACCGTTAGGGAGATAGATAGTTGGTCACTGAGAGCAAAGTTGTTTAATAAAGGAATCTGGTTTTGGTTTGTTTTATCTCATTTTATGTGTGGTTGATGTGTGTTTTTTTCCCCCCACAACGCCGTGCCATGCCCGTTCTGGGTTGACCCTTATGGTTGGCCAGGGCGTTGGTTACAAGGAGCGACAGTAGAATTGGTTTTATACCTTGTTTTAATCTGTATTTATAGTTGCACAATTTTAATGTAAGATTTAAAACTTGACGAGGTGACAGCCCTGATATGGCCTCTGTGGTCGTCGGGGCTGTAAACAAAAGCATTGGATTGGATTGTTGGTGAGGATGCTAGTCTTTCGGAGAGGACTATAAATCGAGGTCATGCGTGCAACATACATCTGATTATGTATAAAAAAAATCCACAGAAACAATAGCAAAATCCTTTTGGGGGAAAAGCCAGTGGTTTTGTGTGTGTGTGTGTGTGTGTGTGTGTGTGTGTGTGTGTGTTGTATGTGTGTGTGTGTTTTACAGAAGCAAATATACAGACAGGCAGGAAGGGAAAATGGTTGGCACTGCATGGGTCAAAGCGCTCTGTCCCCAGGAAGAGCAGTCTGAAGTTTAGTGCTAAGACTTCTGCCTTGATTGAAGTGGTATGAAAATACAAAAACAAACAACAAAGCAGCCCAACGTTTAAAAATAGACGGCACTGATGCTCAATAACTCTCTCTCTCACTCCTACACCCACACACACACACAACACACACACACACACAACACACACAACAACACACACACACACACACACACACACACACAACACACACACACACACACACACACACACACACACACACACAAACACTAACACACTAACACTAACACAAATACATATGAGCCCTGAATACCACCAACTTGTCGCCATCCCCTCCGTTTTGTACACAAAATAAAACGAAACAAAACATATTCCTATTCAAAATTCCCCATTTGTAATTTCTAGTATTTCATGTTCTTTAAATATGCAATGATGAATGTACAAAAAACACATTGACATTTCGCAATATGCTACGAGCACAAAGAGTGTTCTGTAATAAATGTGATGTAGGATGCCTGTTATATTAAGAATATAACCAGTACTGCAAAGAGAGAACAAAAATCACAGGTAGAATATATGACCTGGTCCTACCCCCCCCCCCCCCCTCCCGTCCCACCCCCCAACACACAATGCGCAAATCCAGCATAACTGAGG
>CM054134.1:78291737-78296737 GCA_028751875.1 Rapana venosa | reverse complement strand
CTAGAATAAAACAGTTCTGATTTTGGAGCAAGGAGTGGATCGGATTATGGAGCAATGTTTCTAATTTTGGGCAAGAGTTAGCAATTTCTGAACAAAGTGCGTCCCATTTAGGAGCGATAGTTCCGGACCCTTAATTAATATTAGTGAAAGATGTGTCCTGCACGTGTGTATGCGTGTGCGGTGAATATTTATGTCTCTATGTGTGTATGTTGTATATGTTTATGGTTGTGTGTGTGTGTAATGTTGTGTAATTTGGAGTGATGTTAGTATGTATTATGATAGTATAGTTTGTTATGTGGTATGATGTTGACTTAAGAGTGTTGCGCGCGCGTGTCTGCGGCTTGGTGCTGCCTGCCATGTTGTGTATAACAAAAATAACTCCAGGAAATCAGGTTTATTGCGTGATGATCCGCGTCGTGCAGTCGCGCGCTACCGAATTTGGAACATTGACTGCCGAAACTGTCTGCTGCAAGTGGGGCTTCCCAGCAACACGTCACGCCACACCAAACACACGCACATCACACAACACACACACCACAATTGACACAAGAAGTGGCGCGCCACCAGCTGGACACACACACACCACAACACACACACACACACACACACACACACACACAACACACACACACACACACACACCAGAGGCGCCGCACACACACACACATCAACAAAAATTAAGGGTAAAGGATAGGGGTTAGAGGTGTTGCATGGTGGTAGCAAGGGAAGTGCGGTATCCGTTAAGTCGTCTCCGTCTATCTGCTTCCTATCTGTCTGTCTGTCTCCTCATTTTCCCCCAAATGTATTCCTTCCATTATTTGCCCCTCACATTCTCTCTCTTCTCTCTCTCTCTCTCTCTCTCTCTCTCTCTCTCTCTCTCTCTCTCATTCCCCCCCTCCTCCCCCCCAAATGTATTCCTTCCATTATTTGCCCTCCTCTCTCTCTCTCTTCTCTCTTCTCTCCCTCTCTCTCTCTCCTCCCCCCTCTCCCTCCCTCCCTCTATCTCTTTCCCCCCTCTCTCTTTTCTCCTCTCTTATCTCTACCCACTCTCTCTCCTTCTCCCTCTCTCTCCCTCTCTTCTCCCCTCTCTCTCTATCCCTCTCCTCCCCTCTCTCTCTCCCTCTTCTCCCCCTCCTCTCTCTCCCTCTCTCTCCCTCTCCTACTCTCTCTCCCGTTCTCTCTCCCTCTCTATCTCTCTCCCTCTCTCTCCCCCTTCTCTCTCCCCCCCTCTCTCCCTCTCTCTCCCGCCTCTCTCCCGCTCTCTCCCCCCCCTCTCTCTCCCTCTCTCTCTCCCTCTCTCTCCCTCTCTCCCCCCCTTCTCTCTCCCCCTTGCTCTCTCCACCGCCCTCTCGTCCTTCAGTCTTTTATTTTGCTGTTGTAGTTTTTAAGTGAAGGCAACTTGACATAAGCAAACAACAATACAGCAGGGAGAAAACTTGTATCAAGGTACATTTTTTTGGTTGTGTTTTTAAATGATATATTTTTATATCTACCTGGTAGAAATCAACATTCATACTTATGCAGATCAACTCAACTCAAGAATACTTTAATGTCTCGACTAGAGAAATTATGAGTGGCATTTTAGAATCATAATTAATTACACAGCGTGCATTATAGTCTAGCCGTTAATGCAAGGGTATTGGGTAAAACCTGCAAATGAGAGTGACAGCGTGCCTTTTGGCATACACCTACTTTGGATCCTGCTCTACAATACTGGCATGGGAAACACTGTATTGATAATCTGTTTCCCACTTAATTTGATACTTAAAGATATACGGCCTACAGTACAAATTTAAACTTTCCCCTAAACTACCCCTGCCCTTCCCTCCCCTACTCTATCCCCTCTTCCTTCCACCTAAACTACCCCAATACCTACCCTTCCTCCCCCTAACCTACCTCCCTCCACCAACCTATCCCTCCTCTCTAACCTACCCCTCTCGTCCCCATATCTTTTCACCTCCTCCCTCCCCAAAACCTCCCCCTCCCTGACCTATCCCCTCCCTCCCCTCTAACCTACCCCTCTTGTCCCCTTATCTTTTCACCTCCTCCCTCCCCAAAACCTCCCCCTCCCTGACCTATCCCCTCCCTCCCCTGACCTAATGGTTAGAACACTGCACTCACAATTTGATGACCCGGGTTTGCATCCTGTTCAAGGGGATTTTTTCCCCTGGAATTAACATCAGTGCAGACTCCACTCTCCCCAAAAGTCCTTCGGATGAGACTCTAAACCGAGGTCCCATGCGAGAACGCACACAGAACATCTTGCGCACACGTTAAATCCTGTCCACTTTTTGAAAGAGTAGGCCATTGTGTGCTGGTGGGAACAGATGGCAAAATTGACAAAACCGCATACACACGGGGACTGGACGTAAAATAGCACATGAGTACTTATTCCATTATCCTCGATATACAAGAATAAATACACTTGTAAAAAATAAATAACTTACCTCCTCACTCTATTCTACCTCTTCTTCCATCCTAATTTACACCTACCTCCATCCCCTATTCTATCCTTCCCCCTAACTTACACACCTATTGGTGTACCTTTTTCTCTCCTCTCCCCACCCCTTCCCTATTCTTCCAGTTACCTCCCCCCTGTATACCCCAGTGTCCACCTTCCCCTCTATTCTCCCCACTCAACCTGCCCCTATCGCCTTCTACTCTCCCATCCCCCGTCCTTCCAGAACCCCCCATTCTCTTCCTCTCCTCTCATGTCTACAATAATTTAACTTCACCCATCACTTGTTTCAGACAGGTAAACAGCAATATGTACAATGTCATAAAACAATTGTTGCTTCATTTTCATCAGATGGAAGCTTTGATCTGGACAATGAAGCAACTTCAAACAAAAAAAAGGGATGTAATTGTTTAAGATTCCTGTGAAGGAAAGTAATACTGACTTGAAATAGCGCACATGTCGTGTTTGTCAATATAAACACAAGTAAACAAAATGAACGTCTTCATGATAAAGCCACAGTCAAAGAGGATGATGACATTAGTTAACATGGTTTACATGTCAGTCTTTATCAGGAACACATTATATGTTTTTGTTTTTATTTTTGGGAATGTTTTTTGGGTGGGATTTTTTCAGGTTTCATCTCATTTCTACGTGTCATTAATGGGGGTCTCCTACAACGCAGTTACCATCTTTGTTAGATCCTTATGGTTGGCTTGGGCGTTGATACCAGGAACGACAGAAGAGCTGGTTTTAACCTGGTTTTAATAAAAAATAATTGCGTGGCTTTTTTTCCCTGCTAGAGCTCCCAGGTTCATCAATGGAGAGATATTCTGTATGCGGCCATTTACCCGCCGTTAAGGTTGTAGGAACATTCAGATTTAGGGGATGGAATTAATATGACCATTTTAACATTTATAAGGTGATTTGTCTAATTCGACTTCTGTGATCGGCGGGGCTTAAAACCTTGGGATTTACTCCGTGGGGATGCGGGGAGGGGGGAGGGCTGTCAGAATAAATAGCATCTCCACCTTCTGAAAATTCTGTGCTAGGAATTTCCTCTTTTCTATCCCTAATTTTGCTTCTGCCTTGTTTCTTTTCTTCTTGTCACCTCCTTCTTGTCTATTTTCTGCCTTCTTGGTCCATTCTCCTGCCTTTTCCCAGAAAGACTTATACAATAACACATCTCTCCCATGTCAAAGTCGAATGCGCCAGGCCTGATTTGTCGCATTTTCGCTCATGTGAAGAAGAAAATCTGGAGATCAACTCAGTACAGCACCAACACCAAGCTGAAGCTATACCAGAGCTGTGTTGTGTCTACGCTCCTGTACGGTTCTGAGTGCTGGAGGATGACGGAAGTGGATCTTAAACTTCGATCCTTCCACACCATATGCCTGCGAAGAATTCTCCGGATCTTTTGGCCAGAGAAGATCTCCGGTGAAGACCTACTACGGAGATGCAGGCAAGAAGACATGGGAACCATCATCACCAGACGACGGTGGAAGTGGATTGGGCACATCCTCCGAAGAGACCCACAGTCAATCGCAAGAACAGCATTGCACTGGATCCCAGAAGGAAGGAGAAAGAAAGGAAGACCAAAAGCAACGTGGAGAAGAACTGTAGAAAGTGAGATGAAGGCCATGCAGCACTCTTGGGGATCAGTGACTAGGTTGGCCCAGAATAGGCAGGAGTGGAAGCGCTTTGTTGCTGCCCTACACACCGCTGGGTGTAATGGCTAATGATGATGATGATGAAGAAGAAAAATCCTTGGTATTTGATTGAAAAAAGAGGATTTTGAGCAGCAAACTGGTGCCATATGGCCTAGACAACAAAATGAAAGGTGGAGGACTGCTTAGAATCAAACAAGCCATACAGTTTTATTATTGAACACGGAAAAAATAATTCCAACTCCTTTATATCTCTCGATACGTATATCTGTTTCTCTCTCTCTCTCTCTCTCTCTCTCTCTCTCTCTCTCTCTCTCTCTCTCTCTCTCTCTTCTCTCTCTCTCTCTCTCTCTCTCACCGTATCTGCATATAAACATAACGTGTCTAAATATCATATCATGTACTCGTGCGCTCTAATAAGTTCGTGTGTGAATGGCCGTGCGTTTGCATGTATGTGTTGAAAGTGTGTGTATGTGTGTGTGCGTGTGTGTTCGTGCGTGCGTGCGTGCATGCGTGCGTGCATTTGTGCGTGCGTGTGTGTGTGTTTATCTTTCTCTATTTATGGTCCATTGATCTGGAATGACCTCTCTCTTCACTGAATGCCTACTAATGACACTTTAAAATCCAGCCTCCAGACAATCTTATTTCAAATCTAAGATTTCCCGGTTATGTTTCATCTCATATCTGTCTCTACCTTCAACAAACAAAATTCCCATCACTCGGTGAAAGTGTATAACCTTCATGTGTGTGTGTATGTGTGTGTGTGTGTGAATTTCAATTTGTAAAACTATTTGTGATTTCGTTGTATATATAAGAATAGGTTGAACACAAGCGCTTTGATATGTTCTTACAAGATAAAGCGCCATATAATTTACATA
>CM054134.1:78281737-78284237 GCA_028751875.1 Rapana venosa | reverse complement strand
AAATTGTGTCAATTGTCAATTGTGTCAATTGTCTCTGTCTCTGTCTGTGTGTGTGTCTCTCTCTGTCTCTCTGTGTCTCTCTTTCTGTCTGTTGTCTTTCTGCCTGTCTGTGTATCACAAGGTGTTTGCTGACTCCCCCTCTCTTACATCTCAATGTCGAAGCTACTCTCCTCCCGCTCATTCCAATTCTCTCCACAAACATGCAACCACACACCCACAACCTTATTCTATCACCTACTCATTTTCAGAATTTCACCGGGGGGAAAATCCAACGATTTTTGATCAGGCTGCCGTGAGGATCCCCGCTAAAACATGCCCTGCACTGTTGCTTGGTCATCTCGCGTGATGGTGTTCAGTGCAGTGTCGTGCTGACCTTACATACGCGCTACAGCATGGCACCACCCACTAAGCCCTTGACTCTTCTTCCCCTATGCGCCTGTGGTAAAGAAAACCAGTCTGGCGAGCGCGTTTATGCAGAGATGCACGCTATACAGCGACCTGAGGAAGATTGTGTGGCCGACAGAGATAAATAACCCTGCAAACCAAGCTGTACGAACGGCCCCACGAGAGGAAGTTGGAAAAGGACATTGTATACCATTGTTTTTCTCAAACACATCTGACGGTATAAAAAAGGCGAGCGAAAGAAGAAGAAGAAGAAGGAAGAAGAAAAAGAAGATGAAGAAGAGGAAGAAGAAGAAGACGAAGACGAAGACGAAGACGAAGAAGAAGACGAAGACGAAGAAGAAGAAGAAGAAGAAGAAGAACAACAACAACAGAAGCCCTTAACTGACCGCTATCGTGGTTTGAGTGGCGGAGCCAGAAAGGGAGATGGTCATCCGTATTGGAGTGAGGAGTGTGTCACCCAGTCAGTGACTGTCCCAATATTAGGCTATACACTTCCAGGGCTTTAGATGAATACGTTTCTGTCGTTGTTCTTGCTTCTTTACTGCTGCTGCTGCAGCTGCTACTACCGCTACTGCTGCTATTTCTTCTTCTGCTATTTCGGCGGCGTCAGCAGCAGCAGCAGTAATAGTAGAAGTAGTAGTAGTAGTAGTAGTAGTAGTAGTAGTAGTAGTAGAAGTAGCAGTAGTAGTAGTAGTAGTAATAGTAGTAGTAGTAGCAGCAGCAGCAGCAGTAATAGTAGAAGTAGTAGTAGCAGTAGTAGTAGTAGTAGTAGTAGCAGCAGCAGCAGCAGTAATAGTAGAAGTAGTAGTAGCAGCAGCAGCAGCAGCAGCAGCAGCAGCAGCAGCAGCAGCAGCAGCAGCAGCAGCAGCAGCAGCAGCAGCAGCAGCAGCAGCAGTAATAGTAGAAGTAGTAGTAGTAGTAGCAGCAGCAGCAGCAGCAGTAGTAGTAGTAGAAGTAGTAGTAGTAGTAGGTAGTAGTAGTACCGGTAGTAGTAGTAGTAGTAGTAGTAGTAGCAGCAGCAGTAGCAATAGTAGAAGTAGTAGAAGAAGTAATAGTAGTAACAACAGTTGCAGTAACAGTAGTAGCAGTTATAGTAGCAGTCGAAGCAGCAGCAGCAGCAGCAGCAGCAACAACAGCAGCAGCAGCAGCAGCAGCAGGAGAAACAGAGATAGTTGCAGTAGTAATGGTAGTGTTGGTATCCATAGTTATATATAGTTGTTGCTGCTGCTGTTGTTGCTGTTGTAGAAGTACTCGTACAATGTTACTTCGGCTATCTATTCGATTGATCATCGTATCCCATCACTTCATATTGGTGGGATCGAATTCTTCACCACCACCACCACCACCACCACCACCACCACCACCACCACCACCACCACCACCACCGTCGTTATCATCATTATTTTCTATTCATCTTTCTTCTTCATCTGTTTCACTTCCTACCCCCCCCCCCCCCCTCTCACTCTTCCTCTGCCAACTCATTTTCCTCTCTCTATTCTTGGTGTTGTTGGTGTCGCTATTGTTGTTGTTGTTGTTGTTGTTCTTCTTCTTCTTCTTCTTCGCCATCAGCTTCTTCTCCTTGTCTTTTATCTTTATTTTAAAATTTTTTTCTTCTTTTTCTCGTTCTTGTCCCCCCCCCCCCCCTTCTTTCTTTCTTTTCATAGGCTCTTCTTCTTCTGCTCCTCCTCCTCCTCCCCCTCCTCCTTCTCCTCCCCCTCCTCCTCCCCTTTCTTCTTCTTGTTCTTCTTCTCCTCCCCCTCCTCTTTCTTCTCCTCATCCTCCCCCCTCCTCCTTCTTCTCCTCCTCCTCCTCCTCCTCTTTCTTCTTCTCCTCCTCCCCCCCCTCCTCCTCCCCCTCCTTCTCGATCTCCCCCCCCCCCTCCTCCTCCTCTTTCTTCTTCTTCTCCTTCCCCTCCTCCTTCTTCTCCTCACCCTCCTCCTCCCCCTTCTCCTCACCCTCCTCCTCCTCCTCCTTCTCTCCTCACCCTCCTCCTTCTCGATCTCCTCCCCCTCCTCCTCTTTCTTCTTCTCCTTCTTCTCCTCCTTTGTCTCCTCCTTCTTCTTTTCCTAAGTTTCGGAGTAAATTCAAAGTAGCA
>CM054134.1:78256737-78259237 GCA_028751875.1 Rapana venosa | reverse complement strand
GCCATCAAAGAAAAAAGCAGCTATATAAAGCTTGGGCCAAGACCAAGACAGAAGAGGACTACGCCAAGTACAGAATCGCAAGAAGACATAGTAATCGTGTTGTGAAAGCCTCCAAAGAAAAATCTTGGGCGACTTATGGAGAGAAGTTAAGTGAAATTTGCAAGAACTCCCCAAGAGAATTTTTCAAAAGTGTGAAGACGATGAGAGTAAGAGATGAGCCATTCAATCCAACAACACTAGTGAATGATGCAAATGGAGAGGCATTGCACAAAGAAGAGGAAATTCTGAAACGATGGGAAGATTACTTTAAAGATCTTTTAAACCCATCTGGAGTACAAGCTTCCAGCTCTCAGTTCTCACCACGCTATAAAGACCAGTTAGAGCCCCAAATCCTTGAAGCTGAAACAAGAAAAGCAATAAGACCAGCCCAAAGGCAAAGCAGCAGGTGATGACGGCATAACAACTGAAGCCATCCTTGCATGCGAGAAACGGGAGTTAAGTGGCTCACCATCCTCTTCCAAAAAGCATGGGAAGAAGGAAAGTACCAATGGACTGGCAAAATGCAATAGTGGGCCAATTTGGAAGAAGAAGGGCAACAAGAGAGACTGCAGCACCTACAGAGGCATTTCACTTCTCAGCCATGTAGGAAATGTATGCAAAGATTCTGAACAGCGCACAAGAGCCAAAGCAGAACACCTACTGAGCAATGCCCAGTTTGACTTTCGGAAAGAAGAGGGTGCACAGATGCCATTTTCGCACTCCGACAGCTGTGTGAAAGAGCCATCGAATACAACCAAGACCTGCATACAGTATTCGTTGATCAAGAAAAAGCTTTCGACCGAGTCAACAGAGACAAGCTCTGGAAGATCCTGGAGCAGTACGACGTGAAGGGGCAGTTGCTTGATAACATCAGAGCAATCTATGCCAACAGTATGAGCGCAGTCCGAACAGCCAGTGGAACATCTGACTAGTTCCCGGTTACATCAGGGGTCAGGCAAGGCTGCGTACTCTCTCCCCTTCTCTTCGTGATCTACATGGACAAGATCACAAAGGAAGCCAACCCAGATCTTGAGGCCCTGAACGAACTATTATTTGCTGACGACCAGTCCCTGATGAATCAGAACAAAGCATCTCTTCAAGATCACACAGACCAACTCAACACAAGCTGCGAGAGGTACGATATGAAGATCAGTATCACCAAAACATAAGTTATGTCTGTCAGCAGAAATCCAGGAAAGCTGGACATCAACATCAACGGCACCCAGCTGAAACAGACCAAAGAATTTAAATACCTTGGCAGCCTCTTCACTGAAGATGGAAAATTGGACCGAGAGATAGAAACAAGATGCCAGAAAGCGAACGCAGTCAGTTACCAACTCGCCCCCCTTCTAAAACATCCCAGCATCCCAATGAGCAAAACTCATCAACGCCATCTTCGTTCCAACACTCACATACCAGTGTCAGACATGGGCCCTAACAAAAGCCTTAGAGAGAAAATTGGTCACATGTGAAATGCGCTGCCTGAGAAAAGCTGTCAACAAAACCAGACGCGACAAGATCAAGAATGAGGTGATCAGAGACATGTCGGACTAAAACCAATTCTCCACCATATCGAACAACAAAGGATCAGGTGGTCTGGTCACCTCACTAGAATGCCGCCCAACCAACCAGCCCTACGGCATACACCACCAAATACAATGGCTGGAAAGCCAGAGGTAGACCAAGGAGACGATGGAGCGACTCCGTGGCTGACACCCTGCGAGCCCATGACCTGTCACTACATCAAGCCTCCCGCCTAGCTGCAGACAGACGTCTGTGTCTCCCCGCGACGCCGACGGGCACCAGCGGAAGATGAAAGAAAGAATGAAAGAAAGAAAGAAAGAAAGAAAAAAATACCGCTTTAAGTCACGGCAGATTTCTCTGCGTGAAATCTGGGCTGCTTTCGCCCCCCGGGAAGAGCGCGTCGCCACAAGAGCAGCGCCACCCATTATTATGAATTGCATCAATTGATACTGTTCCCGCTCCCCCCTCCTCCCCCCACCCACCTCCTCCGCCCGCGAGTGAATATAAAGTGCGTATATGACATTATGACAGTATGAAGAAATAAGTTTTAAGGCTCAATGGGTTGGATACATAAGTGAGCCGGAAGACATTTTTAAAATGATGGTATGAATACGGTAAAAATATTATTCTACGGAGTAATTTATTTTTTTGTGCGGGTGCAAGCGTGAACACACGCATACATACATACATACACTCATCCATGCACAGATACATAGTCGCGGGCACGTAAGTACACATGGACAACCATGCACACACGAACGCACGTACAGACAGACAGACAGACATATTATATATGTGGAGAGAGAGAGAGAGAAGAGAGAGAGAGAGAGCGAGAGAGAGAAAGATACATACATACATACATACATTACATACATACATAATACATACATTCATCATTCATTCATTCATTCATTCATACATACATACATACATGCAT
>CM054134.1:78246737-78254237 GCA_028751875.1 Rapana venosa | reverse complement strand
GGCGAAACCACTCTTCATGTTCTACTTGATTTGAGTGCAGCTTTTGATACCATCGACCACGTTTTGCTGTTAAAGAGATTCAGAACACAAGAACACACTTTAGAATAAATCATGGGTTTATGCATATCTAAAAGACAGATGATGCCAATATGTTTGGATTTAAAACTTGTGTCACTGCTGACCGTCATTTCCTTTACAGTCAGCGGTGTTCCGCAAGGGTTTGTGCTTCGTCCCTTCCTATTTTCTTGCATGCTAGATGCTAGACAGCTCTCAGATTTCATCCACTACTTTTTGTTGTTGGTATAATGTCATCGCTATTTGATGTTGATTCTCTTCTATATTCAAGAATTTCTACTGAATATTATCCTACACTTATTGTAGGTCTAGAGGTAACGCGCCTGTCTAGAAAGCGAAAAGTCCGGGTCTGAAGTGTGCGGCGGTTCGTACCCCGTTTGGACCGGAAATGTTTCCCCCATCCATTAGACTATGAGTGGTGGTCTGGGCGCTAGTCTTTCGGATGAGACGATAAACCGAGGTCCCGTGTGTTACACGTAATTATTTAGCGCACGTAAAAAAACCCACGGCAACAAGAGAGTTGTCCCTGGCAAAATTCTTAGAAAAAAGCCACTCTGATAGGGAAACAAATACAGCTGCAGAAAAAAAAAGGGTGAAAGGGTGGCGCAGCGCTAAGTGGCGACGCGTTCTCCCGCTCTCCCCCGGGGAGAGCAGCCCGAATTTCACGGAGAGAAATCTGCCGTGACTTAAAGTGGTATGAAATAAAATCTGAGCGCTTTGATTTGTTGCTTTACAAGATTCAGCGCTATATAAATTCCATACATTATCATTATTATTATTATTATTGTCTTTCGAAAGGTAGAATTGTGCCGTCAGAAATGAACTGAATGAATAGTAAGTAACACATAAAAAATGTAAGAGTCTGCTTTGTGGGATGCCACAAGGAAGAAGGTATTGCTAATTGGGGGAAAGGTAGAATTTAATCACTTGTGTGAACTCTCGCTCGGTTTTATGCTGGGTTCTTCTTTGAATACATGTGCTTCTCTGATAGCACTGCCATTACACCTGAGGAAGTGAAGATTATGTATCCGCTCTATAATTCATTCATTCATTCATTCATTCATTCATTCATTCATTCATTCTTTCTTTCTTTCTTTCTTTCTCTCTCTCTTTTTAGTCAGAGCAACGAAGACACAAAATAGAGAGAAGGAAAGACGGAGACAGATAGACAAAGAGGCAGACAGACAGACACAAACACAGACAGACAGACAGGCAGAGACAGACAGACGAACAGACTGGGCAGACAGATAAATCGAGGTTTCTCCTGAAATCAGCTATTAGACGATAAGGTGGGTTAACTAATGAGCTCATCAAAGGTAAAGTTTACTTAAGCGTATACATCCGCCAGTGCATCCCCACCCACCCTTAATCACCCCTACCCCACCCCACCCTACATATATCCCACCTTTTGACTCTCCACCCCCTCCTTCCCCGTAACCCTCCCAGTTTCTGAACTGTTCTGTAAAATCAGATGTTTGGATATCGTGGCAAGAAAACCTTATTTCTCCCTTTCCTGTGCCCCATTGCACACGTACACCACGCACAGAAAAATGTACATAAATACGCACGCACGCGCGCGCTCGTGCGCGAGCACATGCATACAAACAACACACACAAACACACACACATACGCGCGCGTACAACACACACACACACACACACACAACTCTCACACACATAACACACAAACACAACACAACACACTCACACACAAATGCACATGCACACACACACATACACACCACTGACCCCCCACACAAATGCACATCAACGCAACACAACACACCACAACAAGCACCACACAACACAACACAACGACACACACAACACCCACCAATCCCACCCTACCACACACACACACCCCACACACACATACACACACACACACACACACACACACACACACACACACACACACACACACACACACACACACACACACACCACACACACACACATACACCACACACACAACACACACACACACACACACACACACCCACACACACACCACCAACCACACACACACACACACACAAACTGCACGCGCGTGTGTGCACTTTTCAGACGAGTTGTTATATATTATTCAATACTTCATCAACCTGTCAGGAGTTGAGAAATTCAAAGGAGGAATTTTTGAGGAAGGCTAAAACACCCACCAGGCAAGAGAGAGAGAGAGAGAGAGGGGAGAGAGAGAGAGAGAGAGAGAGAGGAGTAGAGAGGAGAGAGAGAGAGAGAGAGAAAGGAGAAAAGAGAGAGAGAGAGAGAGGAAAGAGAAAGAGAGAGAAAGGGAGACAAAGAGAGAGAGACAGAGAAAGGCAGACAAAGAGAGAGAGAACAGAGAAAGGCAGACAAAGAGAGAGAGAGAGAGGAGAAGACAGACAGAGAAGAAAGGCAGACAAAGAGAGAGAGAGAGACAGAAGAAAGGCAGAGTGAGAGTAGAGAGGGAGGGAAAGAGAGGAGGGAGGAGAGAGAGGGAGAGAGGGAGGGCAGGGGAGAGGACAGAGGAGAGAGACAGAGAGAGAGACAGAGACAGAGGGACAGAGAAAAGGCAGACAAAGAGAGAGAGACAGAGAAAGGCAGACAAAAGAGAGAGAGACAGAGACATGCAGACAAAGAGAGAGAGACAGAGACATGCAGACAGAGAAGAGAGAGAGAGACAGAGAAAGGCAGACAAAGAGAGAGAGACAGAGACATGCAGACAGAGAGAGAGAGAGACAGACAGACAGAGAAAGGCAGACAAAGAGAGAGAGAGACAGAGAAAGGCAGAGAGAGAGAGAGAGAGGAGAGACAGACAGACAGAGACAGACAGAGAGAGAGAGACAGAGAAAGGCAGACAAAGGAGAGAGACAGACAAAGGCAGAAAAAGAGAGAGAGAGAGATAGACAGACAAAGAAAGAGAGAGACAGACAAGAGAGAGAGAGAGACAGACAAAGGAGAGAGACGAAAGAGAGACAGAGAAAGGCAGACAAAGAGAAAGAGACAGGAGAGAGAGAGGAGACAGAGAGAGAGACAGACAAAGGCAGACAAAGAGAAAGAAAGAGACAGAGAGAGAGAGACAGAGAGAGAGACAGAGGAAAGGCAGACAAAGAGAAAGAGACAGAGAGAGAGACAGAGAGAGAGACAGACAAAGGCAGACAAAGAGAGACAGACAGACAAAGGCAGACAAAGATAGAGAGACAGACAAAGGCAGACAAAGAGAGAGAGACAGACAGACAAAGAGAGAGAGACAGACAGACAAAGAGAGAGAGACAGACAAAGAGAGAGAGAAAGAGAGACAGAGAAAGGCAGACAAAGAGAGAGAGAGAGACAGAGAGAGAGAGACAGAGAAAGTCAGACAAAGAGAGAGAGAGAGAGAGAGAGAGAGAGAGAGAGAGAGACAGAGAAAGGCAGACAAATATAGAGTGACAGAGAGAGAGACAGAGAAAGGCAGACAAAGAGAGAGAGAGACAGATCAACAGAGAAATAGAGATTTTATTTATTTATTTATTTATTCTATTTGTTCTTTTATATCAAGGATAATGGAATAAGCACTCATGTGGTTTTTTTACATCCAGTCCCCGTGTGTATGCGGTTTTGTAAATTTTGTCATCTGTTTCCACCGGCACACACAGACAGACAGAGAGAGAATGACAGAGAGAGAGAGAGAGAGAGAAGAGAGAGAGAGAGAGAGAGAGAGAGAGAGAGAGAGAGAGAGAGAGAGAGAGAAAGAGAGACAGAGACAGACAGAAACAGAGACAGAAACAGAGAGGCCGTGAATGACAATGACAATGACAAAGGCTGATTGTGGTAAGCTTCCAAGCCCATCCATCACAAGATGGACAGTGGGAAGGGGAACTGGGATCAAACACATCTTTACCAACAAAGAAGAAAAAAAAATCCCTACAGCCACAAAAAAACATTTTATTCTTTTATTTTATTCTTTCATTTCGAGGATAATTGAATAAGCACTCATGTGCTTTTTTTTTACATCCTGTCCCCGTGTGTATGCAGTTTTGTAAATTCTGTCATCTGTTCCCACCGGCACACGATGTCCTACTCTCTTACGAAAAGCGGAACAGGATTTAACGTGCGCGCAAGATGTTCTGCCTGCGTTCGCACACAGGGCCTCGGTATATAGTCTCATCGAAGGACTTTTGGGGGAGAGTGGAGTCTGCACTGATGTTAACTCCAAGGGGAAAATATCCTCTTGAACGCGAATCGAACCCGGGTTGTCAGATTGCGAGCGCAATGTTCTTACCACTAGGCTATCCCGCCCCCCCCCCCTCCCCCCCATCAGAGAGAGAGAGAGAGAGAGAGAGAGAGAGAGAGAGAGAGAGAGAGGTTTATTATGGTAAGCTTTCAAGCCCATTCATCACAAGGGGACAGTGGGAAGGCGACTGGTCACGAACACATATTTAGCAACAAAGAAGAAACATAAATTCACTACAGGCAAAATAACCATCAGAGACACAGAGAGAGAAGGAATCTTTCTTTATTTTTCAAGGGTAACAGAATAAGCATGCGCATACTTTTTTCCCCCCATCCGGCGCTTGCCTTGCTTAGGGACTATCAACAAAACAAAGGTAAAAATATTACTACAACAACGACAACATGATTTGAAAGAGAGAGAGAGAGAGAGAGAGAGAGAGAGAGAGAGAGAAGAGAGAGAGAGAGAGATACAGAGATACAAGAGAGAGATACAGAGAGAGAGATACACAGAGAGAGATTGAGATACAGAGATACAGAGATATATAGAGAGAGATAGAGAGAGAGAGATGCAGAGAGAGAGAGAGAGAGAGAGAGAGAGAGATAGAGAGAGAAAGATAGATAGAGATACAAAGAGAGATAGATAGATACAGAGATACAGAGAGAGAGAGAGAGATACAGAGAGAGAGAGACAGAGAGAGAGAGAGAGACAGAGAGAGAGATAGAGAGAGATACAGAGATACAGAGATAGAGAGATAGATAGATAGATAGATAGATAGATAGATAGATAGATAGAGAGAGAGAGAGAGAGAGAGAGAGAGAGAGAGAGAGAGAGAGAGAGAGAGAGAGAGAGAGAGAGAGAGAGAGAATGACAAATTGACAATGACAAATTCTTTTATTTCGAGGATAATGAATAAGACCCATGTGCTTTTTTACATCCAGTCCCCGCCCTTAAGGATATATATGATAATAAAATAAAATAAGGCCCATAGCAATACACTTACACAGTTTACGGGGGAACAAATCTACACAAAAATCCCCACAAAAATCACCAAAGAGAGAGAGAGAGAGAGAGAGAGAGAGAGAGAGAGAGAGAGAGAGAGAGAGAGGGAGAGAGAGAGAGAGAGAGAGAGAGAGAGAGAGAGAGAGAGAAAGTAGCAACAAGTAAGAAAGAAAGCAGAACAGAAAACACAGAAGCAACCGAAAAAATAGCAAGAACCAAGAGCAAAACAAAAACGGCAACAACAACAAGGGGAGAGGGAACAACCGAATAGTCCCCCCTCAAAAAAGCAACAACAACCCCAAACCCAAACCAAAACAGAACCAAACAAAGCAAAACCTCCATAAAATAAAGGAGAACAAAGCACGTGAATAGCTTCATTTTGGCTATCAGAAAGAAACGTAAAAAATTCTTTGTGCTTTTATGGGAGGCAACAGCAATAGTAAACTACATGAAACAAATATTGTATAAGCAATTTGCATCCCCATGCACACGTACACACACACACACACACACACACACACACACACACACACACACCACACACACACACACACACACACACACACACACACACACACACACACACACACACACACACACACACACACACACACACACGTACCCACACACGCGCGCGCGCGCGCACGCACTCACACCATGCATCAATGCCAACATCAAATCCCTATGAACATCATGTATAGTCATAGAGAAGGACATCTGCACTTTGGAATTAGCTATACACAATTGGTACGCTCAAAACAAGATATCAAAATAAAACATTCACTGAATCTCAAATACAGTCAACTTACGCAGTAGAACTGAAATATTAAATCTGAATAAAGCATTCAACGGGATCTATCTATCTATCTGTCGCGTAGTCTGACGACCGTGGGGGCACCCTCAAAGACTCAACAACCAGTTCCCTCCATTCTTCTCTCTGTTCTGCCTTTCTCAGGGTTTTGTTCAGTTCTAGGCCTGTCCATTCGCTGATGTTATCCTCCCAGCTCTTCCTTGGTCTGCCTCTTCTTCTTCCTCCTTGGACAGTGCCTTGTAAAACTGTCTTTGCAAGTCCTTTGGATCTTGTGACATGCCCATACCATTTAAGTTTACGTTTTTTCACGATCGTTAGAAGGTTCTCATAGGGTCCAATGGTTTGCTGGATGTCTGTTATGCACGCTTTCGTTGCTATGTGGTCTTTGTAGGAGATGCCAAGGAGTCTCCGAAAGATTCTCATCTCCACCGCCTGTACTCTTTCTCTCCAAATCTGCAGTCAGGGTCCATGATTCACAGGCTACGAATATGGATATGACAAGGATATGACAAGGGATTCTAATTGTAAACACGACGATTAAATCTATATAGCAGACATAAAAGGAAGAGGGCGAAGAGAGAGAGAGAGAAGAGAAGAGAGAGATAGAGATATAGAGAGATAGAGGGGAGAGGGAGAGAGAGAGATAGAGAGAGAGAGAGAGGAGAGAGAGAGAGAGATAGAGAGATAGAGAGAGAGGGATAGAGAGAGAGAAAAGAGATAGAGAGGAGAGGGAGAGAGAGAGAGAGAGAGAGAGAGAGAGAGAGAGAGATAGAGAGATAGAGAGAGAGGGTAGGAGAGAGAGAGAGAGAGAGAGAAGAGGGGAGATGAGAGAGAGAGAGAAGAGAGAGAGAGAGAGAGAGAGAGAGAGAGAGAGAGGAGAGAGAGAGAGAGAGAAAGAGAGAGAGAGAGAGATAGATAGATAGATAGATAAGAGAGAGAGAGAGAGAGAGAGAGAGAGAAGAGAGAGGGGGAGAGAGAGAGAGAGAGAGAGAGAGGAGAGAGAGAGAGAGAGAGAGAGAGAAGAGAGAGAGTAGAGAGAGTTTCCATTTTCTGTGCTGTTTGCTGCTGGTAGGTTGGGTTCTTTTTTTCCCCTTCCCATTCTTGTGGTTGGACGTTCTCCAGCTTAACATCCCGGGGGAGTCACCCACAATATGTTGACACTGTCTCAATCACCACACCTGGGTATCATTGTGAGCACGTAAAAATTACACACTTGAGCGGAACGACGATTTGCTACGGAAAGCAGAGGACCGCGAGGGGGGGGGGGGGGGGGGGGGGGGTGGAGTGGAGGAAGCTGGTTGCAAAAATCTTCATCGGTGCCCCCACGGTCCAGGGAATAAAGGTGAAATACACAGTGGATGAGAAATTTGCATGTATGGCAGTTTTTTTTTGTAAAATACCTTGTTGCATCCCCGACGTCGGA
>CM054134.1:78229237-78241737 GCA_028751875.1 Rapana venosa | reverse complement strand
AAGCAGCAGCAGCAGTGATAATCACAAACACTATCACTACCATCAACGATAATGGCAATAATAACAGTAAAAACAATTACTACAACAGGGATGGATGCGTCGGGGGTGACTTTGGAACTCTCTCTCGCGCTCCTCACCCCCCCCCCCCCCCCCCTCCCAAACCCCAAATCCTCCCACCACTCTCTCCCCCATGCCCTCACTCTGTTCCAAAATTTCGTGCAAGAAAAGGTAATTGCGTTTCGAACCTCTGCGAGACGTATGCTCTAAAAGTGTATCATAATCATGGTCATCATCATTATCATCATTGTCATGGGTCCAGGCCCAAAAACTCTGGGATTTTTTTTTATAATGTGAGTAAAGTGCAAAGACTTAAAAGTGTTACAACTTTGTTAGGTTGCGCTTGAAAACTATTCTGCTTGTCTCATCTATGACAACGTGATTGTATTCACCTGTTACAAGAGGAACAATCCTTTTAAAGTCGGAGTATGACTGACAGTCATACACGCGAAGTTCTCATCCACTTGTGTGTTCTTTTTATAAACTAACAGTGATTCCCAGGTGTGATGAAGTGAGACAAAAGTTTACTTCCAGGGTGCTTAAACCGGGAAACACTCAACAACAGCAGCAGCAGCAGCAGCAGCAGCAGCATCAGCAGCATCAACAGCAGCAGCAGCAGCAGCACAGCAGCAACATCAACAACAACTGCAGCAGAAGCACCACCACCAACAGCAGCAGCAGCAACAACAACGACGACGACAATAACTATAACAACAACAGCAGCAGCAGCAGCAGCAGCAGCAGCAGCAGCAGCAGCAGCAGCAGCAGCAGCAGCAGCAGCAGCAGCAGCAGCACAGCAGCAACATCAACAACAACTGCAGCAGAAGCACCACCACCAACAACAGCAGCAGCAGCAACAACAACAACAATAACAACAACAGCAGCAGCAGAAACAACAACAACAATAACAACAATATCCTCATTTATAATTTAAAAAAAAAGAGACTTGTCTTATATCTAGTTACAACAATAACAAAATTTTCTTTTCTTTTTATATTTTTCTTTTCTTTTCTTTTCTTTTTTTCTTTTTTCTTTTCTTTTCTTTTCTTTTGTTGTTTTTGAAAAAAAAAAAGGTTTCTGTTCTTCGAAAGAAAAACCAAAACCAAAACCCCACGTTCTGCACACATTATTATTATCACGAACTGGAACATTGATAAGCCCAGTTTTTACCCCTGTGTTCATCACAATTCTTTCTCTCCCCCCCCCCTCCCTTCTGTTCCCAGCTCTCATGCAGACTCCATAAATCACTAGCAGACCAGATAATATCTTTGTTAACAAACCGATGCGAGGGATGTTTTTTTGTGTTTTGTTTTTTTCACAAAAGCACTCCTCCCAAATGTGTCTCCCACTTCTCGTGCCTTCCCCTTCCTCTCCATCCTTCCCCCCGCCTCCACCATCCCCCCCAACCCCCTGCCGCCCCATTTCTTTTTAAAAGGACAGAACAAGGCGCAAGCACACACAGCTTTCACTTGCATAACAAAGTTAATTTTTTAGCTCCCTGTTTCCGGCTCTCTGAAAATGGCGTCGACAGCCACAATGTGTTTTATGGAGAGATGAGGTTAAGAAAAGAGAGAGAGAATTATATATATATATATATATATATATATATATATATATATATATATATATATATATATATATATATATATATATATATATATATATAATATATATATATACTGGGGAGGGTTGTGTGTTGACAGAAACTTCTGTCAAATTTCCAGCAGACGACATTTTTAGGTGAAAGCGTCAAGTGTCGTCATTTCCTGTAACTGACAGAGGGGTCAGAGCAAGACTCGTTTTCTTTGTGCGAAAACTTGACAGGGTCATTCATGATGTCATGCGCAGTTTTTGTTCCCTCCTTCCCTCCCCTCCCCTTCCCTCTCTCTCTCTCTCTCCCTTCCTCTCTGTCTCCCCCTCCACCCTCCCCCTTCCCACCCCATCACCCTCCTCCCCCACTCCCTTCTTTCTTCTTTATTCTCGTGGCACTGTCCCCCTATTGTTACATTTTATGCCTATGTAATGTAATGTGGTGTTATGTGATGCAATGCAAATTAGTGTAATGTACTTTAATATATATATAAAATTCTTTTATTTCGAGGATAATGGAATAAGCACCAATGTGCTTTTTTTTTTTTTTTTTTACATCAAGTCCCCGTGTATTTGCAGTTTTGTCAATTTTGTCATCCGTTCCCACTGGCACACAATAGCCTACTCTTTCGAAAAGCGGAACGGGTTTTAACGTGTGCGCAAGATGTTCTGCGTGCGTTCGCACACGGGACCTCGGTTTATAAGTCTCATCCGAAAACACTTCTTGGGAGAATGGAGTCGGCACTGATGTTAACTCCAGAGGAAAAAAAAAATCCTCTTGAAGGAGATTCGAACCCGGGTCAGCAGATCACGAATACATCACTGTAACCACCAGGCTATCCCGTCCTGAGAGAAAGAATGCCGTGCATTGTAAGGCATTTTTGTTTTCGTTCCTTGGCTAGAGCTCCGAGGTTCATCAATGGTGAGATTTTGCGTATGGGACCGTTTTCGCCCACCATGAAGGTAGCCGCATTCCGACTTCGGGAAATGTAAGGCAATGAAATGCGATTCAAAAGCCCTGCCGACCCCCCTTCGGCCATAACTATTAGATGTTGTCACTTTTGCTATTCCATTATTTGTTTAATATCTAACCATACTCGTCAAATATCTATATCAATTTTTTCAACCTGTACACCAACTTGAATAAAAATCACGACAAGGTGCTATTTTCAATCGTTTATTTCGTAAAAGTATTTGAAAACGGTCGCGCGCGCGCGCACGCACGTACGCACGCACGCACGCACGCACACACACACACACACAATACCACCACTGAAGAACCTCATGTCGAGGAACAACAAACAACAACAACAAAACAAACAAAATAAACATAAAACCCCAACACACACACACGCACGCACGCACGCACGCACGCACGCACGCACGCACGCACGCACGCACGCGCACACACACACACACACACACACACACACACACACACACACACCTTCCCCCTTGATACTCCTCCCCCACCCCTATCCTTTCCAATGCTTTTCTGTTATCATCGTTATGTTATTGTCTCATGGTGATGGGGATCATTTGTTATATTGTTGTCTCATGGTGATGGGTGATTGTTGTTATAATTGTATAGCTATTATAATAATCATTATTGTAATCTTATTTGACTTCGCTTGCTTGGATAGTTATTGTGTGAATATGTCATTTTTAAAAAAGCGCTATTTGAAAGTATGAGCGCATAAAAAGCACACGTTTGCTGGGTGGAGGAGGAGAGGAGGGAGGTCATTGAAGGTAATATTTCAGTAATGACGAATGCCTAGTATTTTCTAACGTTTTATTCCTGTATCTTTTTTATTATCTAAAGTATAAACGTGAAAAAATGGATGAAACAGTAAGTGAAGTAATTTGTGTGTCCTGACGTTCTATGATTTTCTTTTTTTAATTCTTAAAACATTTTTTATTTAAATGTGTGTGTGGACGTGAGCGCGCACGCGCTCAGGTGTGCATGAGTATGTGTGTGCGTGTATATGTATATGTGGTAATTTGTATTTTCAATGTATTTCCTTATCGATTTTTTCCTTTTTTTTATTTTTTTATTTTTTTATTTATTTTTTTTTTACTGGTTTAATTTAATGGTAAACAATGCAATAATGTAGTGTCTTAGTATAATCATTACGAAATTTGTTCTTAGATAGATGGCTTGATGAAAAAAAGCAAATGCATTGCTTATTCAATGTACCATCTGGAAATAAAATTTTGACTTGACTTGACTTGACTTGACTTGACTTGACACACACAAAGCAGTGAGCTCAGGGATCAGATGAAACAAGCCTACACGAAAATCCTCCGAAGTCGGAGTATGGCTGCCTATATGGCGAGGTACTTTTAAAAAAACAGTCATAAACGCAAACTTCTCATTCCGTGTGCAATTTCAGTCTCACATTGATTCGCAGGTGGGATGAGTAGACTGAGAGCACATTCTGGGTGACCCCTAGAGTGTTAAGCTGGGGAACGCACAACAGCAGCAGCAGCAGCAACAACAACAAATGAACCCAAATCGTAATCAGCCTGATAGATAGACCTATTCTGTGTTTCAGGATCGTTCCTTTTTTGCAGATAAGATTGCAAACTAATATTCTTTTCTCTTAAGCCTTTTTGGTTGAAAGCAAAGTCTAGAAGAGGTTGTTTTCTTTTAATGCTGCTCTCTCTCTCTCTCTCTCTCTCTCTCTTTGTACTTTTCCAGTCATAGCAGATTTCTCTGCATGAAATTGGGGCTTCCCTTTCTTTCTTTCTTTTATATTCTTTAAATTTATTCTTTTATATCGAAGATAATGGAATATGTGCTTTTTTACATCTAGTTCCCGTGTGTATGCGGTTTTGCAAATTTTGTCATCTGTTTCCACCCGCACACAATACCCTACTCTTTCGAAAAGCGGAACAGGATTTAACATGTGCGCAAGATGTTCTTCTGGGTTCGCACACGGGCCTCGGTTTGGCCGCACACCGGTATTAAAAAATCACTCTTTTTCCTTCTGTTTTTCTATGTGACTCTTATATTCATACCGCATGTACAAAAGCATCCACAGAAATAAAAATCACTTTTGTGAATGACTTGCCTCTGACTCAAAACTCATGTGATTTTGAACAAATTTGGAAGGTTTGAAAATTTTTGATTTTTCAGCAAACACTACCCCCTCAGTCCTTTGTCGTCTGCTAGCTTCCTTACCGAAATATGCATGCGCGGGGTCAACGCTGTAGGAATACAGGCAATCCTCATTATGATGGTTATTTCCAACTTTATCGTGACTACCTGGTATTGCTCGATGTCCTCAATCCCCCAAACAAGTGCACAGTCCATTTTTTCATGCTTTAAAAAAATCTGTGAAAACCACCAACATTTTGTTCCACTCGCACTCTATACAAGATACTACATGACCCCCAACTTAATACCGGTGTGCAGCCTTTATAGTCTCATCCTGAAGGGTAGAGCATGGCTGCTAGTTTCGCAAGAGTAGCCTACTTAACACCACACCACAAAGCCTGTAGGAATAGCCCTGTACCTGGGCAGAATGGCGAATAGAGGACTACGCTTTCCCCACCAGTGGCTGACCATGACATGGAGGGCTCGCTGCCCTTGCTTTCATGGCTACTACTATACTGCCTTTGTCCTCTGCATGGGCAGTGAAGCATCTAGGCCAGGCCAGGCCAGCAGCCAGGCTAATCTGATCTTGTCTGCCCTCCCTGTACCTGGGCAGAATGGTGAATTGAGCACTACGCTTTCCCCCACCAGGGTCAATTAATATCGGGACAAGAGAGACAGGCACTGAACTAGCTGCTTAACATAATAATAATAATGATAATAATAATAATAATAATAATAATAATGTATGGAATTTATATAGCACTGAATCTTGTAAAGCAACAAATCAAAGCGCTCAGATGACATGATTTAAAAAAAACAACTATTTATTTATTTATTTATTTTATATCGAGGATAATGGAATTAAGCACTCATGTGCTTTTTTTTTAAACATCCAGTCCCCGTGTGTAAGCAGTTTTGTAAAAATGTTGTAATCTGTTCCCAACCGGCACACAGTGGCCTACTCTTTCGAAAAGCGGAACAGGGTTTTAACGTGTGCACAAGATGTTCTGCGTGCGTTCGCACACGGGGCCTCGGTTTATAGTCTCATCCTGAAGGGTAGAGCATGGCTGCTAGTTTTGCACGAGTAGCCTACTTAACACCACACCACAAAGCCTCTGATCAGCTGTGTCCTCTGCATCGGCAGCGTAGCATCCAGGCTAGGGCAGTAGCCAGGCTAATCTGATCCTGTCTGCCCTGCCTGTACCTGGGCAGAATGGTGAATAGAGGACCGCGCTTTCCCCCACCAGCGTCAATTAATACCAGGACAAGAGACAGGCACTGAACTAACTGATTAACATACATGGAGAAATGGACGACGGACAGACGCTATCATTATAACAGCGCGAAAACCCAGCAGACCTCATTCGATCAAGGGTCCAGGGCCCGGTGCTCAAATTTACCCCTTCCTTTATAAAGACCAAGTCCAAGTGCGGTCAGTTCCTGGGTATAATTATATATAATTAGCCTAGCTAGCACCAGCTCGGATGGAATGAACAGCCAGCTGAGAGAAGCTGAAAGATAGGAGAAAAGTGACAGATGAGTGACCGGGTGGTCAAAACTGTTCGATTTTTTAATCCCATGGGATCCATTGAAGTCGTGGGTTCGAATCTCGGCGTTGGTGTTAGCGTCTGGTGAATGAAAGGTGGGGATTTTTTTTTAAATTTACGATCTCCCAGGTCAGCTTCAAGCGCAGACCTGCCAGTGCCTTCGTGTACATATATACATAATATACAGAAAATCAAATATTCACACGTTGGAGATCCCGTGATTCATGTCAGGTTTCGGTGGGTTACTGAAACACGAACATACCCAGCATACATCCCCGAAGTCGGATTGCGGCTACCTTCATGGTAGGTAAAAAAACAACAACACCGGTCGTATACAAAACTCCGCAGCTCGACTAGTTCCCATAAAGAAAAAATCTGAGCACATTACCCCTCTCTTGCGATCTCTCCACTGGCTGCCTGTGCCACATAGAGTAGATTATAAGATCGGTACCCTCTGTTACAAATGTCTCCACAAAACTGCACCCTCCTACCTCGTGGATGTCTTAACCTGTACACTCCTTCACGTTCCTTCCGCTCTGCTGCAGATACCTTGTGCCTACGAATACCTAGATTCAACCAATCTACCGTTGGCCGCCGCTCTTTCTCTATTTCGGGTCCATCGACCTGGAATGAGCTCCCTCTCTCTCCTCGCCAGAAGCCTAGTTATGACACTTTTAAATCCAGCCTCAAGACATATTTATTTCAAACCTAAGATTTCCCCCATCCTGTTTCATATCAGAACTATCCCACCTTCACTAACCCATGTCCTATCACCCTTCTAAAGTACACGACCTGTGTGAGTGTGTGTGTGCTTTTGAAAAAAACATTTGACTATAGCAATTTTATTTCATAGATTTGGTCTGCAGCGTACCATGTTTGTAATATCTGTTTAAACTATTGATTGTTTGTCATTAGTTGCATGACTGTGTAAGATTAGGTTGAATGCATGCGCTTTGATTTGTCTTTGCAAGATATAGCGCTATATAAGTTCCATTTATTATTATTATTATTATTATTATTATTATTATTATTATTATTATTATTATTATTATTATTATTATACGCCAAATCTCATTATGGGTGAACCTCGAAGCTCTAGCCGAGGAACGAAAAACAAACCAAAACCAAAACAAAATCCCAACTATTCAGCATTTATTTATTTATTTATTCATTCATTTATTTATTTATAGTCTTTTTTAAGATCACTCTCAAGACGTTACAGCGTATACGTTGTCGCATGCTTTCATTTCGTTTCATTCCGGGTTGTTTATAGCTCCCCACCAACCACGAAGGTCACGTCTCGACTGTTATTCTATATCAACTGTAGCATCTCCAGTAACCTCCACTATCTCCAGTAACCTCCACTATCTCCAGTCACCTCGAGTTCAACACCAGCACCACCTAATCTCTGGAGATATCCAACACCGCCAACCTGAAAAAAAGAACCAGATGAAATGACAGACTACTTTCATCATTACAGTCCTTAAAGCTAATACATCAAGGCTCTGCTTTTGAGGACGCCAGCCATTGCGTTTAATTCGTTATTCCCAGGCGAACACATGCGGAACATCTTGCGCGCACACGTTAAAAACCCTGATCCGCTTTTCGGAAGAGTAGGGCACTGAGTGTCGGTGGGAACAGATGACAAAATTTTTACAAAACTGCAACCACACGGGGACTAGTTATAAAAAATCCAAGCACATGAGTGCTTATTCCATTATCCTCGAAATGAAAGAGAACAAAAAGAAATAAATAGAATTCCCAGGTTACAAAAAAGCTTAAAGAAGAAAGGACAATGAACATTTCAATGTACTTATATTCGTTCGTTCCGAGATTCGGGGGACGGGATAGCCTGGTGGTTAGAGTGATGTATTCGTGATCTGCTGACCGGGTTCGATTCTCGTTCAAGAGGATTTTTTTCCTTTGAGGTTAACATCAGTGCCGATTCCACTCCTCCCCCCAAAGTCCTTCGGATGAGACGATAAACCAAGGTCCCGTGTGCGAACGCACGCAGAATATCTTGCCCACACGTTAAAACCTGTTCCCGTTTTCGGAAGGGTTTATTTTATTTTTTTTATATTCTTTTATATCGAGGATAATGGAATAAGCACTTATGTGCTTTTTTACAACCAGTCCCCGTGTGTATGCGTTTTTTTCAATTCTGTCATCTGTCATCATGGTAGGCCATTGTGTGCTGGTGGGAACGGATGACAAAATTGACAAAATTGCATACACACGGGGACTGGATGAAAAAAATAAATAAAAGAATTAAAAAAAAATCGCCCCAATGGTGAGGTTTTTGCGTATGCGACACTGACCCCTCCTCCCCCGCCATATAGGTAGCCACATTCCGACTTCGGGGATGGTGTCTAAAACACTACACGTATGTGCTTGCGTATTTGAAATGTTATCATCCGCTCCTATCGCCACGAAATGGATTACTCCCCCGAAAGGCGGACAAGGTTTTTAACGTGTGGGCAAGATGTTCTGCGTGCATTCACCCACAGGGCCTCAGTTTATAGTCTCATCCGAAGGACTTTGACATTCAGTTCGATTTTCTCGTCAAATTTGGAAAGAAAAGGCAAGGCTGGGAATCGAACCGAGAACCTCACGGTTTACTTGTTAGATAGGTGAACGTCTTAACCGTCCTGTCTTGTTGTGTACTTAAAAGATGTACAGGAGAAATGCCATATGGGCAAATAACACGCAGATTGGACATCCTGTGCCCATCCAAGGGTTTACAGTATCACAACCTGGTGACCAGACCAAAAAATTACTGGCAAAATGTCATATAATTATGACGTATGGAAAGAAAACAGTTGTAAAGCTTTGCTCAAGAAAAAAGGGCAGGAGAATGGACTGGGAGGGCAAAAAAACCAAACAAGCAAAAAACCGAACAAAAACAACAAAAAAAGCCCGAACAAACCCCAAAACAAAAACAAAAACTGAAACAAAACCCCAGCAAGAGATATGATAGAATGGTAAAGAAAAAACCCCACAGAAACAAAGAGAGTGATAGAAAAGAGGAAAATTCTAGCCCAGAATTTTCAGAAGGTGGAGATGCTAGTTATACTGAAAGAGGCCCCAGTACCCCCAACAGGGGGTTGTCGATTGGTTCATTCTAACTCCATAAGACAACTACAGAGATGCCCATCTATTTCTAAAAGCAGCTGTATGGTTAATTGTTAAAAGGATGAACCCGTCATCCCTGCGTGTTCTTGTTCTTGTCATCCGTGCTAGCCCTTTTACTGTTGGTTTATTGTTTTGTAACCAGATTTCAATTCTTTTGTGATAAGACAGTATATTTTTAAGAGACAACAGCAGCAGCAGCAACAGCAGCAGCAGCAGCAGCAGCAGCGCATCAGCAGGAGCAGCAGCAGCAACAAATTCAGCAGCAACAACAACAGCAGCAACACAAGCTACAGCAAAAGAAGCAGCAGCAGTAGCACAACAGCAACAGCAGCAGCAACAGCAGCAGCAGCAGCAACAACAACAGAAGCAGAACCACAGAAGCAACAGCAACAGCAGCAACAGAAGAAACAGCAGCAGAAGCCCAACAGCAATGCAGCAGCAGCAACAACAGAAGCAACAGCAACAGCAGCAGCAGAAGCACAGCAGCAGCAGCAACAGCAGCAGCAACAACAGAAGCAGCATCAACAGCAGAAGCAGCAACAGAAGCAGCAGCAATAATCTTTTTTTTAAATGAATTGTTTTCTTCCCTAGAGTATACAGAATATCTATCTATCAAACATTAGTCCCAACTTCGTGAATTGACCGAATTATCTGTCATGATGTTGCATAATCTTCTGATGAGATGAAGAAGGAGAACTAGGCTAACACTAAAACTCATTAGTATGGCCGGTAACAATTACACCTTTTGCGGGTCAACTTAAAATTTCTCTCTCTCTCTCTCTCTCTCTCTCTCTCTCTCTCTCTCTCTCTCTCTCTCTCTCTCTCTCTCTCTCTCTCTGTGGGCATGCAAATACGTGTGTGCGCGCGCATTTGTGTGTAGGCCAGTGTGTGCGTGCCTAACTATATGCATGCATGTGTGCGTGGGTGTGTGTCTGCGCGCGTGAATGCGCACAAGGAAGAAGAAGAAGAAGAAGAAGACGGGCTAGCCTAGTGGTTAGAACATTGCGCTCGCAATCTGACGACCCGGATCCGATTCCCGTTCAAGGGGATATAGTTTCCCCCTGGAGTTAACATCAGTGCAGATTCCTCTCTCCCCAAAAGTCCTTCGAATAAGACTATAAACCGAGTCCCCCGTGTGCGAACGCACGCAGAACATCTTGCGCACACGTTAAATCCTGCTCCGCTTTTCGTAAGAGTAGGCCATCGTGTGCCGGTGGGAACAGATGATAGAATTTACAAAACCGCATACACACGGGGACTGGATGTAAAAAAACACACATAAAGTGCTTATTCCATTATCCTCGATATACAAGAATAAAATAAATTTAAAAACAACAACGAAAATCTCTTTGTGGGCATGCGCGTACGTGTGTGCGCGCGCGCGCGCATTTGTGTGTAGGCCAGTGTGTGCGCGCGTAAGTATATGCATGCAAGAAGAAGAAGACATAAACTAACGTAGCCCCTGCCCACGCTCAGTTCAATACATCTTTTCGGTTGCAGCTTGTGACCCTGCTTCTGCCCACACAGAGAGGAAGAGGAGGAGGAGGAGGAGAAAGAGGAGGAGGAAGAGGGGGAGGGGGAGGGGGGAGGAGGAGGGAGGCCGGAGAGGAGAAGGCGGTGGAAAATAGAGGGACGGAGGAAAGGGTGGAAATAAAAGAAAGGGGAGGAGGAGAGCGGTGGGGGGGGGGGGGGGGGGGGGGGGGGGGGGAGGGGCAATCAAAAGAAGAAGACAATGATAGAGAGGAAGAGGAGAAGACGGAGGAGGAAGAAGAAAAGGAGGGGAGGGGGGGGGGGGGGGCAGGATGAAGAGGAAGAAGGAGGAAGAGACAGAAAGAAGAAGAGAATGGTGGAAACAAAAGAGGAAAAGAAGGGAAACAGCAGCAAGATCATCATCATCATCATCATCATCATCACCACCACCACCACCACCACCACCACCACCATCGTCAGTAAAACAACAGAAACACCCCCATCATCATCATCATCATCATCAGCACCATCATCAGTAAAACAACAGAAACACCCCCATCATCACCACCACCACCATCGCCACTAGCAGCAGCAGCATCACCATCACCACCACCATCGCCACCACCACTACCACCACAACAACACTTAAAGAGGTGCAGAGAAAAAGCACCAAAAAACAGGACAAGGCCATACATAATGTACGCAGCACCACACAAAAGAACCAATCGGCTTATAACCGTGATGAATCCACGCTTGTGATGTTCTTAAGTAGTTATCCTGTCCCTAACTGGAACACTGTGCGAACCTGGTCTAAAAAAGTCACTGGCAAGTTGTTATGATTATTATTATTTTTTTTTTAAACTGCTCAGCGCTTTGCTTTTATATCAACACATGAAAACACAGTATAACGGCAATCAAACGATATCTGTAAGGTTTTTATTTTTTTTTTAAAGAAAAGAAGTAGTGAGGTAAACAAGGGCAGATAATCACTTACAACTCTTCCATCATTTTCAAAATGAGATATCAAAGATTCAGTTATGAAAAATCCAAACTTGGTTGTAATATCTTTTCAATGACAGCATTTTAGGCATTTTTGTGAAAGAACCATGTCTTTGGCCTGACCTGATTCGTATTTCAGCTCCTGGATGAGCCTTCGTCAGAGGTCCCGGTGGTGATTGAAGCTTCACCTGCTGTGGTACCTTACAGCCAGACACTTTTTTTCAGAATTTAGAAGTGTCAATCGCATTCACAAGAATAAGCGATGTTTCATCAGCCTTTTTAAGCTGCCACCGAAAGACGATGATTAAAAAGAGAAAGAAATTGTGCATAAAATATATGTTGCATCCCCCACCAACCAAATATAAAAAGGAGAAAATAAACACCTAGTGAATCTTTATGCCTTATGTTTGGGTTTTTCTTTGGGGGGTGGGTTGGATTTATGTCATTTTATTGCCCTTCTTTTGGGTTGTTTTCATCTATGTTGATCTAAAGCAATGTGGCAAAGCAGTTTAAAACAACAACAAAACAATTTCGTTTAGAGTGGGTTCGCACGGTTGAAAATCTGGATCCAGTTAGCGACAAGAAAACCACTTAACGACACCACA
>CM054134.1:78219237-78226737 GCA_028751875.1 Rapana venosa | reverse complement strand
GTGTGTGTGTGTGATGAGAGAGAGAGAGAGAGAGAGAGAGAGAGAGAGAGAGGAGAGAGAGAGAGAGAGAGAGAGAGAGAGAGAGAGAGAGAATAATTTACCAAGGTTTCTCTATTCTTTTCAGTTTAGGCAGTATTCACAACAACCACTAACAGAATAGTAATAATAAAAAAATAAAACAACCAACAACAACAACAACAACGCAGTTCCTTCGTCAACAAAAACGTATCAATAATAGAAAAGAAGTTTAGACGCTACAACTAACCATTTTTGTATTTGTGTTAAATCCGGACGTCCATACTTACCTTATTTTAGCCCCAGACATTTACGAATTATGAATGGACAATAAAAACACCACCACCACCACCACCACCAAAAATTCCTGATCAAGGAAGATTACACTTGCTGATGTATAGCCGCAATAGCAAAATGCACAAGACTACAGACGGCATAGCCTGGTGGTTAGAGTGATGCGCTCGTGATCTGCTGACCGGGGTTCGAATTTCGTTCAAGAAGATTTTTCCTCTGGAGTTAACATCAGTACCGACTCCACCACCCCCCCCCTCCTCCCCCAATTCCTTCGACGAGACTATATACCGAGGTCCCGTGTGCGAACGCACGCAGAACATCTTGCGCAAACGTTAAAACCAGTTCCGCTTTTCGGAAGAGTAGGCCATTGTGTGCATGTAGGAAGGGATGACAAAATTGACAAAAACTGCATGCACACGGGGATTTGATGTAAAAAAAAAAGCATACGAGTGCTTATTCCATTATCCTCCGAATAAAAGAATATTATGTAAATAAAAAATAAAATTAATAATAATAATGATATAATTTTTCAAATTATGGTTTGCGGGTTTGAATTTTGTTTGCGTTTGGTGAGGGAAAGATAAGGGATTTTTTTACACTCCCCGAGGTCAGGTTACGTCAGACCTTTCATCTGCCTATTTTTCTTTCATCATGCATGCATATAAGAACAATATTACAAGTTAAAGATCCCGTAAACTATGATTGGATAGATTATAGACCTCCCCCCAAAAAAACCCCCACCCCAACACAACCAAAACAACAAACCAGCCCCAAAACAAAAATCCCCCCCCCCCCCCCCAAAGAAACAAAAGCAAACCAACAATAACAAACCACCACCAACAAAAAACAACAACAAACAAACCTGAAACAAACAAGACCCTCCCCCCCCCTCCCAATATTTGAATGAGAATCAGAACCAGAATCAGAACACTTTATCGCCATTAAGCCAGAACGAGACTTCTTTGACACCAAACAAAAACGTATTCAACATTTCCTAAAAGATGTAGATTCTTAGATTTATGTAATTTGTCTATGCTCTCCTTCTTCTGGAAGAATAAATCACGCACCCAATACCAGCCGCCATGGCGCAGTGGTTTGCGCCTTGGGTTACGGACTGGAAAGTCGCGGGTTTGATTCCCATAAGAGTCATAGGGATTTTTCGGATTCCAGCCGGCTCCTACTCGGAGTGAGTGTACTGTGGGCTCAGTGGGAAGACTGGGACCACACAGTAGAGCTTCATCCACTTAACGGATGCGAGTTTGAGAGTGTTGCTCAAATTACCTGACCAACACTGCAGGTGTCTGTATCTCTCGGGCCCGGTTGACGCCGGGATTATATTATGATAGTAAGGGTAGAGTACAACCCTGTCAAGTAGTCTCAAAGCATATGCACTTCCACAGTAGCATCATTATGTCATCCTCACTGTCATGCATCATCATGCAATAAAAAAAAAAAGCCTCTGATTCGGTGGTCCCAGTTGGTCTGGTCTCATGGTGACCTCAGATTCGGTTTGCCCATACACTTCTGTGCTTGTGGTGAGTTTGTGTCAAAGCCATTGGGGTTGGAGGTTCATGGGGAGACGGTCGACTGAGGGACGTTGTGGTGGTTGCCACCTCTGGTGGGTAACTCACTCAGTCTGGCTCCGCGACTGAGCTAATGATGTCGTTAGTTGGGGCCTAGTAGGTGGTGTCCAGCGTATGTTAGCTCAGAACAGGCACCACTGAACACCACCAAAGTGACCCAGCAGCAGCGCAGGGCCCCTCTGGCTGGTGGCCCCACGGCGGCCTGATAGTGATGGGCTCCCTGTGGACTTCCGACCCTGAGGATGAGACATAACGAATCTGGGAATGGCTGTGGAGGGGAGATTGGAATGAGCGGAGTGGGAGCAGTGGGATGGGGGACGTCACAGAAGATGAGGCAGCAATTTTTTTTTTTAAATCACGCACCCAAGGCACCATCAGCGAGCGTACTGGGCTCTGCAGTAAATCTTGAACCCTCTGGTCTGTGGATTTCTGAACAGGTGAGGTTCAGCCTATGTACAACTCAGCTCGTGGTTACATTCTTTATCGCTTGATTTATTCATCTCTTTGGTTAATCTGGTTAGCTGGTTGATTGGTTGGTTGATTAGATGGGATTTTCTTTTAGGTTGATGGCTGTTGTGTCTTGTTTTTCGTTGTTTTGTGTGTTTCTTTTCGTACGTTTTGTTGTTGTTTTGTTTGTTGGTTGGTTTGGTTTGTTATTGTTTCTTGGGGGGGGGGGGGGGGGGGGAGGTGTCTAATGGTTTTTTATTACTTTTGACACACGTCTCTAAACTCTATATTCGTTGGGTTTGCTGTTTCATTCTGTTTTCCTTTTCTTTTTTCCTGTTATTTTTGTTCTTACTTTTTTTTCTGTAAAACTTGCCGTCAGTTTACTTTGAACTAAAAGACGTTCCTGTTGCATATTCACTTCTTTGTTGTTTTTTTTAGTTTGTAGCTTTCCGAAAAGAATGTAACCACGAGCTGAGTTGTACATAGGCTGAACCTCACCTGTTCAGAAATCCACAGACCAGAGGGTTCAAGATTTACTGCAGAGCCCAGTACGCTCGCTGATGGTGCCTTGGGTGCGTGATTTAAAAAAAAAAATTGCTGCCTCATCTTCTGTGACGTCCCCCATCCCACTGCTCCCACTCCGCTCATTCCAATCTCCCCTCCACAGCCATTCCCAGATTCGTTATGTCTCATCCTCAGGGTCGGAAGTCCAAACTACCACCGACAAATAAAAAACAAAACAAAGCCCCAACCCAGACTCAAGAAGATTGGTCTAAGGGAAATAACTGCATTCAAGAGGGTTTTTTTGTGTGTTTTTTGTAGCCCCAGTTATAACCCTTTGTTTGGGGAGACCTCAGCGATCTTTCACACGAATCGCACAACAGACAGCACAATTTATCAAACAGAATTTTGAATTAAAACGAAAGAATGCACAAACACACACACAGCAACAGATGACAGAAAACGGATGGCAAAATTTACAAAACTGCATTCATACGGTGACTGGATGAAAAAACACACGAGTGCTTATTCCATTATCCTCGAAATAAAAGAATTAAAAAAAATAACATGCACGCACGCAGGCATAGACGACGACGACGACGACAACAACAACAAAACCCCCAAAATAAAACCAAACAATCCAAAAAACCCACCCCTAAAATAAGCAACGAAAAATAGGAAGTAAAAGAAAACAACAACAAACAAAACCAACAAAAAGACCCAAAAAGGCCAAACCAACAACAAACCAAACACACCCCAAAACACAACAACAACAACAATCCAACCAACTTATCCAGCCGAGTAAACTTGTACAAAACCAGACAACTGGCCACGCATTCGATCATTCAGTCAATCATTTAATCATCCATTCAATCAGTCATTAGGTATATCAACTAGCAAGTCGACCATCCATCCAACCAGCCAACCAGGCAGCCAAGCAACCAGCCAGACAACCAGCCAGCCAACCAACCAACCAACCAACCAGCCAACCAGCCAGACAGCCAACCAACTAGCCAACCAGCCAACCAGCCAGACAGCCAACCGGCAGCCAGCCAACCAGCCAACCAAACAGCCAACCATCCAGACAGCCAACCAGCCAACCAGCCAACCAGGCAGCCAGCCAACCAGCCAACCAGCCAGACAGCCAACCAGCCAGCCAACCAGACAGCCAGCCAACCAGCCAACCAGCCAACCAGCCAACCAGCCAGCCAGCCAACCAGCCAGCCAACCAACCAGCCGGTCAGTCTATTTTATACCTTCCTATTGTCAACAGGAGTAGGAGGGGTAAGTGTGTGTGTGTGTGTGTGTGTGTGTGTGTGTGTGTGTGTGTGTGTGTGTGTGTGTGTGTGGTGACGAGGAAGTGTGCATAATAGACTGACATCCACCCCCCCCTCCTTCCTCCCTAGGGATGCAAGGGGCCTGTCAGTATAAATTGCATCCACACCTCAAAATTCTATTCTAGGAATTATCTTTTAAAAAAAAATCCCTCTCTTTGTTTCTGTCTCGTTTATTTTTCTTCCTGTCACCTCCTTCTTGTCTATTTTCTGTCTTCTTGATCCATTCTCCTGCCCCCAGAAAGACTTAAAAGATAACAATTCTTTCGGATGCGCTGGGTCTGACTTGTCAGGCGCTTAACGACAGCGCAACGCATTTTCGTTCATATGACAGACAATAGTTGCTGTGTAAGCGTTCGATGACGACGACGACGACAACAAAGAAGAAGAAGAAGAAGGAGGAGGAGGAGGAGACTAACATCCAAGAAAAATGCTGACAGCAATTTCAAAACACACAATCCAGGGAACAACAATAAGATCAAATAATTGTTACTAGGAGGTTTCCCTCAAACGTAAAGAACTAAAATAATGTGAAAACGACAGCTTTATTGTTTGTTGTTATTGTTGTCGGTATAATATAATATATATATATATATATATATATATATATAATATATATATATATATATATATATATATTTTTTTTTTTTTTTTTTTTTTTTTTTTCAATCTATGACTCTGTGAATTTAACCGCATTTGTCACCACAGTTATCATAAGGTAACACGAAAAGTTTTGCCCCCCCCCCAAAAAAAAGCAACAGTGTCAACATCAGAATGATTTCAAAATGTGTGTACTGCATCGTGCTATTGTATACTTCACAATCACAGCTGATTAGGTGTCGTGCGTGTTGTATTTGTTTTCCTACCTGAGTGGCTTTTTTTTTCTACGGACTTTTGCCAGGAACAAAACTCTCTTATTGCTAGGGTTCATTTACGTGCGTTGAATGCGTGTTAAACGCAGGACATCGGTTTATTGTCTCATCCGAAAGACTAGCACCCAGACCACCACTCACGGTCTAGTGGATAGAGGAAACGTTTCGTGCACAAATGAACCCGCACTTCCAGCTTTCTAGGCAGGTGCGTTACCTCTAGAACATATAACTCTTGCATCCTCGACAAAGGCCAGTATTAACATCCAGCCCTTTCTGTTTTCTTTCTGTGCTTTCTTCCTTCTTTCTTTCTTTCCTTCAATTCTTCCTTCCTTCCTTTTCCATCGTTTTCTTCCTTCTGCCTTTTCTTCTTTTTTTTCTCCTTCCCTTCTTCTTTCCTTTCTCCTTTCCTTTTTTCTTTCCTTTCTTCTTTCTTCTTTCATTTCTTCCTCCCTTCTTTCTTTTCCTTCCTTCCTTCTTTCACTTCTTCCATCATTCTTTCTTTCTCTCTTCCTTTCTTTCTTTCCTTCCTCCCTACCTTTCTTTCCTTGTTTCCCTTCTTTCTTTCTCTCTTTCTTTCTTTTTTCTTCCTTCCTTCTTTTCTTTCATCCTTCCTTCCTCCTTTCCTTTCTTTCTTCCTCCTTTCCTTCCTGTCTTTCTTTCTTCCCTCATTCCTTCCTTTCTTTCTTCCTTCCTTCTTTCCTTCCTTTCTTCCTCCTTTCCTTCCTGTCTTTCTTTCTTCCCTCATTCCTTCCTTTCTTTCTTCCTTCCTTCTTTCCTTCCTTTCTTCCTCCTTTCCTTCCTGTCTTTCTTTCTTCCCTCATTCCTTCCTTTCTTTCTTCCTTCCTTCTTTCCTCCTTTCCTGTAACTCTTTGGGGAGTTATCAAGGCACTGCACTGAACGTTCCAGGCCGTTTCTTTGGGAAAGTTAGACCCAGTGGAGCCCATCTCTTCTCAGACACAATGTGCATGCTAGGTATGCTGGCGTTTCCGTAACCCACCGAACAATAACACGAATTACAGGATAATTATTTAACAATGCGCGTCATCTGATCCTCTACATGCATGCGTATACACGAACGGAATTTGTAAGGCACTGGCAGGTCTGCAATTTAAGTTGACCCTCGATATCGTAACCCCCCCCCCCAAAAAAAAAAAAAAAAAAAAAAAGTCAATCCTTAATTCACTAGCAGACGCCTATGCCGAGATTCGAACCCACGACTTCATGGCATCACAGGGATGGAATTTAAACTCTATATATTATAGATCTTCTCAACTTTGGCGTCCGTCAGACGACCGAGCCCCTAAAATCTGAACTACGCGCTGATTGTTTGTCAGTCGAATCTTTTGATGGGCCTGTTTCTCTCGGTTCGGATTAGCAGCGGTAATAACAGACACAGGTTAAAGATCAAAGACATCAAAGATGATCATTGATGTGGATACACCCCTGTTGTCAAACAGGGCGACGTCTCTCTCTATCTCTGTGTGTGTGTGTGTGTGTGTGTTGTGTGTGTGTGTGTGTGTGTGTGTGTGTGTGTCTCTTCTCTCTCTGTCTCTCTGTCTCTCTGTCTATCTGTCTCTGACTGTCTGTCTGTCTGTCTGTCTGTCTGTCTGTCTCTCTCTCTCTCTCTCTGTTTCTCTCCTCTCTCTACCTCCCACCCCCCCCCCCCCCCCCCCCCCCCCCCTGATTTTTTTCTTTATAGAGGAAGGGCCGTTCACTTGTTGACATACTGACTGAAATCTATAGCAGTTTAGGAATGTTTTCCCAGTGTTACAGGCCTACAAGTTTGTTTTGAAGTATGTGTGTGTGTGTGTGTGTGTGTGTGTGCGCGTGCGTGTGTGTGTAGGAGAGAGAGAGAGAAAGAGAGAGAGAGAGAGGAGAGAGAGAGAGAGAGAGAGAGAGAGAGAGAAAGAGAAAGAGAGATAGAGACAGAGACAGAGACAGAGAGAGAGAGAAAGAGGCAACGTTTGAAAACAATCTTCTCAAAACTCAGAAAGCAGAATCATCCACATTCATGTGTTTATCTAATTCTTACTTTGCCTGTTCATTTCATGAAAAGTAACCAAACAAAAGATGCTGTCAATCCATAGAGGTTTGTTTTTTTGTTTTTTTGTTTTGGTCATCCATTCACTTTTGATCAGAATCAGTCACCATACTTCGTGCCAAAGTGACAAGGCTGTAAAAATGATTGACAGGCTGAAAATGACGAACTGGTCAGACCAGACGAGCAGTGTCCACTACTCTGGTATTCCTGACTGACACATTGAAACTGACCGGCACATGTCCGGACTTAAATCCGCCCATCTGTTCCTGATGAATGACCCTCTGTACCCCCCCCCCCCCCCCACTCCCACCTCCTCCCTGCCCCTCCTTCACCCCGCCCCCCACTGTCCCGCCCTTTCGTCCCCCCCCCCCCCCCCCCTGCCTTTCCTAACTTGTCATGTCGTTTGTGATTGA
>CM054134.1:78211737-78214237 GCA_028751875.1 Rapana venosa | reverse complement strand
TACTTCTACTTTCGTACTCAATAGCATAAAAAAATCCTGTTTAATTGTTACACTAGTTTTATAAATAAACCAGCATGATTAAGACAAAATCATTAAAAGATAAGACGCTGAAAATAAACATTTACAAATTTTCACGTGAACATGGTGTCATCATTTACTTTAACTTTGTTTCTTATGACATCCAAAGAAAAAAAAATCCTGTTTAATTGTTACACTAGTTTAAAAAATAAATGATCATGATTTTCAAAATCATTCAAAGATAAGAAAACCCCTCAGAAAAAGGATCCAGTTTCCTCACTAAAAGTGCGTGGGTTGAAAAGCAATAGATAAACATCTTCAATAATTTTTAAACCCACATCATGTAAGCTTATAAAAGTTTAAGAAAAGATTAAAACTGAACAAAAAGTAACACCGAAAAAACAAAAACGTCTTTGTGTGCAGTGAGAAAGCATTTTCTCTATGGACTTTTCTCTTATATAGGTGCAGGAGTTCTGTGTAACAAAACTGTGAAAATTGACGAGACACTGGCTCCATTCTTTCGAATGTTGGGAAGCAACAACAACAGCAACAACAGGAACAACAACAGCAGGAACAACAACAACAACAACAACAACAACAACAACAACAACAACAACAACAACAACAACAACAACAACAACAACGACAACAGCAGCAGCAACAACTGAGAAGGCCTATTTGTGATACCGCGACTCATCTAACTTCAAAACTATTTCGTCCTCAACAATGTTGAAGAAAGTGTGTCGTGTTTGAAGGGTGAAGCGTACTGAATCAAGAACTGTCGAAGGAATGTGTTCGAAACCAGCTCAAACTCGTTTCATATGAATATTCAATGATTTGGACATCATGCCAAAAAGAAGAAATAACAAATCAGAACAACATCGTCACCTCAAAAGATGAACCCCAAAGAAAAAGAATGTATCAAAGTGAGACTTTTCTCTCTGTGGCTAGGAAGCCATGTTCAGAAACAGTTTCAGGTTTAAAAAAAAATTCTTCTGTGACCTATTAAAATAACATTTCATGCAAATGAAACTTCAGAAAAATTAACAAGAAATTCGTTCAATAATTAAATCAACAGTGAACTTTGCAGAAAATCGGAGAAAACACTCACGCTTGTGGTTTTTTTTTTGGGTGTTTTTGTGTTGTTTTCGTTTTTGGTAACATAAATAAACTCAAAATAGATAGTATCTCCATGAAGTTGAAAAAAAAACCCCACCGCTGAAACGAAGGGGACCACCAACAAACAAAAAATGTTGCACAAAGCACGAATACAAGCGGTTTTGTAGTTTTAATTAAACCGAACGTTTTGCAAGAATGAGAAGCAGCATCGCCATGAGTAGCAGCATGAGCAGTAGCGAGCAGTATGATGGGTCCAGCGGGTAAAGAGGGACCGTTACATCTTCATCTCTTCTGTCTCCTCTCTCTCCTGCTTCTGCCGCACGTTTGGGCCTTCTTCGGGTAAGTAGTCTGGTCTTGGTGATAATAATAATTTATTAGTGTGTGCTAGTATGTGTTAGTGTGTGTGTGTGTTGTGTGTGTTGTGTGTTGTGTGTTGTGTTGTGTGTGCGTGTGTGTGTGTGTGTGTGTGTTGTGTGCTAGTGTGTATTGGTTTGTTGTTGTGTTGTGTGTTGTGTGTAGTGTGTTGTGTGTTGTGTTGTGTGTGTGTAGTGTGTGTGTGTGTGTTGGTTTGTGTTGTGTGTGTGTGGTGTTGTGTGTGTGTGTGTGTGTGTGTGTGTGCTAGTGTGTGTGTGTGTGTGCTAGTGTGTGTGTGTGTGTGTGTGTGTTGTGTGTGTGTAGTGTGTATTGTGTGTGTGCGTGTGTGTGTGTGTTCTCCCTCGCTCTCTCTTTCTCACCCCATTTCTCTCTCGTCTCTCTCTCTCTCTCATCTCTCTCTCTCTCCGCTCTTGTGTGGTGTGTGGTGTGTGTGTGTGTGTGCGCGCGCGCGCGCGTGCGTGCGTGTGTGTGTTCTCTCTCTCTCTCTCTCTTTCTCTCTCTCTCTCTTCTCTCTCTCTCTCTCTCTCTCTCTCTCTCTTCTGTGTGTGTGTGTGTGTGTGTGTGTGTGTGTGTGTGTCGTGGTGTGGTGTGTTCTTCTTTGTGTTTCTTCTCCTGTCTGTGTCCCTGCCTGTCCAAGTCTCTGTCTGTCTCACTGCTTGTCTGTCAGTCTGTCAGTCTGCCTGTCTATCTATCCGTCTGTCTGTCTCTATTTGTGTGTATATGTGTGTGTGTGCGTGCATGCGCGCGCGCGTGCGTGCGTGCGTGCTTGTGTGTGCGTGTGTGCGTGCGCGCGGTGTATGTGTGCGCGCGCGCGCCGCGTGTTTGAACGAAAACTAACTGTCATACATATTTACGTTTGTCTTTCTGAATCTTTTATTGAAAAAAATGGTGTGTGGTTATATGCGTGCATGCGTGTGCGTGCGCGCGCTCGCGCGCGCGTGTGTATATATTGGAGGGAAAAGTGACAACTAATGCATATTTACATTTT
>CM054134.1:78191737-78201737 GCA_028751875.1 Rapana venosa | reverse complement strand
TTATGGGACACCTTTACCTTTAAGGGTCCATGAAGACGCGGGTTCGAATCTCAGCGGCGTCTGGTGAATTAAGGGTGGGGGATTTTTTAAATTTTTTTTTTTTTTACAATCTTCCCAGGTAGGTTAACTTTCGAGTGCAGGCCTGTCAGTTGTGCCTTCATTCCCTGTGTGTAGTATACACATACACACGCAGAAGATATTAAAAAAAATGTACGTTAAAGATTCTGTAGTTCATGTCAGTGTTGGGTAGGTTATAGAAACATGAACATCCCCAGGTTACGTTCCCGAAGTCGGAATACCCGTGCCTGTCGAAGAAATGACCCCAAAAATACATGTGTGCAAGATGTACGTGCGTTCGCACATGGGGCCTCGGTTTATAGTCTCGTCCAGAGGACTTTCGGGGGGAATGGAGTCAGTACTGATGTCAACTCCGGGGGAAAAAACATTCCCTTGGACGGGGTCTCGTCGGTGGTTCGAACCCGGGCTTGATGGTGGGCCGTCAACTCGCGGGTGTCACCCTCTAGCCACTGTGCTATCCCGCCTCCCGCCCGCCCCCCAGGTGAGTTTTAAGTTTTGGGTTGGTTGGCTGCTTGGTTGGTTAATTGATAGTTCTTTTGTTATTGTAGTAGTTGTTGTTGATGTTGCTCTTGTTGTTGTTGTTCTTCTTCTTCTTCTTGTTCTTCTTGTTCTTGTTGTTGTTGTTGTTGTTGTTGTTGTTGTTGTTGTTGTTCTTCTTCTTCTTCTTCTTCTTCTTCTTCTTCTTCTTCTTCTTCTTCTTCTTCCCCTCCTCCTGTTTATCCCCTCCTCCTTCTTCTTCTCCTCCTCCTCTTCCTCCTCCTTCCTTTATCTCCCTTTTCCTTCTCATTCTCCTCCTTCTTTCCCTTCTCCTCTTTTTCACCCACCATCTTCTTCCAATCTGTCTCCCTTTTCCTTCGTCTTGTTGTATTATTGTGGAAGAAAAGGTCAGCAGAGGCAGATGGCATGAGTGACACTGTCAATATTGTACATGCTCCCGAGGCTTTTCCAGCATGCAAGTGATCATGCAGTTGTGTACCCTCTGCCGAGGGGTCAGTTTGGCGTGCCGTATAGTATAGTATAGTATAGTATAGTATAGTATAGTATAGTATAGTATAGTATAGTATAGTATAGTATAGTATAGTATAGTATAGTATAGTATAAGAACACCCTGCTTGCTCTGACACCTCGAGCCTTCGGAAAACCAGAGATCCAAATTTTGGTTGGTTGGTTGGTTGGTTGTTGTTGCTGTTGGTGGTGGTGGTGGTGGTGGTTGTAGTTTGTTAAGAGTGAGATGTTACACAATATACTGCACTGCACTGCACTGTACTGTGGTGCAATGCGCTATGGTACGCTACAACATAATACCATGCAATGCAGTACAATGCAATACAATAATAATAATAATAATAATAATGATGATATATGGAATTTATATAGCGCTGAATCTTGTAAACCAAACAAATCGAATGCAATACCATACAAAGTAAGATACAATGCAATGCAGTACAATGCAATGCAATACAATACACTGCACTGCATAGCAATGGACTGCACAGCGAAAAGATAAGATACGATTCGATAGGATGCGAAACGATACAGTATGATGCCGTGCAATACAACGGAATTTAATGCAGTACAACCCAACGTGACACGACACGACACTATACAAAACGATACTGTACAACAATGCAGCAGAGCACCACACCACACCCCTCCCTACCGCACCACACCGCACCACACCACCACACCCCTACCCCCACACCAACACCCACCAACCACACCACACCCCAACACCACACCACACCACATCACTCCCACACCACACCCCTCCACTCCACTCCATTCCTAGACCATTTTAACCTATTACTACAACTGTAAAGACAATTGGCTCTCCTCGACAGTTCAGTTCTCTGAGCAGGTTAATATCTTCACAACGCCTTCTTATAGGTCAGCGCTTTCGTATCTATAGGTCAGTCTGTTAATTAGGGGTGTATGTTAACAGCCACTCTTTCCCTATCACTGCCAGACATTTAGCAGTTCGCGGCAATATCATCCTCCGAGCCAGTAGACAGCTAGTAGAGAGAGACAGGGGAGAAAAAAGTAGACTTGGAGAGCACAGCACAGAGAATGCGAATGCGAATGGGAAAGTTTTATTCATTATAGGCCTTGGCCCCTCGTGAAGGGGGTGTGTGTATATAATCAACATTCCAAAACATGTTGCATAAAAAACATATATGAACAGAAGAAGAATACCTCAAGTACAGATAGTATTTCTAATTTTAAAAGCTTTATACAAATAAATTGCTTGTCGCTTATTAATGCGTTCGTTAGTAGATGACATAAGTATACAAAGTCTAAACATGGAAGGACAGCTCACATATTTTTGCGGTATCAGATGAGTTCTAAGATCATTTAACAGAGAGAGAGAGAGAGAGAGGGGGGGGGGGGAGAAGGGGGAAGAAGACAGAGAGAGAGAGGGGGGGAGAAGGGGGGAGAAGACAGAGAGAGAGAGAGAGAGAGAGAGAGAGGGAGAGAGAGAGAGAGAGAGAGAGAGAGAGAGAGAGAATGACAATGGCAAAATAGTTTATTGTTCAGACTCAGTGCCCATAAACAAGGGGAAATGAATATATGCACACAATTGCAGCAAATGATCAAAGTTGAAAAAAACCTTAAATTTCTAATTCTTGAGAGAGAGAGAGAAAAAGAGAGGAGAGAGAGAGAGAGAGAGAGAGAGAAAGAGAGAGGCGAAGAGAGAGAGAGAGAGAGAGAGAGAGAGAGGTACACAATTGCCTCATTTTAAAAACATACATCCCTAACCGCTAGAGAGGCATATAGAAAAAAAAACAACAACACCAAACAACACCTTTTTCACCAGATCAAATTACATGAAATAGTAGGTCTTCAAGTTTTAGATTTAAAATAACAACAGCAACAACATCAAGTTACAAACAAAGGAACAAAATAAAAAAGAAAGAAAAACAAAGGAGAAAACTCCCACAAACAGGTTAAGAGAAGAACAAAGATAGTCAATATATATATATATATATATATATATATATATATATATATATATTATATATATATAGAGAGAGAGAGAGAGAGAGAGAGAGAGAGAGAGAGAGACGTAACTAAAAGTCTTTTGTTTCCAATACCATGGAGTGTGGTTCATTTTTGATGCACCAAGTGAGTTAAGAAGTGACTTTTGAAGATTGTTATGGATTGGTGTTGTCTAATGAAATCAGGAAGGGAGTTCCACAGGATAGGGCCTAAGTACAGTAAACTAGATTTGAACATATTTATTCTTGAGAATAGGACACATATTTTTCTTCTTCTCCTTATCAATATTCTGGAGTGATTTATAAGCAGCTTGTCTTTTAAGGATACAAAAGCAGTTTCTGTCATTATCTTAAACACCATGGCGCCCTTTGTCATATTTCAATCTTTGGGGCAGAGGGAGAATATTTCACTGAGTACTACCCACTTGGGGACGGGATAGCTCAGTGGTCGGAGCACTCGCTTTCCCCCAGCCAAGTTAAGCAGCGTCGAGCGTGGTTACCAGTTGGATGGGTGACCGTTTGCGCGCCTTGGCTTCAGTACAGTTCCCCCAGTTCACCCAGCTGTAAATGGGTACCTGCCCTCTTTAGGGTCAGGGAAGGTAAAGCAGCGAGGGAGAGGAGACGGGCGCCGCCCTCAATATGCTGGCCCTAGAGAAGTGAGGTCTCTGACGCCTCGCTCCCCTACGACCTTATAGGTTATGGGACTCCTTTACCTTTTACCTATTACCCACTTCTAGCATGCCTGTCTTCTTCTCCAAAGGAACAGTTTAAGAACACGTTTACACAGGCTTAGTAAAGGTGTCGTAGTGTTTGCGCTAGCAGAATCCTCACAGGGTTGATCCATAATCTATTGAGGATTGTATATAAGTTAAGAGGAAAAAAAAAGTATCCTCGAACGAAAGTCAAAGTCTTTCAGATGAGATTATAAACGAGGTCCTGTGTACCAACGCACGCAGAACATCTTGCGCACACATCAAACCTGTTCTGCCTTTCGGAAGAGAAGGCCATTTCCTGCCAGTGTATGTGTATAGGAGGCAGTTGCTGTTTTGGAAACTGGGCAGAAATTTGATTATAGTGGAGATGCCTTGCCCACAGTGCGTCCCCACTCTCTCGGCCAAGTGGGCATAAGGACAGTCAGCGTTGGAGATGTTCTCCAAAGGCCAACCAGCCCTCAGGGCTGCAGCACATAAGGACTGTGCGAGTCAAGCCTCCTAGTCAGAGAGTCATAGTCGATCACTAAAGACTAAGCTGTAAAGTGGAACTCCATGAATGGGAAAGAAAGCCACTGGTCATACAGCCTGTCACTTTGTTGTTGCCCCCAGCGTCAATAGGAACTGATGAAAAACATGAACAAAACAACACTTAGGTTTCGCGTTTAGACACCATCCCCGAAGTTGGAATGCAGCTACCTTCATGGTAGGCTACAAACGATCACATAGGCAACATCTCACCATTGGTGAACCTCGGAGCTCTAGCCGAAAAACGAAAATTAAAAGTCAAGAAAGTGTTTAATTTTAGTCAGCTTGTATTCTTTTTGGGACATATATTTGCATAAATAAGTTTATTTATTTATTTATTCATTCATTTACTTATTCATTCTTTTATTTTTGAGGATCATGGAATAATCACTTTTTTTTTACATCTAGTCCCCGTGTGTGCATGCGGTTAAATTGTAAAGTTTGTCATTCGTTTCCCATGTGGTAGAACCAGCTGATATTTTTTTTTCATCGATGGTTACTCCTAGAACTTTGTGGTAAGAGCTTTTGTTCGATTTCTTCTATTTTAATTGGATAGGAGAAAGTTTAGAGTACGTTTTGTCGTCTTTTTCTGGTGGTGGTAAGCATACATTTTGTCTTTTTGGGGGGTGGGTGGGGTATACACCTGGGATATAGTGCAGTCCATTGAACATGATCAACAACGCTTTAAAAAAAATCTGTTTAAAAGAGAGTTAATGTCATTAAGGCTCGTATGAATGATTATATTGTCAGCATATATAGTTTACATTTGGATTTGAAATGAAGAGGGAAGTAATTTCTGTATAATACAAAGTGATTTTGGTCCTCGAATGGATCCATGTGGTTCTCCATAAAAAATGGATGTTAGTCTGGATGTGAATGGAGTTATTGAGACACACTGTTGCCACCTTGTAAGATAGGAAGTGACAAGTCCTAGGGCATATTTTTTTGGAGAGAGATTTTGTCGCAGTTTTAGCTTTCTGAAAAAAATAAAAAGTCTGGTGTGTCCCAAAGACTCCTCCAGGCGTCATGGGAGAAGTCAAGTCACATAAAAAAAAAGTATACCAAAGATACAAGACAGAGACACGGACAGATTTAGAGAACACACCCTACCCCACCCCTCTTTCACCTAAAACCACAACTCCCCTCTCAACTCTTTGATATTCTCTCTCTCTCTCTCTCCTCTCTCTCTCTCTCTCTCCCCCCCCCCCTCTCTCTCTCTCTCCCTCCCTCCCTCCCTCTCTCTCTCTTTATCTTACCCCTATTTTCCACCACCACCCCCCAAAACTCTTTCTTCCACCCACCCACCCACCCCACCCTTTTCCCTTGTCGCGACAGACACCCTCCCTCACTCAGGAACGTTCATAACTTTTTGTTGACAAACATGCTTTCACAACAGATAGGAAGGAACGCGTTACTGCATGAACCGCCAGGAAGATTTACAACCCTGTGAGAGTTTTCCACCCCCTCAACCCCACCCCCTCCTCCTCTCCAAACTGACTTTCCTTGGCAACCGTTCCGAGGCAGATAGTCAAGACAGAGGGATCCGAAAGGAACTTGCTAAGGTTTCGGAGATATCTTGAAGAGCCAATAGACTTAGCAAGCTCTTCGCCTTGTCGGCTGGACAATAGGCCAGAGGGGTGTATCAGAGACAAGAGAGGGGTAGGGGTGGGGGGTGGGGGTGGGGTGGGGGGTTAGTAGACGATCTGGGAAGAAGGACTTGGGGGGTAGGTATCCCTTTAGGGAGGCAGACTACCCCCGAGTTGTGGGGGTACAGAAAAGGAAATCATTCTCGTAAAAGGCTCTGATTGAGGGAGACAAGACTAAGATAGGAGGCTGATTTAGAGCTGGTAATAATAATAACGGTTGCTGAGGGGGGTTGGAGGTTTTTTTTTTGGGTGGTGGGGGTGGGTGGTGGGTGGTGGTGGGGGTGGGTAGGGAGGGGGGGTCTTCTTTTTTTTCTTTTTCTTTTTTTTCTTTTTGGTGGTGGATGTCACAGGTAGGTTGGTTGGATGGATGGATGGATGGGCGGCCTTTTGTTATTTGATGGCTATTTTGTTGTTATTAGTTTGGGGTTGATGCGTAGCTGGGGGGTTGAATTCTTAGATGTTCTTTTAGTTGGGTTTGTATGAGCGCATGTTTACACGGATACAAGTATGCACTCTCTGTGTGTGTGTGTGTGTTTGTGTTTGTGTGCTCGCACGCGCGTGACCGCGCGCACAGAGGTCCATATGTACTTGTATCTATGTTTTCTTCAGCCTATGTATAAAATATGCGTGTGTGCATGGACAGGCATATATGTGGAAAGTTTTTATCTGTTAAAGCAAATCGTTCGGTCCAAGTATTTGGCTATCTGGTTGGATGAGGGAGTGATTTGAATAGGCGGAGGAGGAGGGGGGTGGGTGGGTTGAGGGAGGATGGGATACTGTGCGTGGTTGCTTTCCTTGCAAAGTGGAGACATGGGTAAACTCGCTGTGTCCCTCCCTTCCTCCCTCTGAAAAAGTCCTTCGGATGAGACAATAAACCGAGGTCCCGGGTGCGAAAGCACGCACAACATCTTGCACACACGTTAAAACCCGTTCCGCTTTTCGGAAGAGTAGGCCATTGTGTGCCAGTGGGAACAGATAACAAAATTTACAAAACTGCATACACACGGGGACTAGATGTAAAAAGGCACATGAGTGCTTATTCTATAATCCTCGAAACAAAAGAATCCCTCTGTCTCTGTCATAATCCATTCGTCAAATACAGTACTTTATGGAGAAACGGAAAGATATCCTTTAAACATCAGAACGTCTGTTAAGTGTATTAAGTACTGGCTAAAACTACTGAAACTTCCAGGATCACGTTTATGTAGGCAGTCTAATGAAATGATGGTTGTACAAATGGAGCTGGGTAAGAAGAATTGGGCATATCAAGTTAAAAAGTTTTTATCAGAACATGGTTTTGGAATCGTGTGGTTGTCTCAGGAAGTAGGTAGCGAGCATTTGTTTATTTCTGAATTGAAAAGACAGATTCATTTGTTCATTTAAACAAAATTGGCACTCGGACATGGAAAGTAAAGACAAATACTGCTGGTGTTTTTTTGTTTAAGTGTGCTTTTCAAGCTGAAAAGTATCTTCGAATAGTCACTGACAAATGGCACCGACTAAATTATGCAAGATTTCGACTAAGAACACTCGGTTTCAAGGCAAACAAAAGTTGGTTTCAACCTGATACGTCCACACAGTTCCCATGCCCTATGTATGGTCATATTCTTGATGATGAAGTGCATTTCCTGTTTCGTTGTCAATCATACGTTTCCATACGTGAAAACTGTGGTGTTCTGAATCTAAAAGCTTTCCGAAGGCAAGATATTTTTTTCTATTTTAGCGTCTGATGACGATATTGTGATCAAATCTGTTGCAAAGTTTATTGCTGAAGCACTGAAATTACGACAATCACAGCTAAAGTTCCAATTAGTTAAACATTTGTGACTAAACTAAAGTAACATTTATATTCTGTAAACTCCAGCATTTTGTGACACACCTAAAGAAACATTCATAATTACGCTGTAATCTCCTGCAAGAATGTTTATTGAAAATTTCACATACAATTTCATTGGATGGTCTAATATAGCATTCTGGAATGTTCTTTTCCAAAAAAAAATTTTTTAGTTATTGTTTATTGGTTCCTGTTGTTTATCCTTGTCATTACTTTGTGTTCAGTTTGAAACTGAGTTTACGTCAGAGCTTAAGGTCGTATCCGTTCATAGAGAGCTCTTTTCTGGGTTTTTTTCCATTACGTTAAATACATCATGTAATTTTTCTTGTATTTATTTGTATTTACAAAAGAAAGTCGTGTGTAACCCCCCTTATCAATAGGCCACATTGGGCAATGACAATCAATTGGTCGAAGCGTCAAAGCGTCAAAGCATCTCTCTCTCTCTCTCTCTCTCTCTCTCTCTCTCTCTCTCTCTCTCTCTCTCTCTCTCTCTCTCTCTCTCCTCATCTCTTGGTTCTAAGACCCAGAGTTTCAACTGAAATAAAAGCCGAAATTTTGACTCAAAGACTCAATGATGATTTTTTGTGTGTGCACGATTACCGTTTTCTTTTTCTACAGAAGAAAATGACTACGCTACCAATCAAGTTGTTTTACTTTCCCACATTACCACTATCGGCGTCTATCTCTGGCCACTCCTCTTCTCTTCTCTCCCTCTCTGCTCTCTCTCTCTCTCTCTCTCTCTCTCTCCTCTCTCTCTCTCTCTCCCTCTCTCTCTCCCTCTCTCTCTCTCTCTCTCCCCTCTCTCTCTCTCTCTCTCTCTCTCTCTCTCTCTCTCTCTCTCTCCTTTCTCTCTCTATCTTTCTCTCTCTCTCTCTGCCTGTCTCTATCAGCAGCTCATGGTGTACTGAGAGAGGAGTTCAGCAGCTCTGTCCCTGTCTAGTATGTTATCAACGAGACTGAGATAGAAATTTTCCCACTGGGGATCCAGGACCCTGTCAGTATAATAGCATCCCCCACCTTCTGGAAATTTCGTGCTAAGAATCCCTCCTCATGTCTGGTCTGTCTGTATTCCTCTCTTCTTCTTTCTCTCTTCTTTCTCTTTGTTTCTGCCTGTTCTTTTCTTCCTGTCACCTTCGGGTTTTGTTTTGGTTTTGGTTTTATTTTCTGCCTTCTTGGTCCATACTCCTGCCTTTTTTTCTTCTTCTCCCGAGAAAGAAATTGATCTTCTGTCATCTTTACCTTCCCACTTGTTCATTAATGTATAATGTTCACATTGCAGAACTTTACCTTTGATGGTAGATGATCTTTTCTGAGTAACAGTGAAAGCGTAAAAATCCCACCCAAACAACAAAAACTACCCCCCCCTCGCCCCGCACCCCAGAAATGCACAATTTCTAGTCTTCCAGAAAATGAATAATGTATTTTAAAATATAAGAATACTGCTCCTCTATCTTAAAGAAGCGACCACTACAAAAGCTAGTCCCTTCTGCAAGGGCTGAATAAACCTTGTCGGTACATTCTTAGCAAGGTGGAGAGGTAATGCACCTGCCTAGAGAGTGAAAATTCGGGTTCGATCCCCATTTGTGCCCGAAACGTGTCCCTCATCCCTAGACTGTGCAAGACACATTTAGAGCACGTAAAAGAACCCACAGCAACAAGAAAGTTGTCCCTTGCAAAATTCTTTAGACAAAAATCTGCTCTGATAGGGACACAAACAAACACCCAGAAAGGTAAAGACAACAACAAAAAATAATGGGCGGCGCCGCTCTTGTGGCGACACACGCTCTCCCCTGCTGGAAAAGAGCAACCTAAATTTTCACGCAGAGGAATCTGCCGTTGACTTCAAAAAGTGGTATACAAAATATCAAACACAAATACCCGATACAAACTGAACGCAACTCCAGACTCTTCCCTCCACCCGGGGTATTTCCCGTATACGTGTATATAATATGTCAGCGCCCACCCTGTCTGTCACAGTCAGAACATATCAGGGTAGCCAGGCCGTATCCAGGATAGGGAGAGGAGCCATCTGTGATTTAATCACCTCCTTCTTATCCAGCTCCTGTGATCCTTGGCTTGATGAACTACTTACTGCACTGTATGGCTGTCACCCGCAGACCTCCAAACACACCAGGAACAGACAGACAGACAGACGGACAGACAGACAGACAGACAGGGCTGGCTATGGGACAGGGGGGGGGGGGGGGG
>CM054134.1:78176737-78181737 GCA_028751875.1 Rapana venosa | reverse complement strand
CAATTATCCCCTATACCTAAATCGCACGCGCTGGGCTTGACTTGCTAGGCGCTTAACAGCAGTGCAACGCATTTTCGCTCAAACATCAGACAGCAATAGTTGCTGTCTGGGCGTTCGACGATGAAGAAAAAACGAGTATTCCCTTGCATAGTTATATATTATCATTATTATTTTTTTTTAAATTAGTAGTGGTTTTTTTTGTGTGTTTTCTTTTTTAAAAAGATAGATGGCTTGTTGAAAAAAAGCATCTGCACTGCTTATTCAATGTACCATCTGAAAATAAAAGTTTGAATTTGACTTTGACTTTGACTTACCAAGTACAGCGTACAATATTCCACAGGGAGTTTACAGACCAGGGAGGAAGTCCTCATCTCATCTCACATCCACTTTATGACAAAAGCCAATTAGCGACACAACACACTTTCATGGGCCTAAAGAGTTACGTATGAATGCCTGATTTATAGAGCGCAAGAAAATCTCCACACCCGCAGATGTGATTGCAATGCTTGGGAAAAGTGAACTGAATTGAAGGTGGCGGGTGAGAACTGGGAGAGAGCGAGGAAAATATGAAATGAGCTACGAACATGAAAGCAGATTTTTATCTATTTATTTTATTTTATTCTTTTATTTCGAGGATAATGGAATAGGCACTCATGTTCTCTTTTCGTCCAGTCACCGTGTGTATGCAGTTTTTTAAATTTTGCCATCCGTTCTCATCGGCACACAATGGCCTACTCTTCCGAAAAGCGGCACGGGTTTTAACGTGTGCGCAAGATGTTCTGTGTGCGTTCGCACACGGGACCTCGGTTTATAGTGTCATCCGAAAGAAGCGCACGTAGAAATTTATTGTCTCAAATATAGTTCTCTTGTCAAACTAAATAAATAAAAAAAACAACAACAAAAAACCCCCAAACTATTCATCTTTTATGCTTAGTAACAATTATCAAGTATTATTATCTAGAACAGTATTTCTGATAGCCTTTAAAGCTACTTATTTGTCTGTCAGTACTACAAAATAGATAACTTCTTATATTTATGTATGGAGGGGGGATAACTCACTCGTCAGAGCACTCGCTCTCCCCAAGGTTAAGGTTGAGCAGAATTGAGCATGGATACCTCGCGAATGTGTGACCCGTTCGCGCGCCTTGACTTCAGTACAGTTCCCCAGTTCACCCAGCTGTAAATGGGTACATGATCTTTCTAGGAAAAGAGAAGGTAAAGCAGCCAGGGAGAGGAGATGGGCGCCACCGCCCTCAAGATGCTGGCCTCTAGAGAATCTGAGATCTCTGACACCTCGCTCCATGTGCGACAACAGACATTATGGGAACACCTAGCTTTATCTTTTTCATTTTACATTGATTCATGGTTATGCTACTCACTCATTGAACTGTATGGGTTGACAACATTTATTATTTACAGTCAACATTCTCAATCGGCAATCACACAGGGAAGCATCACAAAGTCTTCAAATGTTTTGATTTTGATTTTGAAATGGTTCAATTATTCTGATGCCCTGTAACCTTTCTTGCATACGTTTGAGACCTCCCCCCCCCAAAAAAAAAAAAGAAGAAAAGAAAAACCACATGAAAACGTTGTTATATTTCTCAAACAAAAAAATTACTTGATTTACATGTGTAAAATTGTATTTCCCCCCCCTCGTTCCTGGGCTAGAGCTCTGAGGTTCACCAATGGTGAGATTTTGCGTATCGACCGTTTTGACCCGTCGCTGAGGCAGCCACATACCGACTTCGGGAAGGAAAAAAACACCTGTATGGTATATTTACTCTGTCTTCAGCGTTACAAACAGTTACTCAGAACCACCCCAGAATTTTTCAATACGGATGTTTTGACACGAGTAAATCACCCCATACACTGAGAGGGCAGAACAAGGACCATCACAATTACACCAAACCAAAAAAAAACACACCAACAACACAAACCCCAACCCCCAAAACGCATCAACCAACACAATCGAATTCAACATTGCACCAAACAAAGCAAGCTCATCCCACCCCCATCCACACCCTCCACACACCCCCCCCCACCCCACCCCCTCCCCACCCCCCTTCCTTCTTTGACTGACTGACCACTTCCTGACCACCCACACCCTCCTGTCCAGTCCAGCAGATCTCCAGTCAGGGTTACCCCCCCCCCCAACAGAGGTCAATGAAGCGAGCCCAGCCAGCGCTTGAGACCAAACGAGAGCACTTCGTCTCAGCCCCCTCATTTACGAGTTAACCTTCTTCGCCTTTCCACGCTGCCGAACTCGTCTTTTGTCGCCCTGGTCTGGCCTGGCCTGGCCTGGCCTCTCCGCTCAAAACGGCTTTATATATATAAAAAAAACAAGAAAAAGAAAAAGAAAAGAAAAAATGAAAAAGAGGAAAAGAAAAGGCAAACTAGGGGTGTGGTTGGGGTTGGGGTTGGGAGTTGGAGTTGGGGGAGAGGAGTGTTGGGTTAAGGATTGATGTTTGAGTAGTTTGGGGTTAGGACTAATGAGGACTTGAGTTAGATCTTACCAGTCTTTTAAGGGTTTTTTTATTGTTTGTTTTCTGTTCTTTTTGTATATTTTGCTTTTGTTTGTTTTATTGGCTCCCGTGGAGATGCCGGGGGCCTGTCACTATAAATAGCATCTCCACAGTCTGGAAATTCTGTCCTTCGAATTCCCTCTTTTCTACCCCCCTCTTTGTTTCTGCCTTGTTCCGTTTCTTCTTATCCTCGCCTTCTTGTCTATTTTTCTGCCTTCTTGGTCCATTCTCCTGAATTTTTTTCCCCCCAGAAAGACTTATAAAATAACAATTCTCTCCCAGGCCGAAGTCGGATGCGCTGGGCCTGTTTTGTCAGGTCCTTAAGGGCTCATGTGACAGACAACAGTAGCTGCTGTATGAGCGTTCGACAAAGAAGTTTTGTTGGGGCATTGATAATCAGACGCACTGTTAGCAAAAGATACGCACACAGGCAATGTCTGCCGATGTAGGATGAATTTTTTTCAGGGGTGGAGTCAGCAATATCGGCCTGAAAACGTGTGTAAGATGAACAGTGTTAGAACCAGTAACAACGGCCTGAAAACGTGTGAAGAAACAAACAATCCTGAACATAGTTCCAAAGAGGAAAATAATAGCAAAGGATTTGTTATAACTTACAAAAAGCCATCATCATTACCACAATAACTAACAACAATAACAACAAAATTACCAGACATGGCATTTCATATTTTCAACAGATCAAACTAATGTAGATGTTTATTGTACAAAAATAATGCACTGGACAGTATGAACACTACCCCCCCCCCCCCACACACACACACAACTAGCTACCATCTTAAATAACATCTACCTATCAGTTGAAAACGTACTGATCGACCCTAATCTCCTCACATGACCTCATGACACTCCCACCTAAATTTAAGATAAAACGAAACAATAATAAAAACAACATCATCGGCATGAGACACAGTTTCAGAGATTATGGTTCGGGGCCGGCTGGGTATCGAGTTAGACTAGGAAAAAAAATATTTAAAGAATAAACTCCCTTCTAGGTAACGTTTCAACCCTGGGCTTTTTGATGATGATGATGATGATATAATAACGGTGATGATGAGGATAACAGTAATGATGATGATGATGATGATAATGGTGATGGTGATATTAACACTAATGATGATGATGATCATCGTAATAATAATGATAATGATGTTGGTAATAATAATGGGCTTTAGCAAATCAAATCGCCTCCATTTAAATCGTTCGTACGCATAATAACCATTTACAAATAGCTTGAACACATTTAAACACACACACACACACACACACACACACACACACACACACACACACACACACACACACACACACACACACACACACACACAACACACTTTCTGGGGGTGGGTAGGGGAGGGAGGTAGGCACACCCTATCCATATCATGCTTCCAGACACCTTTCTGCCGATTGTCTTTTACTGCCATAATAACAGCGAACCGACAGTGCCAGCTCTGACATCAGTCACGTATGCCCACAACAATTTTGACTAAGCATCACAGAATGATAACTAGTTGTGTTCTAATAATGTGCATTTTAGCATGGTGATGAATTATCATCGTTGATATTTCAGTAACGCCTATGACAAGAGGATGCGATCAAGAAATCTCTTTGTTTCTTTCTTTGTTTCTTTCTTTCTCCACCGTCATACACGTACACACACACACACACACACACACACACACACACACCACACACACACACACACACACAAAAATATATTATATATATATAATATAATAATATATATATATATATATATATATATATATTAATACACAGTATACCATATAAATAGTTATATCATATATATATTATATGTAAAATACAGAGAGAGAGAGAGAGAGAGAGAGAGAGAGAGAGAGAGAGAGAGAGAGAGAGAGAGAGAGAGAGAGAGAGAGAGAGAGAGAGAGAGAAAGGGACAGAGAGAAAGATACAGACAGACAGACTGGGTCAGAAACAGACAGAGACAGACAAAGACAGAGAGGGACAGCATTTGTTTAAAATGTTGTTGTGCGTTCCTCAGCTTAACACTCTGGGGGGTCACCCAGGATGTGCACTCTGACTCACTCATCCCCCCTGAGAATCACTGTAAGACCGAAATTGCACACCGTATCATAGGCTCGCGTGTATGACTGTTTTTACGTACCTCGCCATTAGGCATCCATACCCCGACTTCAGAAGATTTTTTTTCTCCTTTAAAGGAGAGTGCAAGTTGTTACGGTTAAGAGCTTGTCACGGCTGAAGGCAAATCTCAACACAACATTTTTTTTAATATAATAACATAACTAACATTTGAATGTAGGCCTTGGCAGTTACCTGACACCAAATAACTGACACAGCTTTTGGCCCGGACCACGTTAAAAAAAAAAAAACAACCCAAAAAAGGACCACGAAATATCTTCCCGACCCCCCCCCCTCCCCCACCACCTTCCCCCCATCCTCCCCCCTCCCCCCCTCCCC
>CM054134.1:78169237-78174237 GCA_028751875.1 Rapana venosa | reverse complement strand
TGACTCTGACCCATGACAGCAATTGTTCAAAACCACTACCCCACTTTCACCCTCCATCCCCCCCACCCCCACCCCCCCCACCCCCTTACCTATCTATTCCCCCGTCCTCTTCTGTACATCTTCCCATGTTATCTGATGTTTTCTGAGGAACCAATTATTTCTGTGTATGGGCGAATGTAGATAGTGATTTAAGGGGGAGAAGGAGCCAGGGACGGGAAATGTAGGGAGGGGTAGGAGGGTTGGGGAGGGGTATAGTGGGAAGAACATCGGATTCGAGATCATCTGAAAACGTGGGTTCGAGTCTGCCTCTGAGCTGCCCGTTTTCGGAGATTTTCTATTTGGAGTTAACATTCGTTTTGATTCCACTTCCTTGCAGTACATTCTTTGAACGAGACCCCTAGCTATTATGCCTAAGAAGATCCAATATCTCGGTGGAGGAGACTATGAACTCTAGGGTCCAGTGTGAGAACGCATGCACCCATAACTTCTTGCTCGTATGTTTAAAAAAACAAACAGAAGCCCATCCGCTTCCGGTGGAAAAGAGGACCAGTTATGGTTAGTGACATGAATAATAATAATAATGCTAACAACATAACAACAACAACAACAACAATAATAATAATAACAATAATAATAATAATAATAATAATCATCATCATCGGCTTGCTACATGTGATCTGGAGAGCGATGGGCTCTGCCAGGGCTTGTTTTATTTTGTTTTCGTTCCTCTCCTAGAGCCCCGTTGTTCACCAAAGGTGAGGTTTTGCCTATACAACTGTTTAACCACCATTACAGTAGACCTATTCCGACTTCCAGTATGATGTTTAAACACGACGCCAATGTGAGTTTTGTAAATGTTGTCATCCGTTTCCAGTGGCACGCGATGGCCTACTCTTCCGAAAGGCAGAACGGGTTTTAACGTCTGTGTAACATGTTTTGCGTGTGTTTGTACACGGGATCTAGGTTTACAAAAAAAGTGAAGTAGTAAAGGGACTTGGGTTGTTGTGTGTACTGAATTTTTAGTTGTAGTTTTCTGTAGTTTTTTCCAGTTGAAAATTATTGTCCATTCCAGTTAGGGGGGAACTGATGAATCGCAGACGACAGAGAACATCATTAAAAAAATCTGTACTTGTCGGAAGAAAGTGCCATAAGCTATCGGGACCCGGTGGTTAGAGCATCAACTTATATTCTGACGGTAACTGAGAGTGCAGGTTTGAGCCTGCACTGAGGTGTCTGCTGGATAGAATTTTTCCCCCTAGAGTTATCATTGGAGATGGTTCCACTCCCTTGAATGGGGCTTCGGATGGAACTGTAGTACAAAGTTCCGAGTTCCAACGCATGCAGTTAGTCGGTCTTGCACACATGTAAAATTCCCATGCTCATTTTGTAGAAGAGCGGGTCATGACACGGACATACCCAGCATGCATGCTATGCTATCTGGAGAGGGATGGGCTCTGCCAGGTTTAACTTGCCCACGACAAACTATATCAGCTGAAACATTGAAATGTAGCGCTCCAACAACTCTTCAAGGACATGAGAGAAGTCCAGTCAAATCAAGGACCTGGGGGGGAGCTGACTTCGTTTAAAGAGATGCTTTTTCAGGATTCAGATTCATTCTCAACTGACTTGCTTTGTTTGACAAGAAAATGGAATCTCTATGAAACCCAATCCCAAACTTTCTGTAGAGGTTCGAGACAAAAAGTTTCGGATTTTTTTTTCTAATCAAGAGTTACCACTATAAGAATCACACAATTGAAAATTGAAACTGTAACGGGGAGTCACAAGGGACAATTGCCCATCCCCAAAAACCACAGTCTACCTGTGAGGTCCTGAAGATCTGATAAGAAACTTTATTTTAATAGGGGGGAAATTATACGTCATGATCTTTCTTCCCTTTTGTGAAATGTTGCAGTTTAGATTGCTTGATAATCCGCTGGGGTCTTCTATTCAACTAGAGCAGGCAGTGGCGTGGTTCACAGAGTTTGTGTTCATTCTCAACCCTTTTAATCACGTCCTGAGTCAGGCGTCATTCCTGTGCACCAGCTCATAATCGTATCCCATTAGATACTCTTCGATAGACTGTTAACTTTCACATGAACTAAATCACACCAAGCGCCTCAATAGACAGCTCCACGAAATTTGGACAGAATGAAACAAAAAACAAAAAAACCCGGTTGGAATCAAGTCTTGAAAACGGCTGTTCGCGAGCAGGCCTTTATGACGGGGACCCGGGGTGGAGTGAATAGGGATAAAAAACGTTTTGACACCATTTGTTGGCAAGTGTCCCTATCACGAAGCTGGGTGACGCTGAGAACGTACTTGAACAGTTCTTTGGGTGTCGTCTGCTGGCGTTGTGACGGTTGACAGCTCGTCCTCGCCGTCTTTTGCGCCGTGCTTTTTTTGTCTCCCTCTCCCCCGCCACCTGTCTCAATCTTTTTCTGCTCGGGAGAGGAAGAAAAGTTTTCTCGCCGAGTAGCTAAATCACCTCCCACTTGGCTGTCACCCAATGGGACCCCCACCCGGGGTACTTTGTTCAGGGCTGCATGGAAGTGCTGAAAGCTTGTGGACAAACACCCTCCCCTTTCAAACCGCCTCCACCTCGTGCTGTAAATGACCTCAAAGGGGCGTCACTCTGAGAAAACCCACGGGTCCATGATGCGACAACTCAGCCGAGAAATCGTCAGAGGCCTTTTTTTGACAAGGCATGACTGTAAGCTGCCTTCTAACCGCGCGTTTAGCGGAGGCACAAAAGGAGCTTAAAGCTGTGACTTCTTGTGGAAAGTATTGCTCACTTTGGAACACTTCAAGCAATCAGTTCTCCTTGAGGAATGCGATATCATGGTCGGCGAGAGAAGTAGGTCCTGATTTTGATTGCCATAAATATTCTTTCGTCAAACCGTCTGAACGTTTCAAGTTCATTAGGAGAAAAACTTTGCATTAAGCAGCACAGCAAAGCTATCCTTTCTTGAAAGCAGTTCAGTAACTTTTGCATGTTATTTTCAGGTCATTAAAGTAGCTGTACATTGAAAACTGTTCTGACAAGTAATTATTTGAGATAACGACCACAAAATTTAGTAAGGGTCTACCAAGATAGGTTCCTTCATATTCTGCTGTCCAACTTAATGCTACGTTCATTTAATGGTGTTAGATGGCAGTTTTCAATATTCAGAGACGGAATATTCTGTAAACACTACACTGCAAAAAGTGCTCAGGCAAATGCCTCACCCCCCTAGACCCCCCCCCCCCTCCTCCCTCCAACCCTCCTTCAACAAAAAAAACCACAAACAAAATAAACACAACAATATGAAAGCAAACAAACGAAAACACCCCACCCAAACCAAACAAACAAAAACAGTAAAAAACCGTACCCCCCAACAAACCCCCCCCCCAAAAAAAAAAACAACAACCCACACCACACACACACACACACACACACACACACACACACACACACACCAAAAGCAGTATATCCAAGCAAGCAAGTAAGCAAGCAAAATCCAAAGCGAATGTTTTTGGAACAGAGACTGAATGAATTTTACTCCCGCATTTTCTTTTTGAATTCATTGAACACGACTTGTGTATTACAATGACATACCATGATGATACTGAAACATGTTTATGAAACAGCTTACCTTTTTCATAATAAAACGCCTCGAATTTTTCAAGCTCCCCCTCCCTTTCTCTTCATAGCCATTTCCCCAAAGACAAAATATTCAACGCAAATTTTAACTGTTTATTGTATAAAATTGGACACTCTTACTAATAATCCTAGTCTGGACTGAATAATCTTCGTTATGGCTAAATCTAAGAATGACAAATAATTATTGTGATGATTGGGCACAGAAATGTCCAGAAACTGGAAAGAAAATGACTCCTCGGAGTTAAATTGGTTAGTGTACAAGGAAAACTTATCGAAACAGCAGGATGCTCCCTTATCTGACAGATGAGCTTGTTTTCGCCTTCGCTGGAGTTAACTCCCTGCATGGCTGCCATCTTGAGTTCCTGTCTCTTAATGATCGTTTGCTTGACAGTAAGGGGGACAATTTGTCACCGTGTCCTGACCACTGTGGACCATTCTGTCTAGAACGAACGATGGGATAGGGAGGATGGGGGAGATAGAGGAGGGGGGGGGGGGGGAGGTTGAGATGGTAGGGCTGGGAAAGGGGTTTAAAGGTAGGAGTGAGGTGGGGAGTGGGAGGTAAGGGGTTGGGGTGGGGTTGGGGGGGTTGGCTGCAATCTGTCTTGTCTTGTTTATCTAACAAATGGAGGGACTGGTTTTGTATGTCTGTCTACCTAGTTGTACTACGTATAGTATGATGTTCGTCTTGTTTCGATTCGTTTCTGTCCCGTAGTGTGTGTGTGTGTGTGTGTGTGTGTGTGTGTGTGTGTAAGACAAAGAGATTGAATTAGAAATGTCCAAACTTTGTACAAAGTAGAAGTCTTTTAGCTATTTATACATTGGTCTCTGTCAGCTCTCTCTTTCTCAATTAAAGACAAATTTAATGACATAGCAAATACAGATTTAGTTTTCACTTGAGAATGCAAACACACCCTCACATCCCCCATCACACAAATTCTTTCTCTCTCTCTCTCTCTCTCTCTCTCTCTCTCTCTCTCTCTCTCCCTCTCTCTCTCTTTCTCTCTCTCTCTCTCTCTAAAGTCTACAAACCTGAAAGAAATCTGATTGAGGCCCATCATCTAACCATTACCCTACCACACATAATTTTTGTTTGTTTGTTTTATTTTCAGGAAGTAAAGAAACTTCCTTCCTGTACGCCATTTCCTCAGCGGGACTTGTGCACGAGATCGCGCGAGCTTGCAGTCAAGGTCGCTTGGACAGATGCACGTGCAACGAGTCTCCCAACCCAGCCGAAAGCAAGAAGACATTTTTGTGGGGTGGCTGTGGCGACAACATTCGCTTTGGCCTGCAGTTCACTCGCCGCTTTCTGAAGAAGGCAAAGAAGTCCGGCAAAGACATACGTGCGAAGGTAGACCAGCAC